>CM035812.1:73145850-73745850 GCA_020458035.1 Magallana ariakensis | reverse complement strand
TTAATGAATTAAAATTACTTAAGCCTGAGCGTGCTTTATAGAATTTCAATTAATGTTTCATACAATTAGCATAAACGATGGTCTTTGAGAGTTCCAAGTGGTTTGTAATTACAATTCATCCTGATAGCATTTCCGATATATAAAAGCTTTATACATATATTACATAAGATTTTATTATACTTTCATGTTAAATGCTGAAAGCTGATTGGTTTTGACGCAGTTGATAATCTGTTCTATTACCCTCAGTGTTAGCAACACACTTGGCAAAGGGTAACACTATATAAATAGTGCCTGCTTGGGAGGGTACCAGTTGAAATTGACACCCCGAGAAAACCATTGTCAACCGACGCGAAGCGGAGGTTGACAATGGTTTTCGAGGGGTGTCAATTTCAACTGGTACCCTCCCAAACAGGCACTATTTATTTTATTATACTGAATGTCTTAATTTTATAGCAAATTTTACTGCTTTTATATAGAAAAGACGTGAGTTCTACGGCGAACCGTACGCGCATAATTTACGCGCATGAAACAATTCGTTCTATCGGCCCGTTGCCAAGTGTGTTGCTAACGCTGAGGGTATGGGAACGGATTGTCAACTGCGTCTAAACCAATCAGATTTCAGTATTTAACATGAAAGTATAATAAAACGAATTGTTACATGGGTGTAAATTATGCGCGTACGGTTCGCCGTAGGATTCACGTCATTTTTATATAAAAGCAGTAAATTTTTCACTAAAATTAAGACATTCAGTATAATAAAATAAATAGTGCCTGTTCAGGAGGGTAACAGT
Organism: Magallana ariakensis; assembly: GCA_020458035.1. Classification (NCBI taxonomy): domain Eukaryota; kingdom Metazoa; phylum Mollusca; class Bivalvia; order Ostreida; family Ostreidae; genus Magallana; species Magallana ariakensis. Next base: position 73,745,059 of record CM035812.1, on the reverse strand, counting down.
TGAAATTGAAACCCTCGAAATCCATTGTCAACACGTCGGTTGACAATGGTTTTCTCAGCATGTCAATTTCAACTGTTACCCTCCCAAACAGGCACTATTTATATAGTAATAGTATATATACACTAGTAGTAGTAGACAGCTCGATTGTACATATATTGTATGTGGTTTCCTGCAACTTTTTGGACACACTTTTTTTACGGCCCTATCTCATTTCTTCCTCAGGGCTTTCTACACCCCCAGCAGTTCCTCCTAGGGCCTCTCCCAAAGATGTAAGTTTTACCCCAAACACAGACATCAACATTTGCTATAGTTAAATTGTTTAGTTTCAATAATGGTTATTTCAATCTTTTATTGTTGTGAATTGTAAAATAAATTCCAAATGAAATTATTTTCATGTTGATTTTTGCAATAAAACTTTGCTTTTCATTAAATGGTTTTATTTTGTTGGCTAATTTTAAAGTTTAGGCGATACAAAATGCAAATGCTTGTTTTTATAACTTGCAGGTATCTCACTTACCGGTATATATGGTATGTTAATATATGTATATAATGTTAATTTTTTTTATAGAGCCCAGCAGTGAGAAAATCTGGGGACATTTCCTTTAGTGCAATAAATTCCAAGTTTAACGAGTTTAAGAAGTTTGAATCCATTCCATCAGAAGAGTCACTCAACAAGATGGCTGGTGTTGACACCACAGATTCCACTAATCACAAAGTTCGTTCATTATCCCAGGAGTACAACAAAATGGTAGGATTGCTTCTTGTTTCCCGTCCAGTAAACCACTGACTATAGAGTAGAAATGTAGAGCAACAGAATATATTTACCATAAATTTAATTTTGTTTTTCAGCAAGTGTCTTTATTATATCTACGTGTATTTATCTTAAAAGGAAATGTTTTAAAAATCATGCAATTGTTTGATTTTCTCGGAAACAAATGGTTGTAGTAATCTACTGCTAATCCAGTATTTAAAAGACATTTGTCAAATATTCAGCAGATTGTCTTCCTTTAATTTATGAGAAAAAGAAACAGAAATTCATTCAAGCAAGCATATCCTATAAATGTAATTAATATTTTTTCCTATTGGCATTCTTTCATTACAAACTTAATGTATTTTCCTGCAGGGGCATATGCAAGCTGCTGGATTGGAGTCAGGAGGTGTGTACCAGTGACTTATCAAATCCAATTTAAAGGAATTAAAAGTATCCTTTTAACATTATAGAACCATTTATAGGAAATACGTATATCTTAATCAAAATATTTCATTTCTTCTTCAGATTCAAATGCTGTGATTGCTAGTACATCCAGGGTAAGCGAGAACTACATGTATAGTCTTTCTACTGATACACGGCTTGATAGAGTTCAATACAGTAATACCAGTTCAATACAGTAATACCTGGTTATGGTAGAGCTATCTTGCACTTTGGTATTGAGGTGAAAATATTCTGTTTTCAGACTTTGAAGAAAAAATTGTGCTGAAAATGAGTCATCATGTTAGGTTAAAACTGCAAGCATCAGCATCACTTCTTCCTTGCTAAAACAAAGTCACCATGAAACTGTTTATTTATGTCAAAAGAAGGAAATTTACATGACAGCTGAGACCATCACAGCTGAAATATTTTCCTTTTGTGTCGTGGTTGCTGTGGTACAACCCTTTGGCTGTTTGAAATTAATGCTATGTAATATGTTTAAGTTAAGTCCTGTGTTGTTTTAAGGAATGAATTCAATAGCTATCCAATTTAAACAAATATACAATGGGTTGGGGTAGTTTACGTTTTATAAACCGTGAAGCAGTTTATAAAAAAGCGTAAACAATTCCAACTCAGGCCATTTTATATAGGTATAAATTGAAAAGCTATTGAATTCATTCCTTATGATTTAATTTTTTGCTATTAATTGTAGATTTAAAAGTTCATTTGACCTTTAAAATGACATTAAATTTAACAAAATTCAAACATAACGTCAGGCGGATTGATACGTTTTTGACATTAGTCTTACTGTGACGTAGGCAACATTCTTTACATGATACAAAATACTTTTTTCAGCCAACCAGAAAGCGCATTACAATCAGGATTAAATTATTCTAGGAAATATGGCATTTTATTAACATAGGTAGCTTAGAGACAGTTACAATATACATGCATTGACTGAGGAAAAGTGTATTTTGATTATAAATCTATGATGTATCTAGTCTGTTAGAACTGTATTGTGTTATTTGCAGGAATCATCACCACTAGTCTATGATGTATCTAGTCTGTTACAGAGAGAACTGTATTGTGTTATTTGCAGGAATCATCACCACTAGTCAAGTTTGATGTCCCAGACGATGAAGTAGGGGGAGGGGAGACTCAGATTTCTCTGGAAATGAAAAGGTAAGTTACAACTGAATGTTCAGAACCTTGAACAGATAATTCAAATTTGGTATAATTTCCCTTTTTCATACACTGATAAATTGAAAAAAGTAGGCCCATTCCCAGACAATGAATTTTATCTCTAACATGTATATGATGTTAATTTTTGGTGGGTGGGTGGGTCATTGTCACAAATTTAAAAATACATGAAAGTAGCTAATAGTATCAATGTTTTATAAAGTAATTGTTCATAATGTTCATAGCATATGGTTTACTTTTGGGGACATAAATTTTTTTTATCTTGGTCATTTCACGAAAAAATAAATTCTATAATTTTTTCCCTTGATGATGCAGGCAATTAAGCAGAGACAAAAAAGATCTACAGATGGCCATTAGAACACACAAGGAGAGAAACTCAATGTTAGAGAGACTTGGCAGTGAATTGAACCAAGAACTTCAGGAGGTGATGGAGCAGCGGATAGCATTAGAGATTCAGTTGGAACACCTGAAGCCTTTCTCCAGCTGAGACCCAGAGAGGGGTACATTTACCAGTCTAGTCCACAAATGTTGGTGGTCCACCAATTCAAATCATTCCTAGTTCTCTGTTGGAAAAATTCATAGTCCCAAGTGAAGGCTTGTGAGGGTTGGGTAAAGTGGGTAAGGGGAGGGGTCTCAACATCAATGTGATTCCAAATCACACTATGATTGCCAGATCAAAAAATTCTGATTGACCCTTTTGTTGAAGGTCCTTGAAATCTTGCTTTTGTTTTTTGTTATTATTAGTGATGTAAGGATCTCACATGCATTTTTTCGAGGAACCAGCGTTTTAAGTGCTAAGTGTTTGGACATCATGGCTTTGGTGCATACAGCTCCCATTTTGGAGTCAATCTCCTTTTGTACTCACTATCATAAAACATACTTGTTCAAAGTTATTACCTTTGTTGGGTAAAAAAAGATTGCAGCCTTAGATTTGTGTCATTTTAATTTGAAAAAAAAAGAAATAATTTTCATTCCATTCATTTCAAATACCTTGCTGAAGTTTAATTACATAACAAGCCACCATCTTTATAGCTTCAGTTGTTAGAAAATGAAGTATTTAAAGCAATACACCTATGATTTATCCTGTAATTACTCATTAATTCATATTCGGTCCCTCCTTACTGGGGGCACTGACCCACTGGCTAGCATGACGGATCAGTCGACCCCCGTGACCTTCCCGATAGCCAGTCCTTCCTACAACAATGCAATACTGTGCTCTATGTGCTATAGTCCTGTGTCATAGTTTAGCATGCTGTCTATACTGTAACTCAGTGTCATAGATCAAGTGTGTTGTTTGTGCTCTAGCTGAGTGTTATTAGCACAGTGTGCTCTCTGTGCTGTAGCCCAATGTTATAGTTCAGTCTGCTCCCAGTGCTCTTACCGAATGTGATTAGCACAGTGTGCTCTCTGGGCTGTTGCCCAATGTCATAGGTCAGTGTATTCTCTGTGCTCTAGCTGAGTGTGATAGCACATTGTGCACTGTGCTATAGCTCTATGTCATAGGTCAGTATGCTGTCTGTGCTCTAGCTGAGTGTAATAGGTCAGTGTGCTGTACAGCAGATGTTTTATTTTCATAGAGAGAGTCCATTGAGTGTGAATGCTTGCGATACACTAGATTGCTGTTGTTGTGAGCTTGTGTAGTAATCTCTATATTATATGGCATAATTCTTCTGTGGATCACTTCCATTTGTTTGTGCAATTCCCTCATTTACTGTATTCAACCAAAACCATCTGTACTATTAAAGTTAGTAGGCATTTAGTTTATATTGCATATATACTATAAAATTCTCATTGCCTATGTTGATTTGAGTTGAGGTTTTTTCATTATGGTGTTCAAATTCATAAAAGGATTGTAAGGTTTAACATAGAACCCAGCTGGTGTGTTACATATGTATCTATCTGATAATATACGAAGCTGATGAAGATCTTATATCTAGTCTTGTATCTCATTGTGTCATCCATATGTGTAGAGTTGTAAGCTCATCACATCCTATAATACAATTGGTGTATTTAAGAAATATTTGAAATTAGTTACCAGGGGTAATGCAGTGCCTGACTATTTCTATATCTACAGTCATTGTTTATTTATCAATGTATTAATTGACTTTTACGAAGAGTTATAAATTGTAAGTTTGAAAAGGAAGGTTACAAAATTAATTTTTCTTGCTCGTCATGTCTTGCAGTCTCTATATTAGTTTGATAAATGGTGATTCTGTGTCAAAATTCATTTTATTCCGAACACAAAATATTGCATTGTACATTTAAATATTAATTCTAGATTTTACCTGATTATTTGTTCGTTTGAACAACATTTTTATTTCATATCATTTTTTTGGGGCCAACACCAAAAAAATTCTAAAGTTGTAAATTATATTTTCATGATATATTGTTGAAGAGAAATGAAATTGACATACTTAATAGTAATCAGGTACTGGACATTAAAGTTATAGATTGTATGTTAATGATATACAGGACTAAGTTTGGGTTGTGAAGCATGTAAATAAGGCAATTATAACTTATTACGGCATTATACTCAGAGCATGCGCAGATACATAGAGCTCCAAATTATCGAATTTCTTGTAAGTTAGAGTATTTTGTAACATGTATTCACTTGGAAAGTTTTTGCATGTAGTAGATATTTTGATTTTTGTGAATTTTATGGTGACATAGAATTTGTAGGAATTGTCATTAAAGAAATTAGTCAGCTAGTTTCAATTCAATGTAATAAGATTCCTTAAAAATTTAGTTTAACGTGATCAATTTGTTACATAAAATTCACAAAATTAACCATGAACACATGTGCAGCAGTCTTTATTTCAAAGTAAGAGGAGCTAATGCCCCAGGATTTCAGAGTGGGAACTGTTTTGTTGATTATTGATAATGTTCAGATACTGAAACTAAATTTACATGTTTGCTGCATAATGTCATGAGAAATAGTATAAAGAGAGGATAAACCAACAAGAACTGTGTGACTTTGTTAATAAATTTTGACATTGTTTGTACCTTTCTGTTCATCACGTAAATGTTTGTTTACTTTTAATGAGCGAGTCCTAGGGTAGAAAGAAACGTGGAGATTTATAGTGGAAAACACAGTTGACAGTATATTTACTTCTGTTGCTATGGTTACTTGTTTCAAGTGTGTATGACTGTTTTAAAATGCATAACTTATCATGTACAAGTCAATAAAATATTTAAATTTATTCCACGAGTCTTTTTTTGTGCTACTTTGTTCATAGCAAACAATATCCTGACTTCTTTTTTGAACTTGTATTTCTGTAATAGGTAGAACTGTTTTTTCCTTAATACCGGTAATTACTAAGTACTGAAAAAAAAATACTGATTATTATTTACAAATGTATCCACATGTAGCTAAAGTGCATTGTGTAGAAGGTGCATTTCGTTTAGTGTTGGGAGAAATTAAAACTACCTGAACTTAAATGGTTATTGTTATAAAACAAAAATTCAGAAAAATACCAGTTGATCATCAGAGCTAATAAATCGGTGCTTTTTACACGCTTAAATTAACGTGTCATGAGTGCAAAATTGGCGTCACAAGACGACCGTAAACACAGGGTAATACTTTTGTAAGGATATTCCATCGGAAATCTATGAATACCCTGATATCTTCTCCTTATTTTGATACATTTACATCTTTGATACACATTTTGTCTTGGAGATGGACCTACTGTCAATTAATATACTAAAACACATCGTGTAGAATATCAATCTCTGTATAACACGTGCCATTATAAAATTTATTAATATCAAAATACATGTATTGATGACCAGGCTACATAATGCCTAGAAATTACCCCCCCCCCCCCCCGAAAAAAAAAACAACCTTCGACATATTAAATACGGGAGCGTGAAGGATCTAATTTTAATTAGATTGTACTTCGAGTGCTATCTGGTTCGGTATACATTTAGGTACATGTACTTCAATTACCCTTGCAAAGAAACCGCAAATATATTGCATCCATTTAGTTTGTAATAAAAATCAGAAAATATCCTTGAAGTTTAAAAAAAATTCAAAGTTAAAAGAAAGTCGAACAGAGAATGCCATTGCCTTCAAAGCTAGAGGATTTGAACATTGCATTAAGAGGTTTGTATTGAGGGTGCACCTTGTCATGTACGGGTACTTACGAGATTTGTGTAAATGGGTTTGTTTCACTTGTAGGACTAAAACGATCAAACATTAACGACTTAAACTTTTAAGATCACCGCGGATCAATGCTGGCGAGCGGTGAACCAGTGGCGGGTCGGGAGACAGCTGTGAAAGGGTTTAATTTTTAAATATTTGCCCGTTGGGTAAGCATTTATCATTGTTCGTGTTGAAGACACTGTAAGAAGATTATATATTGTCGTTCCTGGTTACAGAAGGGCGCAAGTTCCGGCAAAGTGCTGCCGCGAATAGTATACATGTTAGACTTGTGAGCGTTTTAATTTATCCTGAACTTCTAAGGATATTGTATATTAATCTTGTGTGACAAAGTGGAGTTTGACGTTCAGAGTAAGCATTTCGTTTTATTTGCAAACTTAAAAAAAAATTGTTTACACTGTTGAAATTATTTGTTTTATAATAATTTTAATGGAAAGATAACGTAATACAGTGCATACTTACACAGTACAGCTATTACAGAAAGTTGCATTTTCAAGGCAGCAAAATTAAAATCAAAATTTGCAAAGCAATAATAGAATGGTTAGCTACGGTTAACTTCAAAGACAGATCCATGTTCGAACATTACAATTTAATATATAATCCTTCTCGTATTGAAAACCCTGTTCTATTGGCATGTAACAAGTACCTGCAATTTGTCAATAAGTATAGAGAAGGGGGAGGCATTTGTAAAGGATGTTTTATTCGTATTAATACTATAAACGTATTAATTTTTTTCGATTATATGTTTCAATACAGATCTCCAGTAGATGCAAGTTTTTAAGACTGGTCGGTCGGTGCTTAGCGGTGCACCGTTGAGAGTTAGCAGGTGCCCGTCTGGTGACTGTATCCGACAGAGTACGTGCTGGATCTGTATTTAATCTGTTCATTGTTTGATCACCGATATATAAGTGATTGAATTACCGCCAGTATCGAACTGTACATATAAAACCCCCTTTGTTACTTCTATAATGTAAGGCGAGAAATTTAATTAACTGGACCGGATCTATTGACGCTAATGCAATCGTTGTTTGTTGAAGGTAATTAATATGATTTAAGATGGAGTTCAGATAAAATACGGAATGAGTGACATGTATACATTAGCTTTAAAGTTTGTTTTTCTTTTTCCAAAAATTTGAATGGGTTTATATAACTGTTACCAAATCTTCCGTATATTTGGTCCCCACCAGCCCGTGTCGTCCCCCTTTTTTTGTCCAACATCCGTCACTCAACCCTCCCCCTTTCATGGTTTTCCCGTCAGGGTGACAAAGTGACTCTCGGTGGACTTGTTGGTGCGTGCTGATCTAAGGTTTTTGATCTTTTTTTGGCAGAGTTTTAACTTCATTAATACACAATCGGACTAATAGGCTGGGGTTTGACACAGGTAAGTCAAGTAGATATTTACACCAGGTATTACTTATTGTACCGACGACCAAGGTGGGTCCCTGTCACCATGCATGGACCTTTACCACGTTGAACAGTTTCTGGTTAGTCTGGTTCTTAGAGTCTACCGTACTTGGAACATAGAAAGTGAGTACTATATCCAACGTCTGGGGGGGGGGGGGGGGGGTCTGCTGTATTAAGCTGTAATTGTTCATAATGTATAATGTTGGTATACCATGTTTTAATTAACTACTTTGGATCGACTGGGGTTGATAAAAGATTGCCATATCTAAAAAAAACTATATCTGGTAAGTAAAAGAAAACTGGTATAGTTCTACTAACAGGGTCTATAATTTCCGGATTTAACCACGATTGCAACAGCTTTAAGACCATCTTATGTGAAAAGTTTTTCTAGAAAGGACTTTACCATTTGTATATGTATGCATGGTCATTTATTATTGATATCACCCATGTAAGCGGTTAAATTGCGTGATTGTAAAAGTGTACCAATGATTAGGTAAACCGCTTCCCATAAATATGTATAAGCCTGCAACGAAAGAACAGGGACGCCAACCAGGCGCTTTTCGGGAGGTTGAGATTGGGGGGAGAGGTCGTGTTGATTTTATGTTCCTTTCTTCCTATTGTTGACGGGTTCGTCATTTTACACGTAGCAACGATTGCGTCGAAAGAATTTTAAAGGATTTTTCTTGTAATAAATTAGTTTTCTTTCCAAACCACAAACCCTTATCAATATATATTTGGTTTTAAGACGAACGTGCAAGGAACTTTAATTTCGCGATTTAAAATCAGCGACGATGAAATGGATTTTTTCTAACATTAGAAGACATAAACTGCGTTTAAAATTCGGCAACAAAAGACAAATCAATACACAGCATTTTCTTCCTTGAAGTTTCAAAACCATTAAGAGCTGTTTAGTTTGCATTTTAAAACACGTGTGGGTGCAATATGAAAGGGGACCAAAGTTAATGGAGTGCGTTGCATGGAAAAAAATGTTAGGGCAGAATCCTTATGTACTATTCGGGTCCGTGGGAATTTCCAGAGACCGGACAATGCAAGGAGAGCCTGACCCCCTCTCTAACCGGGTCCTATGTACCCCAAACCATTTTAAATTATTCATAAGACCTCCCCCTGGATTGAAAACCCTTCATCATGCACCGTTTTATGAATTTGACAATCAATAATTTGTGATGAAAAATTAAACAAACATGTCAGGCAAAACGAAATTCAATAATGGTAAAAAAGAATCAGTCAGTATTTGATGTGAATACTTGTTTTGAAACACGTCCATTGATTTTCCATGCAGTGTTGGTTTTCTTTGTTATTGTAATATCAATGCAAACACTTATTGGTCATTGAGGTGCAATGTAAACAATAACTCTGCATCGTTTTATTACGATTTATAAGTTCCGACATTAATTCCACGTTTCCGAAAATAAAGTATAAAAATATAACCCCATATCAATCATATCAAAATGGTTTGCTTGCAAAAGTTATCTATATGTAAAACTGATCCGGTATAAACGTAGTGATTGATAACAATATTTTTTACACGTACATGGCAGATTGATAAATACACGTATGGTGCAATGGCTATTTGATTTCAAAATTGCATGCAAGGCAACAAATTCGTGGTAATACAGTTATAGCATGGGTTTCCGTGAATTAGCCCATGCACTGACAAAAACTTAAATATTTCTCTTGAAAAGACCTTAGGAGCATTGACGCAAATTCTGGGCGTACCTGAAGGTATTCCACTTGCAATTTGTGTTAAATAGAAATGTTCAAATAAAGGAAATACTGCGACTGTTTAGTTGTATATTATTGTACAGTAAGCTTTTCTGTTCTGACCTAACAGTTTTCTTAACCAAAACTAAGAAAAATATCTCTATCTTCAACCATATGTTGTTGCACACATCTGCTATTATGCCTGAATTTGACTTGCATTATCTTAAATTGCTTAGCATGCACTATAAAGGTAACAATTCGTGCCAAAATAGAAGAATGTTTTCGTGAATATATATTGTTTGCATATGAAATTACTACAGTGTACCTAGATTTTCCAGTGGTGTAGGTTTGCAGAACAATCAAAGTTAAATTTGATCCCAAATCCACAATAAAGTTATTTGCAAAAGGACATAATCAAAGAAATACATTTAAAGTCCAATCGGACAATACCTGGAGCTTTTGTCCATTTGTTGGCTATTTAAATCGCTATTTGCAATTTTTGAAGGAAAAACGTTTAAATCCTCTTCTTTGGCAAGAAACTGAATTTGTTTTCCATTGAGATCTTACAATGAGGGCTAATTGGGGGTGCACAGACGACTGGAACAGTTTGTGTAGAATCCTTGGTCTGTGATCTAGATCGATTTCCAAGGTATAGGCAAAGTTCTTGTCGGGGTAGATTTATACAAGGAAATATCGATTATCCACAGCCATGTGTTATTGTTCATTGTGATTGCTACATCCATCATTCAGGTCCTATAATGAACGGTCTTACTAACGTTATGTAAAAGGCGTGAGTACGTGTGGATTTGGTTATAGCCTCCATCAGGAAACTTACCTTCAGCATACGGGACCAGTGAGTTGTTAGGTCTGCTCCGGTGACCAGGTTAAACAAAAAACCTCTATCGATTCCCCTTAGCCGTGAGGACACGGGGGATGTGATATTTATCTGTGTATGTTATGTACATATACATCTAGGTTCGAGAGGAGCGTACGTATAGGTCTTTGGGCAATTTTGTGACTGAATTCTTTCCAATGTTGTCACTGATGCAAGTCGCCGCCGCCTTAAAAGGTAACCATCGATTTAAAGGCCCCTCTCAGGGCCTGATTAACTTAATTATTGTTTCACCTCCCTGTAGACTTTTAATGAATGGCCAGTGAAGGAATTTACAGCTGCTATTGTTTTCTGATGATAATAATAACAACAGGTAAAGCTGTCTGCAAGCGGTTGGATAGAATTAAGGTATAATATTTGGCCACCCGGTCCAGGATTAGCAAAAAGAGCAAGCACGTACATGCATTCCGTGTGTTCTCTCTCCTGGGACAATATAGCTTGTGTTTTTAATCGTCATAGTCCCTTTTCTGCCGAGTGTTAATATTTGATCAGTTTGAGTAGTTCTGACATAACCCGGCCCCACTTGCTTTTTATTGGGGTGTAGAGGTAAAGTGTTTAGGTACATGGATTTAGATGAAACATGGCAGACGATTGCACAGGTAGGTAGAGTCCTTTGAGATAATCTGGAGGGTTTTATCTTGGAATTTGTTTAACGGGTAGCAGAGAATGAATATTGTGGCTTTCTAAATTTAGGAATAATGGAAATAATTTGTCCTATATACTGTGGTGAGACATATATCAATGTTTTGTTTATTTTATCACATTTACCTCTGCTATACAAATATTTGGCGTCCATGCAAATTACAAGAATCTGCCAAGTTCTATATATACATTGAATTTTTACGAACTGATGAATAATCAATTACAATTCTTGTATGAGTACAGAATATATTTGTATCCATATTGTAATATTATATAGATTAATATATATACACGTAATAATACTAATGCTTCAACCGGTCTAGCTTATTATATTTCAAGATTTGACAATGAAGAAAGATAATAACGATACACAACATTGCTAATTTTGAACTTTTTACATAATATCTTTATTTCATCATAAATTAAGGTTAATTTGATACTAAAAAAACGATCATCTTTTAGGGGTCGGTTCACAGCAGAATCTAGCAGAAGAGGCAGAAGACAGTAAAGAAAAGGAAGCCACCCAGAAAGTGGATGTCCCCCGGGAGGAAGAGTCACTGACGGAGGACAACAATAATATCGACCCCATCAAGGACGCGGAGACTGGGGGTGAGGCAGAGACGACCCCTGGACTTGAGTCTCAGTTTGGCGGTTCTAGTGTGTTTATTCGGGACTCTGAGGACGAGGGAGACTCGGTGGACGCCGTGCCATACGTGGAAGACATCGAAACTGAAAGTAACGATGTGGAAGAACAAGAGAATGATGTGAAAGAGGAGGTGGATGATTCAGAAATTCGCGTGGATGTGGAAGAGGAAATTGTGAAAAAGGCAGTGGAATTTGATATTGGTGATGATTTAGTGGAAAAGGAGAGTGTAAATAACGAAAAAGAATTAGACGATAGTGAGCATGAGGAAATAGAGGAAAGTGACGTCATTGATACGTCATTGGAAAATATACTTGGAAACGACCAATCGCAAGACAATATGCCTGGCAGGGAGGATGAAGTTCTTTCACCATCGTTACAGAAAGCCACGTGTCGTTACAGATGGGGGAAAACTATACGCACCAATTCCCACGACGTTGTCTTCTTTCCCTCCTATAAAATGGTACGCCTAGTTTTTATAGATCTACAAAATGCGTTACGTTTCCTGATTTCGTAAAAGACAACTTGACAGAATTTCGTAAATAATAAATTGTATACACGTAGTTAGATTAAAGATTACAAATTGATGTTTGTAAGTAGTCATGGATTCTAATTACATTGTACTTGTACAAAAATTCAGACGAATCGCCAAGGTGAAAATGGAATTCTATACAGTGCTAGCTATTGTAAATGTTGATTGAATTTTGTAATGCAGTAGTATTTAATTTCGATTTTAAATTATAAAAAAAAGTTTCGCATTACCACTAAGCAAACAGTGTCTTGTTAAGTTTAAATAGTCAACAAGCCTGACTGTGTCGTATTACATCCTCATGATTATTGTGGCACTTGATCTTTCATACTTTAAAAGCTATGCCTAATATTATAAGCAATAACTTAATGTTTTAAATTTTACATTAGATTTCTAGAAAAAAAACCCTGACATTATAGCAATTTCTTGTTCCAAAAATCATATTTCACTCGATTGCAACACACAAAAATGATATTAAATTAGTCCTATATATTGCAATATGTTCTGAAGGCATTTGCGTTGCAAGTAGAGTAGAAGAGGACATACATTAAAGCTACTCTGAGACCCCCTACGTCCAACTTTTTTTTTTAATAAGGAACTTGATGCATACTTTTGTCCATTAAGGTCTAATATTTACGTACAAAAATGAATAAATAAATAAAATTTATTAATTAAAACGGGCGTTGTAGAAAATTTCGAAAGAAAATTACTTTGCTATAATTTTCAGAGGAAATTAAAACGACATTCTTGTAAAATTCTTCAATATCATTTTTAACTGAACTTTCTTTTATTTGTTTACAGGAGGAACCGATAAAGTTGAACTGGGATGAGTCCAGCGAGAGTTTTTTCTCACCTGAGTTGGAGGTAGCCACGGGTGTCTACCGCGGAAACCTGGTCATCGACGGCGATACGTACCCCATAGAGGACGTCGTTATCAAACACTACACGTTCGAAGCGGATATCTACATAAAAGACGGTGAGAACACCTGCCGGAAATGTTTGAGTCAACCGTTTACCTCTTGTTGATTTGGCATTCAGCATGAACTTCCTGTTTGAATCCCGCATCTTTTCAATTTGATTAACATAGTTAATCCGACAGTAATGTGCAATACGGACCTTTTGTTGGGTTAGACATAAGTGTAAACGTTGCCATTGATTGAATTTGCTTAGATATTAAGAAATATACAAGGTATAAAAATTCTACCTTACAGAATTAAAGGGGAATAGAAGTCCGCAAAGAAGCTAACGTTTTAGATAGGCAGTGGGTTTTCGACGATGGGGTTGGTGACCTGGGCTGATTCCAAATGGCTAAAGCTGCTTTGGCTATGTATTTAGGGATGTACAAATCGAATCCAGAGACTGTAAATCATAGACTTATCAGTTGAAGAAATTGAAATTTTTTTCATTTTCTTAGCCCCTGGCTTTGATTACTAGTTCAATTACTGCTTGCTCGACCAATAGCATTGCTGCAGGGGTTTTCCTGTCGTTTTTAAACTGGATCCAGGGTCCGTAGAATTGGGAAAATTGACATGTAAACTGTTGAAATTGGGAAAATGATATAAATTTGATGATTTTTCGATTGGGAATGGGTCCGGTAAACAGACCCCAAAATAAGCCAGGAAAACCTCTGTGCTGTAATGTATGAAATCATGACAATCAACAGTCTACTAATCAAACACTTAATTTTTTTTTCTAAGAGCCAAAGCATATTTAAATTGTTCTCTCTACTGTGTAGATTCTGAGTATTATAAACTTTTTTGACTTTTTATATGCAGCAATTTTGAAGGAAGTGCATCGAAAATGTGAGTGCAAATGTGCATATGCATGTGTTAAACCATGGTAATAGTGGAAGAGTGAAGGGTCTGAGGGCTTAGATAGATATGCTTCTTAATCCTTCTAGTTCAAGTCAATTAGCTTAATATTTGTCATAATGGACTGTAGAGAATCAAAACCTCCCATTTATGCTTAAATATTGATGAACAATAGCAATGATTATTCCATTAGATGGACAAAAATCTATTTACTGGAATATATACTTGACAATGTATAAATTCTAGGTTAACTTAAGTCTACTACTTAACTATCTTTATGCTGAATTATGCTTGATGACACAGCAATGTTATTAAAATTAGAACTTGACCATCCGCTTCCCGGTTTTTGATTCGCGGATAGAAGTTCTAATGTTAATAAGATTGATTGAAACAGTCACCTGAAGTTAAAAATATTTCTTTTTATAGTAAAAAATTTCTTTTGCTGTGGTATTATTATTATATTACAGGAAATTATATTACTATAAAAAGAAATATTTTAAACATTAGGTGGCTTTGCTTGTTGCATAAGAGCTTTTGTCAAAAACATTGAATTTTGTAAATAATAATTTCTAGTTTTTCTCACTTAAAGTTTTTTATTTTATGTGATTCATTTCTGAAGCTGTTACAGAAAGTTAAAACCCAGCTTTGGTCTGTGTTAGGAAGTTTTTCAAATAATATTCCTATAAATTTTGATTTTATAGCTGCACCATGGAGTTCAAATAAACTTAGCTTTTTGGACCCTAACCTCTGTGAAGCAATGATCATGCTTTAATCTATTCTAAAATTTACTACATATGCAGCAAAAATTGATGAACTTGCTTTGTTGGTACATGTGTATGTCAAAATGAGTGTGATATTCATGTTGATAGATCTTAACTGCATTAGTGACTTGGTTTAGAATTATAACACCCTCTGTGTTGATAGGAAATTTATAAGTTGTGTTTTAATGAATTGTAAATGTCATACTAATTAATAACATTCGCCAATGTTACCTATATAACTATATAATCTCTAATCTTAATTCATTAATATCTATAAGGTAAGGCCAACACAAGCCAGGAATTAACCTGAACTCAATGTATACATGCAATCTGAGTTAGGGATTTAAATCCCACCCCCCTTCTACCCGGCAAATCTAAGGCCCGGTAACATGTTTTAACAACACATACATGTACTGGTCCATGTTATTCCTAAAGTACTGGGATTGATAGTGACTCTCTCTATTGTTTTTGTGGAGCATAGTGCTTATATGTGACATCCATTTGAGGAGTTGCGATACCATGGGGTAGGTGTGAAGGTTAAAGGTTAAGATTACTATCTTTATGATACTATAGGTAGGTTTATTTACATGGTTTATCTACCAATAAACAATCACAATTCTTAGGTCAAGTAACTCGAAATGGCTCATACTTTCCCAATTTTTACTTCTTCAGCAACTGTACAGAGAATTACCATTCAATAGTTGTTTAGTCAATTCAACTTTAAAATGTTGCCTCATTTATATGCATTTAATTTAATTTACCTCTTTATATTATTTTTATTAGTTGAGAGTCATTTTAAAGTTGTTTATGTCGTAAACATAGTAGTTTTGTTTGTAGAGGTAGTATAACATACCAGTAAAAATACATTTTTCAGGAGAATTTAGTATTTTACTTTTGTTAAGTATATATGTATATTATTACCAGTATAAGCTTTGATGCCTAAAGATGGACATTACAATCATAACGATCTGAATTCTGTATAGGAGTGCCTTGGTGACCATATCTAACAAATATTTAGATAAACTGGATGGTACTTAAGTGTTAAAGTTCTGCTGGGCTATCAGTCTATCTCGGCACTGCTTTTGTTTATTATCAGCAAAACTAGAGGTGTTCTGACTAGGGTCTT
The DNA here is from genome assembly GCA_020458035.1 of Magallana ariakensis. Classification (NCBI taxonomy): domain Eukaryota; kingdom Metazoa; phylum Mollusca; class Bivalvia; order Ostreida; family Ostreidae; genus Magallana; species Magallana ariakensis. Next base: position 73,728,981 of record CM035812.1, on the reverse strand, counting down.
TCAGCAGTCAATGGATGCATCATTTAACTAATGATTTGTCAAAACCACCCAATATCTGATGAAGCTTAGTTATATCTTTGAAGTAACCTTTGAATGACTGATGCACAGGCTAATGTATCATCAAGAAACTGCAAGGGTCTGAATTATTTTCATGACAAAGCTATGTATTCATTAGAGATACAAAGGATTCCCTAAGTTTGCATGTATTAGACTTGGTACAGTTATTGAGAGGAGAGTGCAAATCTATAATGACATGAGTCTTATCTATAAATTCATTTATATCGTATATACAGGTAGCTTCATTCTTATATGTTAAAAAGTAATTTATGAGCAATATGAGATTCAAATTTTGCTTTACAACAGCATGGAGAATGTTTAAAGTTCACAACAGACATGGGGATACATTATAAATTTCTTAATATGATTGACAAAGACTCTCTTGAAGCACGTGTTTTGTCAGTCTATTATAGAAAGTGTGAAGCTCTCGTTATTGTGACGAGGGGCCGTTCCATACAGCCACACTCAAAGTTGTTTGAAAACCCTCACTGAACTTTCATAGAAAAGGAAAAGTGATTTAGGAAATGACAAGCCATTGATAGATCTGTTTTATTTAGTGGTGTGTCGGGTCTTTTGAAATTGTATACTTTGAAAAACAGGGTCAGTGGGAAAACTAATGTGTATGCCTCGACATGTATGGAATTCAGCGGTCCATGTTTAAAAAGAATATCCATTATCTGAATTATCAGTCGATTTAAAGTATTTGTAGTAGATTTGGTTCTTTTATAGGAACATTATTCCTGCTTTGTTAGCAAAGTTCATACTTTGTTTAAGAGGAAGACATTTTGTTGTTTTAATTTAACTTTAGTGTAGTTGAGTAGGTAGCTGCAGTGAGGGTGTGATTTTAAATATTTACATTACATTTGAGACTTCTACACTTCTGAACATTTTATATTTTTGGAAGAAAACGTTCAGTCTAAAAATTTTCTGTGTATTGCATAGATTAATGCATATCGTGTATATTTCTATTGCAAATATTTCATTTATGGTTTAATTTTAGACATACTGGAAGATGAATTACCGGTTGACCAAAATTTGAACCAATTTGAGGATGAAGTAAGAGATACAGAAGAAAATCGTACAGAGGAGGACACAAACCAAGAGAGACACGTTGAAAATCAGGAGGAAATGGAACTCAGTCCTGAGTCTTCACTCAACCTCTCCAGCAAGTTTGAGGAACTTGTAAAGAAGCAGATATCTCAAGAATCAAAAGATAGGGAGCTAGATACACACAACCCTGGAGGACGGAGAACACCAATTGGTGATGTCGCCTCGGAACCGTTTCAAGATGGTGGAGGTAATAGATTTGTAGATGATGTAGTGGAAAGTCCTCATTCCTCAATGAGAAGTTCTGGATCACATCATGTCCCACAGAAAACAGTGGAGGATATAATCAGAGAAGTGAATAGTGCTTCAAATAGTGCTGAACAGTATGGAAGTGAGGGAAGAAGAACTCCTATTAGGTCAGGAGAGAATTCTTTGAACGGCTCGATTCATATAGTAGAGGACGTGATAGCAACACAAGACATGAAATCCCCACTTGGATCTCCGTATCACTCTGGACAAGGCTCACTTAGACAGACTCCAGTCAGAGACGTGTCACCAAGGTCACCCCAAAGGTCAATGGAAGGGTCATTACAAGGCTCCAACAGACAGACCCCCACTGCAGGCTTTGTAGATGATGTTCTTGGTCAGTCCACCCCTATAAATAGGTCCGAGCATGGGTCAGCCAGACAGACCCCGTCCTCACTAAGGAACACCCCACAACTTATCAACGATGTGCTACAGACGAGTGGAGAGAAGCTTTATTCAGCTGGATCGGTTGGATCTGGAGGAAGCCGGCCCCAGAGCTTGACCAGCGAGCAGGAACTCAACCAATACTTCGAGAAGAATGGCAGTCAGTCTGGGTCTGTTCATGGATCTGAGAGATCAGGATCCAACAGGACTCCGGTAATTCCATCTCCGAATGCAAGGACATCTGAGCGTGCTCACAGCTCATCCAGTCTTCCTGTGATTACGACACAGCAGAGGCTGTTGACAGAGCGACGAAGCATGACGCCAGACAATCACATCCGGGTTCCTGGGGAAACCTCACCAGCATTCAGGGGGAACAATCCAGGTGCTAACAGGTCCAATGTCTCATCTCGAGCCAGTGATAGAACTATTACTCCAGGAGCTGTGGAGAATGGGTACTCTGAGGTATGTTAAGACTTTCTTTATAGAATTGGTTCATATGCATGGCCACAATTTATTTGTATGTCAAGAGTTTTAAAATGTTTGAACAATATCACAATATTTGGCAATAGAATGCATCTTTTTTTTTTTTATATATATAAAAGCAATAGTAATCACAGTTGGTCTGAAACTCATGAATTCTACATCTTTTGTTGATGCTTAAGTCAACTGAGCCACCCCAAAAGACAACCAGTTTGTAGAAGATAAAAGATACACAATCATGGTCAATTTTATTACTTATTTAAAAAAAAAAAACATGAAAATGGAGGTGTTCTATTCCTCCTTAAACTTACCTAATTGATTTTTTCAATTGGGTCATTTTTTAAAAATTATTAATATATAGTGCAGTATTACTGCCAAGTACAGGGGATTGTCTGTTGTTATCTTAAAATTTTACCAATCATGTCTCTTACAACTAGAGGATAAGATTTAAGAATTTCATTGATTCATTTCATTGAAAGATCAGGTTGAGTTGAAAGCTTGTCCAACAGTTAGTAGAAAAAATTCTAGATATAAACTATGAATAATTTTTGTAAATTTTTTCCATATTTACTTATTGTGCAGATCGAGGCACCTGTTTATGCATGCATGAATCTCCTCACCCTATTTTGATTATTACCTGGGTAGTAATGTTACAAATAGGCTTTGTTCATTGACTCACACTCTTACTTTAAACATTATTGACACACTGAGGCATGCAGTAAAGAGAATAAACAAAAACCATTTTTTGCATCATTAATTATGAATGTTCAGTGGCTTTAATTGAAAGATCTATAATGAGAAAGTCATACTTCATAGCAGCTCAAAGGCAGAATGTCTAAACATGCAGAGAAATACTATTGCTGTCGTTTAAATCTGAACGTGGCATTACTGTAACCCCGCCACCGTCATCCATCAGAGCTGTAGAATATATTCCTTGTGAGGGTAATTTCTACACTATAATTAGAAAGCCTTTTGAAGTGATTCCTTGGCTTGACGCGTCTCTCAGTGTTTCAGGATATATGAATGAGTAGGTATGGATTATTTTACCTGGCAAGCAGGTGCCTGAAAGCTAATTAGTGGGATAGCATTGATCTTCCTGTGCAGGTCAGGTGTAAATTTGTTTATGAATTTAAACTATTATACTTTGATTGGTCGATTGGATTTTGCTCTGGGCGAGATGCATATTTAGACAATGCAAATATTGTTATATTTTTGAGATTTTAAACATTTTAAATTTTGTACATGAACAGGAGGCCCAGACCCAGAGAATTCATGACCTTGAGGACAACGTCAGAAACTTGAGGAAGTTGCTAAGCAGCAGAGAGGTTGAAGTTCATGACCTCAGTAATGAACTGAAGGAGTTGAAGACATTGAATCAACAGTTGACTCAGGAACTGGATGCAGCAAAAATGAGGGAGCAGCGTTCATCTCCAGCCTACAGCAATGTACAGGAGGTAAAGCAGCAAAACTTTTATCATCTCACAAACAAAATGACAAAGGAAGGTTCCTCTAGAAAGCTCTGATCAGAAACAAATTTTAAATTTTCAATGAAGTGTTTTATGTGCAAACATGCTGTTAAGTTGTGTATGCAAACAACATGAACAAGTTGTAGAGTTTTGTATGCAAACATACCTTAGAGTTGTGTTGCAAGCATGCATTTATATGCATTTGATTCATTCGAGCAAAAGTTAGATAAAAAGCATTTAATATTAATTTGTCAAACACAGTTTGTGGTTAAACAGGGATGCTGTTGTTTACGTTGTAGCTGGAGAGGAGGTATAAGCAGGTGCTGAGTGAGAAGGAGATAATGGCGGGGGAGATCGTCAAACTCCGGGATCAGCTGGACGAGCTAGGGAGGGGGAGAAACGGTCAACCAGACGGGCAGACCAGCGAGGGGATAAGCTACAACCCCAACAACCCCTACGTCTTACAGAGGAAGATAGGTAGGTACTTAGATTCAGTGGTTGTAAGGATCTAGTGGACGATTGGGTGTTTGGAAGGAAACTTGTTATTGAAACACTGTCAAAAAATATTCATGTAAAAATGTAAGGATATAGGTATATATTTTTAAAAATGAAATTTTAAAACATTGAAAATCAAATGTATTCACACCTTTTAAATTGTCAAATATACCATAATATGCACTGTGTACTGGTTATGCTGTAAGGTATGGCACTGAGTGAAGATAGCTTAGATTTATATGATGTTGTATTTGTAGCGGACTTAGAAAGTCAGGTCCAGGATCTACATGAGGCCAATGAGACGGCAGTAGGGAAGCTTTCTCAGGCCGAGGAGAGAGTGGAGGAGCTACAACGGGCCAATGAAGCCCTGAGGCTGGGTCAGGGCTCACAGAATCTTGACCTCCAGGAGGAAAACCAGCGCTTGCATGACCAGGTAAAGCACAATGATTGACATTGTTACCGACCAAAGGTGTACTCTGCTTTTTATAAAAAAAAAACATTACCCGAAGGTAAACTCTGATTCATCAAAAAAAATCAATGGCATGAATTCCAGAGTTGTCTGATTATTTTGTTGAATATCACCTAGAGTAAAACATTGACATTAAAGGCCTGACTGCTAAAATCAATCAATGTACAATAAATATTTTTAAAAGATACGAAATTTTTGGTACAAATTACCCGTTACTCTAATATTTTGAAAACTTATATCTGTCAATGAATTAAAGTCATTTGATTTAAGTCTGTGATTCAATACAAGCTACAACAATTTTTAAAAATGAATTTCATATTTCAGATATCTAAAATGTACGAGAAGGGATATGGTCATGGTGGTTCTAGCACAGACTCTGAACACAGGATACAGATTGAGATACAACAGCTGAGAGAGGACAACCGGGCGCTGAGAGAGAGGAACTACAAGCTCCATGAGGAGAGCATGCAGGTCCGCGAGGAGTTAATGAAGCTGAAGGAGGAAGGTCAGAGGTCACTGCCTCCCCGTGATGTCAGGGCGTCGCAACGGGATACCAGGACACCGCGGGACATCCGGATGATATCGCCGCGAGAAGTCCGGACACCTCTACACTCCAGGGGATACAGTCTAGGTAAGACAGGGGTGTCCTCAAATTGCTAATGAAGTATTCATTTTGTTTTCTTTACTATACTTGCGGATCTGCAAAGTTATTCTTTATTAATATCTTAAGCATAAAGTGTTTTAAAAATATAGTGTATATAAACATCCTGTCATTGATATTTTACTGTATGAGATGTTCTTGATACCGAATATAAAGAAATAATTGCAATTTTGTCTCCATTTTTAGAGAGGTCATTGGACTTAGGATCTGAGAGATTTTCCAAAGATAGAATTATCCCAGGAAGGCTTTCCTTGGAGCAGGAGGATGCACGCCTTCTCAGTAGTATACACAGACAGACAGACAGCAAGTACAGCAGGACCGAGAGTGATGCAGTCAATAAATACAGACCAACCCTGGACAAAAACAGTGAAACCAAAGACAGCGCTAACAAAGAGGAATCTCCGTTCAGTCGGAGTATACAAAAGGCAGAGACCCGTCTTCGAAGCAGTATCCAACGGGCCGATGCTAATTTCAGAAAAATCGCAGATGGGGAGGATGCTAAGCCAAGATTTGATCGATTTTCAAGGATGAGTAACAGTCTGGACAGACAGACAGATCGACGAAAATATGACCTTGAGGATACACAAAGGTCAGAGGGGTATAGATCAGGTCCTGATGGTGGTTTAGGAGATAGGGAACCAATGTCAGCTACGCTACCTCGCTATAGTGGATCACGGCAGATGGAGTCAGAATACAGGGAAAGATCCAGGACACCCGATCCAGCATCATACAACACATACGCTATCGAAACAGAATGGCACCGGTATGACAGAGAGAGAAGGCGCCGGAACGACATCCCAGCCAGTAAATCCTGCACAGAGCTGTCCAAATCTTCCTACACAGACCCCGCCTACAAGGAGGCGGAGAGATCCAGCACGTACCAACAGGACGGCAGATCAGCGCCAAACTTCACAGACAGCAACAGAGGTAAGCCATGCCAAGTGTGAGAGCTTGTGTTGAAAGAGAATCCAGCTTGAATTTTCAAATCTTATGAGAGTGTAATTGTTATGTTTTGCATGTAAGGTTAATTCCTTTCTGATAATGAGAGTGAAATTAGTCCTAGTTATTGATTTTAGGACATGCTATTGTAGTTTCTAGGTAATAGTTATGCTTCATGTATTAGACTTAGTGTTAGGTAGATGTAAATTATTCAGAAGAGTATAATATTATATTAGAAAACCAATACACATTTATACTTTATGGAACTGTCTGTTACAGGAATAACTACTTCTTGGAAAAATGGAATTCTTTATATCAGAAGTAATTAACAAGGCTGCAATATTTCACTCTCCTATCTATGATGTGTTTGGTTTTTGGCTGTGTCCATTGTAACATGTCTCACATATGCATTTTCACACAACAGGTTTTGTTTTCTCCTTGCTGACCCTCATAATAACAAGATCTCACATCAAACACCCTAGCCTATTTGTATACTGACTACTGTTTTCTTACTTCACGCATGCCTGGTTATAGAATGGTCACGGTCAGAGGCAGATCTTAGGCATGCTCACGCTCCCTATAGAGGGCGCTCCAGAACGCCTGACCTCGGGTTGTCAAGGCGACGACCTTCCTCTCCCGGGTACATGGATCTCCCATCACCAAGCCACTATCAGCGCACCAGTTATCTGCACACTGACCATGCCCCGCGACCTAGATATGACTGGGAGGGTAGGTTTGCATGCTCTAAATGCGGTCACCACTTTGGCCGCAGTAGCGGAGGTAACCTACTTATTTACGTAGATCTGGAAGTGTTGTGGCACTCTCCGCGTGGTGGATATGTCTTCCCGGGCACTTCTGGTGGCGATGTCGTGTGCATGTCATCTCTGTACTTATTTTATTAACCAGAACTCCTCACTTGTACTAAATCCTTTGTCTTCCTTCACTTACACTCTCTTTGTTAGGAATCATTTTAAAATGCATGTACCTTCTCTTACTGTTTGAAGAAAATGTTTACATATGGTTTATGCTTTCTAGGAAAATTAATTGAACATAGACTCATTGTCTTTAGACAATCATATGATATATAAGTACCTATACATTGCTGATTTAAGTTAACATTAGACTGGATAGATAGCAGTAAGAATCACTGCCAAGAGAAATGTAGTTTGGTCAATGGGAAATGATAATTAATACATGTACATGTTATTTTTACACAGAACATGTTTATTTTGTATATAACTTTAATGTCATCAAGTTAATAAGTCCATTTGAAAGACATGTAAAATGTACTCTAAAATTTCAGCATGTCATGTAAGCAGTATAGAAATATAGTAGTTCTGAAGTAAAATAATAGTTGGCAAGTGTTCTTTTTATTGACCATCCATTTGAGCAGTATAGAAATATAGAAGAAGTAAATTTATAATTGGCAAGTGTTCTTTTCTTGACCATCCTAAGGCAAATATTTGAATTGTTGTTGAACTACAACAGCGTATATGTAAAACTGCAAACTATAGGCATAATACTTGAATTTTAAAAGACAAACTGTCAATAATCAGAGCTTAACCTACTTCCTAAACCTGCATTATGTTTTACCCTGAGCTTAACGTTCCACATTTGTAATCAATGGCTTGCGTGGCATTGTTCCTAACATTTAATCTGAAATCAGACAAACTTATCAATTTTAAACATTTTTTCTGTGTACAAAAAGGGATTGTAAAAGTAGGTTTATTCAGCCCTAACAAGGTTCGATCTTGTTAAATGAGCTAGCTAGGTCGACACATTTCTCTGTGTGGTCACTGAATGTTTTGGGATTGGATCTGTTTGAGTACTACTCTATATGTATTTTGGGTTGGTACAAGCTTTGGAATTCTTATTTTAAGTTTGCTTTGCTTTTTGTAATTCTATATGCAGTCACATGATATATATTTTAGATTTGTTATATTTTCACTTTGTTGATGTAATTTTGTACCCAATACACGTTATTAGTGTAAGAGATACACCATGTATAGTTGTTTTACTATATTTGTACATTACTAATTAACATTTAACATTAGTATTAAAATAATTGATTTCAATGTGCTTAAAAATTATATAATGCAATGCTAAAGCAAATTTCTCCTTTCTTCAAAGTTTACTCTCAGTTTTTTAGTCTACATGTTGATGATCTATACATAATTTCTTTGTATTTTCATTGCCTGTGCTTTATCAACCTGCTTCCCTCTCCTTGCTTAAAGTATATATATTTACGGTAAGCTGTATATACATTTTGTTTCACTTCGCCCTGCCTGCTTTTTCAGAGGAGCCCATCCCCCAGACATCAACTCTGTTAGAGAGCAGTAACACAGACTACCTATCAGGGTCCTACCACAAACCTGTCAACCCTGCCCTGTCTGTGTACCAGCCCAGCTACCAGAACAAAGGTGTGTCTGTAGTGGAATCAATTTTGATGGTCAAACAAGGTTGAATACCAGCGGCCAGATAGCTCAATCTTACATGATCATATATGCCATAGTAGGGGCTGGTGTTCAAATCCCAATCTGGCCTGTCATTTTTTAGCTCACCTGAGCTGAAAGCTCAAGTGAGCTTTTCTGATCACTTTTTGTCCGGCGTCAGTCTGTCCATCTGTCTGTCCGTCTGTCTGTCCGTCCGTAAACTTTTTACATTTTCGACTTCTTCTCAAGAACCACTGGGCCAATTTCAACCAAACTTGGCACAAAGCATCCTTAGGTAAAGGGGATATAAGTTTGTTAAAATGAAGGGCCACGCCCTCTTTCAAGGGGAGATAATAAAAAATCATTGAAAATTTGTTGGTATTTTTCAAAAATCTTCTTCTCAAAAACCATTTGGCCAGAAAAGCTGAAACTTGTGTGGAAGCATCCTCAGGTAGTGTAGATTCAAGTTTGTTCAAATCATGATCCCCGGGGGTAGGGTGGGGCCACAATGGGGGGTCGAATTTTTACATAGGAAAATATAGAGTAAATCTTTAAAAATCTTCTTCTCTGAAACTTATCAGCCAGGAAAGCTGAAACTTGTGTGGAAGCATCCTCAGGTAGTGTAGATTCAAGTTTGTTCAAATCATGATTCCCAGGGGTAGGGTGGGGCCATAATGGGGGGTCAAATTTTTACATAGGAATATATAGAGTAAATCTTTAAAAATCTTCTTCTCTGAAACTGATCAGCCAGGAAAGTTGAAACTTGTGTGGAAGCATCCTCAGGTAGTGTAGATTCAAGTTTGTTCAAAACATGATCCCTATGGGTAGGGTGGGGCCACAATGGGGGTCAAATTTTTACATAGGAATATATAGAGTAAATCTTTAAAAATCTTCTTCTCAGAAACCGATCGTGCAGAAAAGCTGTAACTTGTGTGGAAGCATCCTCAGGTAGTGTAGATTCAAGTTTGTTCAAATCATGATCACCAGGGGTAGGGTGGGGCCAAAATGGAGGGTTAAATTTTACATATGAGCATATAGAGTAAATTTTTAAAAATCTTCTCTGAAACTGATCAGCCAGAAAAACTGTAACTTGTGTGAAAGCATCCTCAGGTAGTGTAGACTCAAGTTTGCTAAATCATGATCCCTGGGGGTAGGGTGGGGCCACAATGGGGTTGGGGGGGGGGGGGCGAGTTTTTATATAGGAATATATAAGGAAAAATCTTTAAAACTCTTCTTCTCTGAAACTGATTGGCCAGAAATGTTATTACTTGCATGGAAGCATTCTCAGGTAGTGTAGATTCACGTTTGTTCAAATCATGATCCCCAGGGGTAGGATGGGGCCACAATGGGGGGTCAAATTTTTACATAGGAAAATATAGAGTAAAATCTTGAAAAATCTTCTTCTCAGAAACCGATCGGCCAGAAAAGCTGTAACTTGTGTGAAAGCATCCTCGGTTAGGGTAGATTCAAGTTTGATAAAATTATGATCCTTACGGGTAGAGTGGGGCTTCAGTTGGGGGGGGTTGAATTTTCACATTTGAATATATAGAGAAAAATCTTTAAAAATCTTCTCAAAAACCGATCATGCAGAAAAGCTGCAACTTGTGTGGAAGCATCCTCAGGTAGAGAAGATTAAAGTTTGTTCAAATCATGATCCCATGGGGTAGGGTGGGGCCACAATTGGGGGGAGGGGGTGACAAATTTTTACATAGGAATACAGGTAACTCTCGATAACTCGAAGTCCATGGGACCGAGAAAAAACTTCGAGGTATCAAGAGTTCGAAGTTTCAAGAGTTCGGAGTTTTCCGGGTTGACCGACGGGTTTTAAAATTAGTCTTACCGGATGTTATGATTAAGCCATTTATTACATGCTTACCTTTTAGCACGTGCTTAAACAATGTTTTCTTTTCAGTTAAATATACAGATCTGGATGTTTTAAAAACTAAATAGAAACAAATATTGAATAAATTCATGATACACTGTACCGGTAATTATTTATTTTATGCATCATATTGTGATCAGATTGCTCAGTACTACTGGACTGCGAGACGACTTGTCGTAAATTAGATAATTGAATATCACCCATTGTTCTTACTCTACGGGTCCTTCACCAGCTGTAAGAACTTGTTCAGCAATAATCATTTTAATGATATAATGCTGATAAGCATAATTGCTACAGTTTTATAATTCTAAAATTTTTACCATGACTCAAAATTATCGTTCTGTCTCAATTAATTTATCATTTTCTCTGCGCCTTCAAATTATCGTAAAACGGTCGGTGTTAATTAAAGATTAGGTACTGGTATGGTTAATCATCAAACAATTATCACCTGGCAGGACAAGTGTCGCCTGAATAAACAACCCGTGACACGGGTCCCGCGTCTAACGCCTGGAGCCATTTAAATGACCAAGTAGGTGTTAATTAGGTAACGTTTGGATATACACAGCCACTTCGAGGTATCGAGAGTAAAAAACTATAGATTATGAATAACGGGACTGCAGTTTGACTTCGAGGGATCAAGGGTTTCGAGAAATCAAGAGTTCGAGAAATCAAGAGTAAATTTGCTTAGTTATATAGGGAAAAAAATCGGGACCCTAGACTCACTTCGAGCGATCAAGAACTTCGAGCGATCGAAGTTCGAGCCATCAAGAGTTACCTGTATATAGGGAAAAATCTTTAAAAATCATCTTCTAAACACAAATTGTCTAGAAAAGCTTCAGTCAGTTCAGATAGTGTAGATTAAAATTTGTCAAAATCATATTCTTCAGGAGTAGTGTTGGGCCACATTGGGGGGGGGGGGGGATTCCAATTTTACAAAGGAAAACATTTAAATTATTCACAAAAACTCAAATGTTATTATATATGGTTTTACTTATATGCAAACATTTTGACATATTGTTGATTCTTTAAAATTGTTTAGACTCTGGCCCATGGACATTTCTTGGACCTCACAAGGGGTTCAAAATTTGATGTAGGTTTGTAATCCATATATAAATAGTTGTTTAAGTCTTGTTTAAGTCTGATCATCTTCTTGAGAACTGCAATGCTCAATATGTGATATGACTGTAAAACCACCCTGTTACAAAGGGGCTCAATGATAAACATAAGAATATGCAGGGGAATTTTTTTTTAATACAGAATCTTTTATACGACATTGTTCAGATATTTTGTATATGACTCCATAGAGCTGATTTTATTATGTTTATTGTTGCTCAGGTGAGCGATGTGGCCCATGGGCCTCTTGTTTTCTCATGCATTATACATTATTATGTTCATTAAAATTATTTTAAATAAAACAAGAGAAAGAACAAATGGTTTAAAAATAACTACGGTATTCATAAAAATAGGCATCTGATGTGAACAAAATATTGGCGCATTATATAAACATTATATGGCATTATATCAGTAAACATTAGGATGAGAATTTGTGTTTTGTACTTTACAGTGATAGTTAAATTCTGTTGTACAGGGTATGATGGGTTGAAGAAGTCCTCGCTCTACCAAGACGGGGAGGAGAGTGACACAGGCACAGATATACTGGTCAATACCAAGCTACAGGACATATCCCCCCGCCTCTCCCCCACCACCCCCGAACCTCTCCAACGGAGGACAGGCAGTCACCAGTACGGTTACCGCCGGCGACGGGACTCCCTGGGGTCAGAGGGGTCACTGTCGGAGGAGGAGATGGAGAAGCCGACATTCTCTAAACATCCCCGATCTAAATCTGCTGATGGAAGAGGTATGTGGATTTTGAATAACATTTGTACATCACTGGATCTCCAAATGGGTCAATAAGGAAAAGTAAATTGGTTTAGAAAACATCTGAACATACGTTAAAACTAGTATGTAAAATTTTAATTAAACTAAGGGTATGTATACATTATCAATAGTACACAGTAATACATAAAAATGACAAGGCTATAAAAACAGTGTAATGTTTTAATTTGATACTGTGTAAAATTAAAATTTGAATTTGATTTTTTCAAGAAGATTCTTCTTTTGTTGAAGGGGTGAATGTTTTATGAATGTTTTATCAACTCTTTTTCATAATTAGCTTGATATGTTGAACTCAGCAGTAGAACATTATAATAAGAGTCCCCCTTTTTTTTTTTAGATAAAACATTGATTTAAATTAAAAAAATCAATCACACGCTTGTAAAAAAATAAACCAAAAAAAAAGGAAATGAAAACTTTGAATTTGTAATTGATTTTGATATATTTTGTCTTTGAGGATTACCTGTTGTGCATATTATAAGCACAGTGATAGGTCCCTTTAATTCCTACAGTAAAATATGGCTGTATTTAGGTAAAGAAATTGAAGTATATTTAAATAACAGAAAAATCAATATTCTGTTCGCTGTCGATCACTGTTGCATGACATGATCGCTAGACCTATGGTGAGTCACTTGGTAGAGGAATTTAATTTAGAACTTCTTTGCATGGAATATTGCTAATTTTTCAAGACACCTGTTCACTTGTTTTGGACGATTTTGTGGAGAATTTTTGTCATATTCTCCTGCAGACATTCAAATTCTTGATTGTTATGGGTAATAGGGGTGTTGCCATACATAGCAACTGTTGTTTGATATGTGATTTGCTTTTATTATTCTAACATTGAAGACTTCTGAACATTTTCTGATCAGAGATTTCAAGAAAAATTGTGAATTCAGACACAATTGTTAAAGTATTCATATGTAAAATCAGTCAATGATGCTTGGACAATTCATTAAAATTATAACTCTTTTGTTCTTTATTCTTTACTCAAAATGGTTTTTTTTTTCCTACCCTCAGAATTATTACGGAGTTCCCTCTCAATGGGAATGGAGCGGTCAGGACCAGTCGGTACAGAGAGGTCAATGATATTGCTGACCCAACCCCTGGATCGTACTCTAACCACCAGGAACCCCCCACCCCCCACAGCAAACCTCCGAACCATCACCCCCGGTGTGCTTACTACCCAACACAACAGAAACATGCTCGCTTCTTCTGCAGGGTACGTGTCCACATGATATATTTTTGCTTGGATCAGAAAAACTGTAGAGTTACTCTGAAATTCATCTTAGAATATGGCAATCTTTTTGCTGTCTAACTCTTAATTGAAGGAGCTAAAGGAATATCATGCAAAGTCATTTGGTAGTGTTGGACAGCTAACACACGGTCCTGTATATGTTAAAACCCAGATAAAGATAAAACATCATTTTTACAAGTTTTTCTCCCTTACCGTTATATTTTCTTCTCATCACTTGCTGTGAATAGACTTAATTATTAGATATTAGTTCTACAAAGAAATTACAGGGTACATTATATCATTACTTCGGGAAAAGGATTAATATATTTTTTTAATCTTTAAGGAAACCTGGTAAATATTTTAATTTTCAAATTATGAAAAATTGATCAATTTATAAACTAAGTTCATCAGTATACTAAAAAATTGTATGTATAGATATCAATTTTAACACTTATTTATTGATGTCTTGTAGCTCCCTTACGTCACTGACCACTGGACTTAAACCATTCTCTCCCCGATCTCCCGGAGACTTAAACTTGGAGGACGTGGTCAAATTCTCCAGGGCTGGGGGAAAGCTGAGTCAGGGGACGGTCAAGTTCGTGGGTCATCTGCCGGGCCGCAGCGATGCATACCTTGGGGTGGAGCTGGATAAAGAAGGTGGGGGTTGTTTATCAATGTGGAAAAAAAATCTCTCAAAAGTTCTCTGTCTGAATTGTGTGACACTTATTGATTTTTATATAGTGTCATGTTATAAACATGTAGTTTGTGCTGTTAACCAAAATAAATGATTTTAGTTGTCTGTTTTTTATTCCATAAATATTAATTTTCTATGTTGATATTTTCAGATGGGAAACATGATGGCAAATTTGAAGGAATGAGATATTTCAGATGGTATGTTTTACTTAAAGGGGCATGGTCACGATTTTGGTCAAATTCTATTTTTCTGTTTTGATTATTTACAATGCTTTAGGAATGCATTTCCAATGACCAAATAAAATTTGAGAGTCAGTAGTAAAGTTATAAGCAAGATACAGGGCTCACAATTCTTTGCCATGTAAACAAGGCTCGTGCCCTGTTTTTGTTTACATAAGTTCAATTTACCAGTAAAAGTTGTGTTACAAGCTGATTTTTCCATCTTCTTATTCATTTTAAGCATAAATAAACAGATCCTAACATTTACTACAATCATTTTAGGTTTCAAACTGGAGTTTTCACTTCAACATTCAAAATGTAAACAAACGCTTTGTTTACATTGCAAAGAATTGTAAGCTTTGTAACTCGCTTATAACTCAACGAATTACACTCAAATTTTGATTGCCTATTAAAAATGCCTTACTGAAGCATTGAAAACATTCAAATCGGAAAACTAAATTTTGACCAAAATCGTGACCATGCCCCTTTAAAATTTCATGAAAATATATTTGGAATTCATATTACAATTACATATTTATTCTAGATTGAAATGATAATAGGAAAGCTCGATATTTTTACATTTTTCTTTGTGTTACAGTAAACCCAACAAAGGAGTATTTGTAGCTTTCAATAAAGTTGTGATGGCCTGGACAAGATGAGGTCTACTGCCGGTCTAGGAGTTATTTCCCTTTTTGATGCAGCTTTTGCTAGAAAAGCACATCATATTGTCACTCAGAATATACATGTACATTGAAAACCTTATGTTGGTGAAAACTTAATCCACAACCTTTTATCATCATTGCCATATCTTAGTTTTATAAAACTTATATGTATATTTATTTTCATACAGATTTTTATTAATTGTTTTAACAATAATATTTATATTGCTATATTGGTGTTGTTTTTCATTTCCTATTTTGGAAACACTAAATACATTGAAAACTTTTTATTTTGACGATATTTTTTGTACATTTTTTGTACACAAATATGAATATGGAGGAACCCAATGTCTCTACCTACCGCCATACGCTGGCTGTCTGTCTGTCCGTCCATTTGTCTGTGTTGTTTTGGGATAAATGTTTTGGAAGGGTTAATAGCTGTTTGAAGCATTTAATAATTAAGTGTCAGAATTTTTTGCTTGTTTTATATTACAGTTTTGTTCCAAATGCGTATAGTTTTAGATAAGTATGTAGTTTACAACTTTTTTTCAGGAGAAAAAAATTATTCATGAACATGTCATATTTTTTTTTAACTTTTTAATGAAACTTTTATTTAGCCATCCAATAAAACCTTTTAATTTAATGAATCCGTCCATTTTGAAGTATTTATATTACATCCGTCCCCTATGTATAACCAGAAATACAAATGCCAGTGTCTCTGGTTTACCTATTTAATACTTACATAATTAGTCATTCTACAGAGGTTTTGAGTTGGAATAAAGTGCTTACTCTAGAATTACCTGCATGTATAAATGATCTGTGATATAATGTAGAACGTCAGAGGTCTGACAATGTTTGTTTGTATTGTCCATCAATATCTATCTAGTTTATATAATTTATTTTTATTGTGCAGACCAAATAATTTAATTCAATTGTTTTTGAATAAATTGACTTACAAGGAGAAACCGTTTTTCTTCCTTCTTTATGTAGATCCTTGTAAGCGGTCATATTGCCTAAATCTGCAACTAAATATTTACTAAAACAATAACTAAATCAAAATTATTTTTTTTTATTGAAGTTCAAATATTTGATCATTTACATGAAACACAACACAAACTTTATACAGGTTATGGTAAAAGACTTTAAAAAATTATAAATTCAGAAAAATCACATACATCTAATGATAAGAATTAATTAAACAATTTTTGTTTAAGAATTTTTTATGGATAACATGGATTGACTTTCCTTCAGCCCTTATACTTTTTTGATTGCTAAAAAGATTCAGCGTTATTATATGAGATGCAGGTTTGTGCCATAATCTTCTACAACTGATCACATTATATACTAGTATTTTTCTCAAATGATAAACGGATGAATCGGTATACAATACAGGGCTGGACATGGGCCATATCAAGAATACGCTGACAAAGAAGCCAAGACCAACACATTATTTTATCGATTTTTGTAAAGGAACTTACTTTGAAAATATTTTCATTTAGCAGAAGCCTCTACATGTATATAATTAGAAAAGAAATTAAAACATAAACAGTAAAACGCTTCTTATGATGGTATTGATCAATTACATTACCTGTCCAATTATTTATGCACTTCTCTCTACCTTTATACTTACAAGAAACATTACTTAAAATTTGGCCACTTTACATACCTTGTACATTTGTGTTCTTTTTTCAATCAGATTTGGGCTCATTATATCACAATACACATGACAAACTAAGCTTTGCAGCCTATCTGCAAATACAGTTACAGTTATTAAACATAGTAAAGTGCAGAAGACTATATAGTGCACACATAAACATGAAATATGACATAAGAATAAAATCAAATCAACAACATCAACAAAACTTAATTTAAGATATATCTTCTTAATTTCAAGCTATATAACTCTTTGCCGATATTACACATGTAAAGCATTAAAATTCTCATCGTTAAACAACTCCATGAATTTGAACATCGATGGTTTTCAGAATATACTTTTTAATATAATTTTGCAATATTTTATATGTATATAGTGAACAGATTACAACAAATGGAATTTTTCTTCAAAAACATTTCTCACGGGTTCTATGTGGTTTATTTAATTATTTCAAATTGTAACTTAAATGCAAAGCACAACAAAAATCAGTTGCTTAAATTGTTCCAATTACACTTAAAATGACAATGCTAGCTTTCTTTTCTCTCCTTCAAAATCTGCAGTATTGTTATTCAAAGAATGAACGTTGTAATAGGTAGAAGATGCATATCAAAAAACCTGTGGGAGCTGTCGTAAGATATTGCATCACAAGCTTTATTTTTGTTTTGCAAAAGACCCCTTGTCTTCTTAAAACCATTAACCACTTTTGGATCAACACCAGAATGTTTTAATATATGCATTGTTCATCTGGAGAAAATTCATCAATAACCTTCCTCAAAGTACTTTCGATCCAGGAAACTAAAATTTTCTTCATGTCGTCAAATATCCAATGACTCTTGATGATCTATTTAATTAACTAAAATTTCTTTTTAATGCAGTTGCTAGTAAGTATAGTTATCGTTGGTACTGCAAGAGCTAAAACAGCGGCTGATACAGATTTCTTTTTAATTTTCCCTCCGTGAACAGATCAATGAGTTCCGAAAAAGTTAAAAAATTGACGCTGTCCTGCGTTGGCATGAAACAGCGTGGCCAGTCAATATGTAGTTAACAATGTGTTCACAGATGTTCAGAGAAAGTGAGTAACTGCGTCTGGCGCTTTGTAGTCTATGGAATCGTCCATAAGCGATCGAATAGTCATATTTATTTCTTGGGTAATCATCTTTCTGATACACAAAACTACAATCTCTTTTAAAAAGATGAAAGGAGCAAAGATAAATCATATAGATTTAGTTTTGCAATAGCATACATATTGTATACCGAAAACAAACTACGCTAAATTATATGTATGCCTTTTATTATTGATTGTGGTCATTTTAAGAGTTGCTTAAGAATCTGTACAATATGCAACAAACCTCCATTGTCCCCGGAACAATAACTCGTGAAGCAATATTTCCGATAAACCCATAAAGGAAAGCTGTGATTGGATGAAAAAAATGTTTTTTATCATTGAAAATCAGAAAGGCAATTATTAAGGATGTAAAGATCACTCTAAACACAAAAAGAATTGCATGTTTTATCTGTCGCTTAAAATCTTCATGATTGTTAAAATTGTCTTGCAAATCTCTTTTCAAGGACCTGGATGTTAAAAAGGAAAAGAACCCTTCGACAATGAATGTCAAAATAACAGTTGCACCGGTGGCAAAATATCGCAACCAACGCGCTGCCTTTTGCAGACGAGCCTTTGCATATGTAGAGCCAGTAACCTCATCTGGATCAAGAATGAGTAGGTACACCAGTGTATTAAAAAAACGTTGCTCATCTGGAGATACATCATTTACACTGTTCTTGTTCTTAAAAATACTTCTGATCCAGGAAACTACACCATTTATAAATTTTCCAAATATCCAACGCCTCTTATTTTCCTTATCAAAGAGGTTTTTTATTTGCAGATAATTAAAGTGCAAAAACCAAATCATAAATAACGATGTTGCTAAACCATTGATGACAGCGACTGAAATTTTTTGACATAACCTTTCTGTGAGCAGATCAATGCATTCCGAAAGGAAACGTTTCAAAATATTGACCCATTCCTGAGGTGGTATGAAACAGCGTGACCAGTCAATATGTAGTTAACGATGTGTTCACAGTTGTTCACAGAAAATGAGTAACCGCGACTGACGTTTTGTAGTTTCTGGAACCGCCCATAAGCGATCGAATAGTCATCATTATTCCTAGGATAACCATCATTCTGATAAACACACAACCTTTTATTGATGTCGATTTGAATGTCATATGTTTCACTCGTTTGACTCTCCCTTCCCGCCAACAACCATCTTTTGCAAAATGGATAATGTCGCATGTATTGCATTTATCGCAAAAAGTATTACAAAGTGCAATGTAGTGGTGCTTGTAACATTTTCGCTGAACAGCGCAGTGAATCATTGACCCTGTTGTGTTACGAAGAATCTGCTTAAAATCATCCAATGAATTTATAATGCTACTAGCCATATCTTTTTATCTGAAACAGAAATTATTTATGCATAATTAAATGAAAATCAATTACATGTATATGTTTCTACTAAACATTCACACAATAACTTTTAATCAAAGCAAACAGCTAAATTTAATCGCCCAAATTCTTCACCTTATATAATAATATTAGTATTTCATCTTTGCCAACTATATATCTTTTAAAATTTTTTGAGGAAACATTGATCAGCATTTGATTTTCTAAACATTTATGTCAATTGTTACAGCAGTCATACTAAGCGGGGGCCACTCTTTGACTTTTTTTCGGAGGTCAATACGACCAATCACCTATTCTAATCAAATAAGGCTTAGATTTGATCACCAAACGACCCATTTCAATAAAAGTAAAAAAAAAAAAAAAGAATTTCTAACTTACATTTACATTATTTTTCAATCACCGTGCTATGAAATATAAAAAAAAAACAATATTTTCAAAGTGTTTAAATATGTAAACGTACCCCGCACCCCCCAAAAAATAAATTCAATAGCTGCCACAATTATACGCATATAAACTGGGTAAGAACAGATTACACTTTTTAATGAAGCAAAAACTGTCACAACCTAGCTTATTTGCGTATACATTTGGCATTAATTGAATTCATTCCTTTAACAGAGTTTTCAGTTTTAAAATCCAAAAATGTTAATGAGTAAATTTGTTGATTGCGTACAATTTGATGAATGGTATAAAAAAAGGATCTTCCATGGTGTAGATTTTAACACTGTATCTGAATGTTCTCATTGTTTTCCTTTTTAATATATATGGCGCGCCAAATTTATAAAAACGAGTTAAACATATTTCACGTCTGTAAAACATAGCTAACGAGATCATCTTTGTTTCAGAAGCGTAAACATTAATTATCACTAAAATCAATCATTCGCGATTGCAAAGCATACTTTATTGAGTATTTTATCTGTTAAATATAATTTCACGATTTGTGAAACTGTGAATAACAACTCTTAACGAGTTTGCGAATGTAAATTATAGTTTACAGCTGTGAACCTATATTTATCAGCAAAATATATAGTTAACATTTATTTACAGATAGAAACACTTTCGCAAACTTAGTTTACAACTATTAAATATAATTTTAATCATTAACTATAGTTTACAATTCGTAAACTGTAGTTTACAGCTGATAACCTAGTTTATTAATTATGAAAATTTATTTTAACTCTCTTTTATGAATGGGGCGTGCAATATCGACAAATTCACGATATTGAGCTAAACATAATTTCACTGTCATTGAGCTAGGTTATCGATTGTTAATTAAGTTTACGAACAAGGTATGAATATTGAGGCTTTACTATGGTAAATTTTTCTTGACTTTATTAAAGGAATTGGATCCTGGAATTAAAAGTCTTAAAGGTTTTTGTAAGGTATTTTTGTAAATCTATCACACACATTCAAAACAAAACTTGGGATTTCCGTATGTGTTTCTCGTTGTGCGGTGCAGGAAATTTAACAAGGTACTAGCTATAGTTTAAAAAATGAATAACGGCGATTTACTACATATTCATAAACGATTAACGTTTGAGGTGGATGTGCGCGTGTGCGCGGGAAGAGTAATTCAGAAAAGCAAAATGCAGAACGAGGTTATACGAGAGGTTTATTAACATTTGTTTAATTCATATAAACAGGTTTGTTTGCTGTTAACAGTAAAAAATATCAGATATTGTCATTTCCATTTTATGAGGATGGTTGCATATCGGTGTCGATGACAATCGATGAGAGCTCTTTTGCAATAAACCATTATTTTCATACATTTGACAGCATAAATAATTACATGTATAAAACAGAACGTTAAAATTATCCCTTCTGGTACCTCTCGACTCAAAACATACAATTTAGAGATTTTAAGTATTCGAGTGATAGTTCTATCATATTCATATAATGAATATCGTACATGTACCATACACATGAGCTTCTTTTCTTTTATGAGTAAATATCTTATGAAACAAAGAAAACACACCGCTGTGTGACTCGCCTGTCTATAGCAAGAAGCCGACATATTTAAACATGAAGTTTCTAACACGTGTCCACCACTCAAAGTGGTTTCAAATCGATTCTCGTTTTACAACGTTCTCTGTCAAACCGTTTCTTTCTTTCTTTTCTCTCTAAACTTGTTATTCCGCTGCCAAAGGGCCGACCACGTTTTCGCGTCTACATCTTTTGTACGTTCTAAATTTAGATTGTCACATCACGTGCTAATGAATATTTCAAAGTTGGGCGTTTATTCACCGGCCCAGTCAGTAAATAAATTAATGCGAATTTATATTCAATACTTTAAAATGCGTTTGATTTAAACTGTATAATTTGCAGAAAGTTTATAACTTTTGTAGCTTAATGGAAAAATGAAAACATTTCTATCTTTAAACATTTTCATTTAAAACGGCATATATACATTTAAATCTAAACATTCTTTATAATCTTTGCATTATAGTTTTATTTTTTAACATACGAAAAAAAGCTCCATAGGTTCGTGAAACTACCAAATACTATAACAATAACTAAGTAGAAATTACTTATTTATTGATATAACATATCAAAGAATGAAACACAAGCTTTATACAAATTACATTTAAGCGTGTGCCAAAGTTATAAATTCATAAAATTGTTAAAATTTTATTTATACCATCCAGTATTAAGACTAAAATGTTTTTTTTAATGATATTTTTTTTATTTAAATAGATAACATGAATCGATTTATTTTCTCGAGTCATTTGACATCTTAGATTTAACATTATCATATTGGAAAGTGCTTCTATAATGGTATCGATCATTTTTGGATTTTTTGTACCTGCACTATCATTTATACATTTTCCTCTAGCATTGTTTATATATAATCACATTGAACACTAAAGAGAACACACTTTATTGTTTAGATGAAATACAGCAAAATACAGATACAGAAGAAGCGGATCTTTCAAGAAATATTAGACATTACTTAAACTTTAGCCACTTTATACAACTTATTTCTTTGGTTCTTTTTGCAATCACCCATCTTTGGGCTTATTATCTCCCAATACATATTCCACACTATAAGCTTTGCAGCTTATCAGCAAACACAGTTACAGTTATTGAACATTGTTAGATACAGAAAGCGCTATTTTACAGAAGACTTTATGATATATACATAAACATGAACTATGATACAAGAATAGAATCAAAACAACACAACAACAACAAAAATCTTTTATATTTTTGAAATATTTCATATTTACTGAACAAACTACAATGAAATCGAATTCCCCTTCAACAGAGGCTTTCCATGAAAACCTTTTCTGTAAGTTCTATGTGTTTTTTATTTATTTTAATAATGACAATTATTTAAAATTGAAATTTTGAAGTATTTTGGCAAAGAACCATAAAGTGTAAAGATTGATGCACCAGAAGATAGAAAAAAAATGTTTTTTTTTGCAAGAGATCTCTTGCTTTTATACAACCAATAACCACTTTTGGATCAACCTCGAACATAAAATATACTTTATGTACGAAATGTTGTAATGTTGTAATCTAAAGAAAATTTATCAACAGCGTTGCCCAAAATACTCTTGATCTTTTTTATTTACCTTGCATTTCTTTTAAAGATTAAAGAATAAACAGCATTGTGGCTTCAACAGCAATTGATAACAGCGATTGGTAATTTTTGTTGTTTTCATTCTGTAAACAGATCAATGAGTACCAAAACTATACGATTAATAATTGACGCTTTCCTGAATTGGTATAAAAACAGCGTGACCAGTCAATATGTAGTTAATGATGAGTTCACAATTCTTCAGATAAAGTGAGTAACCGAAGCTTTGTAGTCTCTCGAATCGCCCATAAGCGATCGAATAGTCATCATTATTCCTTGTGTAACCATCATTCTGTTACACGGACTTAAATCCTATTTAAAGAGATGAAAGGAGTGAAGATCAATCACATTGATTTAGTTTTTCAATAGCATTGTATACCGAAAAAAAACTATTACGAGTCAAACGTATGTCTCTTATTGATTGAGGTCATTCCGTGGGTTGATAAAGTATCTGTACAATCTATAAAAAACTTCAATCGTGCACGGAACAAACACCCGTGAAGCAAAATTTCCGACAAATCCATAAAAGAAAGCTGAGATTGGACGAAAAAATTGTTTTTTAGAATTGAAAAACAAAAAGGCAATTATTAAGGACGTGAAGATCACCCTAAACACAAAAAAAATTTCATTTATTATCTCTCGCCTAAAATCTTCAGAATTGATAGTATTGTTGTCCAGATCTCTTTGCAAGGACCTGACGGTAGATAAGGCAAAGAATCCTTCTACTATGAATGTCGAAATACCAGTTGCAACTGTGGTGAAATAAGGCAACCTAGGCGCTGCCCTTTGCAGAAGAGCCATCGCATTTGTAGAACCAAAAACCTTATCTGGATCAAGAACTAGGAGAAATACCATTGATTTAAGAAAACGTTGCTCCTCTGGAGATATTTTATTTTCCCTGTTCTTAAAAATTCTACCGATCCAGGAAAATACAGATTTCTTAAATTTTCCAAACATCCCACTGCTCTTGCTCTCCTTTACTAAGAGTGCTTTTATTTGCAGATAATAATAGTACGTAAACCCAAGCATAAATAACGCTGTTGCTAAACCATTGAAGACAGCGGCTGATAAATTTTGCCCTAATCTCTCTGTGAAATAATCAATGAATTTCGAAAGGAAATGTTTAAATATTGACGCTCTCCTGAGTTGGTATGCAACAGCGTGACCAGTCAATATGTAGTTAACTATGTGTTCACAGTTGTGCAGAGAAAGTGAGTAACCGCGTCTGGCGCTTTGTAGTCTCTGGAATCGTTCATAAGCGATCGAATAGTCATCATTATTCCTTGGATAACTATCATTCTGATAAACACACAACCCTTTGTTGATGTCGATTTGAATTTCATAATGTTTTACTCGTTTGACTCTCCCTTCCCGCCAACAAACATCTTTTGCAAAATGAATAATGTCACATGTATTGCATTTATCGCAAAAAGTATTACAAAGTGCAATGTAGTGGTGCTTGTAACATTTTCGCTGAACAGCGCAGTGAATCATTGACCCTGTTGTGTTACGAAGAATCTGCTTAAAATCATCCAATGAATCTATAATGCTGCTAGCCATATCTTTTTATCTGAAACAGAAATTATTTATGCATAATTAAATGAAAATCAATATGTATCTACTAAACATTCACTTTCAATCAAAGCAAACAGCTAAATTCATTCGCCCAAATTCTTCACCTTATATAATAATATTAGTATTTCATCTTTGCCAACTATATATATTTTTAAAAATTTTTGAGGAAACATTGATCAGCATTTGATTTTCTAAACATTTATGTCAATTGTTACAGCAGTCATACTAAACCGGGGCCACTCTTTGACTTTTTTTCGGAGGTCAATACGATCAATCACCTGTTCTAATCAAATACAGCTTAGATTTGATCACTAAACGACCCATCTCAATAAAAGTAAAAAAAAAAGAATTTCTAACTTACATTTACATTATTTTTTAATCACCGTGCAATGAAATATAAAAAAACCCCAATATTTTCATAGTGTATAAATATGTAAACTTACCCCCCCCCCCAAAAAAAAAAAAATAAATTCAATAGCTGCCACAATTATACACATATAAACTGGGTAAGAACAGATTACACTTTTTAATGAAGCAAAAACTGTCACAACCTAGCTTATTTGGCATTAATTGAATTCATTCCTTAAACAGAGTTTTTATTTTTAAAATCCAAAAAAATTTATGAGTAAATTTGTTGATTGCGTACAATTTGATGAATGGTATCAAAAAAGGATCTTCCATGGTGTTGATTTTAACACTGTATCTGAATGTTCTCATTGTTTTCCTTTTTAATATATATGGCACGCCAAATTTATAAAAACGAGTTAAACATAATTTCACAGTCGATGAACTAGGTTTATCGGTTGTAAACTGTAGTTTACTGACAATTACTTTAGTTAACGATGTTAATCTATATTTCACGCCTATAAACATAGCTAACGAGATCATCTTTGTTTCAGAAGTGTAAACATTAATTATCACTAAAATCAATCATCCACGATTGCAAAGCATATTATATTGAGTATTTTATCTGTTAAATATAATTTCACGATTTGTGAAACTGTGAATAAGTCTTAACGAGTTAGCGAATGTAAATTATAGTTTACAGCTGTGAATCTATATTTATCAGCAAAATATATAGTTAACATTCATTTACAGATAGATACACTTTCGCAAACTTAGTTTACAACTATTAAATATAATTTTAATCATTAACTATAGTTTACGATTCGTAAACTGTAGTTTACAGCTGATAACCTAGTTTATTAATTATGAAAATTTATTAAGGTCTTCCGTTTCCAACGGAAGACCTTGCTATTATTGTGCTTGTAAGATTATTCTTATTAGGGTCTTCCGTCTTCAGCGGAAGACCCTTCTATTATTCTATTGTTTCTTTTTCACTTTTCTTATTATTATTCTTTTTTTTTCTTACCGATTTTGTGCAGACGATTTCTCGGAGATGGCTCGATCGATTTCATTTAAATTTTTAGGATCAACGCAGTTTAATCTGAAGTTTATTGTTTTTTAACCATTTTTTAATATACACTTCCGGTCGGAAGTTATTGTCCGTCTAAGATTTTAAAAAGTCAATTTTGTCTGTCAGGTTTCTCAAAAATGAGTAAAGATAAAGGGCTGAAATTTTCAGAGATGATAGATCTAGCTTTTTTCTGGTGCACCTCGGTCAACAGAATGCCAGCCGTCACTTTCGGTCGTCACCGGAATCAAATTTTAAAAATTTTAATTTTTCGACTTTTTCATTTTTTAATATTTTTCTTTGAATTTTTTAGAGTTGATAGTGACCCTTTTACTGATTCAGAATATGTAATTTGTTTTAAAATCGATCAAAGCATTCTCGAGATATTAAGCGTCAAAGTCCTGAAGCGAGATCCCGAGTAGCTCAGTCGTTATGGTCGTGGACAGTGCCCAGGCGACCCGGGTTCAAGCCCCGAGTGCCGAGAAATTTTTTTTTCGTTTTTTTTGCGTAGACTCACAATTTTATCTTTAAAACGATGAGTTTTATCTCATTTATTCAAAAATCGGACTGAAGACCCACTCGTTGCTCGCAACGAGAACGATCTAGTTATTAGGGTCTTCCGTCTTCAGCGGAAGACCCTTCTATTATTCTATTGTTTCTTTTTCACTTTTCTTATTATTCTTTTTTTTTTTTCTTACAAATTTTGTGCAGGCGATTTCTCGGAGATGGCTAGATCGATTTCATTCAAATTTTCAGGGCTAATGCCTCGTCATCTGAAGTTTGTACCGCCGTAACTATTTTGCAAGATTCACTTCCGGTCGGAAGTTATTGTCGTTTTACGATTTTTAAAAGTCAATTTTGTCTGCGAGGTTTCTCAAAATCGAGTTAAGATAGAGGATTGAAATTTTCAGAGATGATAGATTTCCCACTTTTCTGGTGCACCTCGGTCAAATGAATGTCCGCCGTCACTTCCGGTCGTCACCGGAAGCAACTTTTAAAAAATGAATTTTTCAACTTTTTTGTTTTAAAATGTTTTTTTGTAGGATTTATAGTGACCATTATACTGATTTAGAATATGTAATTTGTTTTAAAATCGATCAACGCGTTCTCGTGATATTAAGCATCAAAGTCCTGAAGCGAGAGTCCGAGTAGCTCAGTCGTTAGAGTCGTGGACATGTGCCCAGGCGACCCGGGTTCAAGCCCCGAGTGCCGATTGTTGTTTCTTACTGTATAGTGCTTGGATTCACATATATATCTTTGAAATGATGGATTATACAAATTTCCCTTTTTGTTTTTAATTCTTCTTTATGGTATAATTTTTGGATTCAAATTCAATTTTTTATTTTGAAAAAAAATTATAAAATTTTAATTTAACTCAAAATACCTGGAACTGATTTTAAAAAGCCATATTTAACCTGCGCTTCCAATATTACGTCTAATGACATGTATTTTGAATTCATTGAATGAAATTGAAATTTTTCAAAATTTTCAAACTCATTTAAATCGTGTTAAAATGACCTCAGACTAATTGTAAATCATGATATCAGAGTTGCGCTTGCAATTCTGCGTATGATGACATCTTTCTCGAATTGATTGGATAAAATTTAAATTTTTCAAAAGTTTTAAACTCATTTAAATCGAGTTAAAATGACCTCAGACTAATTTTAAAACATGATATATTAGTTGCGCTTGCAATTCTACGTCTGATGACATCTTTCTCGGATTGATTGGATGTAATTAACTTTTTAAAAAAATTTTAAAACTCATTTAAATTGTGTTTAAATGACCTCAGACTAATTTTTAAACATGATATCTAAGTTGCGCTTGCAATTCTGCGTCTGATGACATTCATCACGTATTGATTGGATGAAATTTAAATTTTTCAAAAATTTTAAACTCATTTAAATCGTGTTTAAATGACCTCAGACGAATTTTAGAACATGATATCTAAGTTGCGCTTGCAATTCTGCGTCTGATGACATTCATCCCGAATTGATTGGATGAAATTTAAATTTTTCAAAAATTTTAAACTCGTTTAAATCTTGTTTAAAAGACCTCAGACTAATTTTAGAACATGATATCTAAGTTGCGCTTGCAATTCTTCGTCTGATGACATTCATCCCGAATTGATTGGATGAAATTTAAATTTTTCAAAATTTTTAAACTCATTTAAGTCGTGTTTAAATGACCTCAGACTAATTTTAAACATGATATCTAAGTTGCACTTGCAATTCTGCGTCTGATGACATATTTCCCGAATTGATTGGATGAAATTTAAATTTTTCAAAAATTTTAAACTCATTTAAATTGTGTTAAAATGACCTCAGACTAATTTTTAAACATGATATCTAGGTTGCGCTTGCAATTCTGCGTATGATGACATATTTCCCGAATTGATTGGATGAAATTTAAATTTTTTAAAATTTTTAAACTCATTTAAATCGTGTTTAAATGACCTCAGACTAATTTTAGAACATGATATCTAAGTTGCGCTTGCAATTCTGCGTCTGATAACATCTTTCTCGAATTGATTGCACGATATTTAATTTTTTTTAAAATTTTAAACTCATTGAAATTGTGTTTAAATGACCTCAGACTAATTTTAAAACATGATATATTAGTTGCGCTTGCAATTCTACGTCTGATGACATCTTTCTCGTTATTCTTTTTTTTCTTACACATTTTGTGCAGGCGATTTCTCGGAGATGGCTAGTGCGATTTTCTTCAAATTTTCCGAGATGATGCCTAGCCATCTGAAGTTTATACCGCCGTGACAGTTTTTCAAAATTCACTTCCGTTCGGAAGTTATCGCCGTTAAACGATTTTTTAAAGTCAATTTTGTCTGTCATGTTTCTCAAAAACGAGTAAAGATAGAGGGCTGAAATTTTTAGAGATGATAGACCTACCGTTTTTCTGGTGCACCTCGGTCAATAGAATGTCAACCGTCACTTCCGGTCGTCACCGGAAGGAAATCTGAAAAGTGAATTTTTGAACTTTTTTATTTTTTAATATTTTACTTTGGAATTTTTACACTTTATAGTGACCCTTTTACTGATTCGGAATATGTAATTTGTTTTAAAATCGATCAACGCATTCTCGAGATATTAAGCGTCAAAGTCCTGAAGCGAGAGCCTGAGTAGCTCAGTCGTTATGGTCGTGGACATTGCCCAGGCGACCCGGGTTCAAGCCCCGAGTGCCGCAAAATTTTTTTTTCGTATTTTTTGCTTAGACTTAGGATTTTATCTTTAAAATGATGGGATCTATCTCATTTATTCAAAAATCGGACGGAAGACCCACTCGTTGCTCGCAACGAGAACGATCTAGTTATTATTATTATTCTTTTGTCTTACAAATTTTGTGCAGGCGATTTCTCGAAGATGGCTCTTTCGATTTTCTTCAAATTTTCAGGGACAATGGCTTGTCAACTGAAGTTTATACCGCAGCGACAGTTTTTAGAAATTCACTTCCGGTCGGAAGTTATCGTCGTTTAACGATTTTTAAAAGTCAATTTTGTCTGCGACGTTTCTTAAAACCGAGTAAAGATTTAGAGCTGAAATTTTCAGATATGATAGATCTACCATTTTTTTAGTGCACCTCGGTCAAAAGAATGTCCGCCGTCACTTCCGGTCGTCACTGAAAGCAAATCTTAAAAATCGAATTTTTCAACTTTTTTGTTTTAAAATATTTTTCTGTAGGTTTGATAGTGACCCTTTTTCTGATTCAGAATATGTAATTTGTTTTAAAATCGATCAACGCATTCTCGAGATATTAAGGGCCAAAGTCCTGAAGCGAGAGTCCGAGTAGCTCAGTCGTTAGAGTCGTGGACATGTGCCCAGGCGACCCGGGTTCAAGCCTCAAGTGCCGCAAAATTTTTCAACTCATCTTCCACTTAGACCTACGATTTTATCTTTAAAATGATGAATTCTGTTCTTTTCCGTTTTAATTTTGTAAAAGAAGTTACAATAATAGCGTTTTCCCCCGTATTTGTGTATTGAGATCCAAAGCTATGTATTCATACTGAAATAAAGTTAAAATGTTGAGAAAAATAAATAGTTGCATCTTTAATACAACGCTTATACATTGTTCTAACATGTGTATTTCATTTAGTAATTGTGTAATATGTAATATTTAGAATTTAATATTCTACGTTTAATATAGAAGTCACCGACTCCCTCCCCCCCCCCCCCCCACCTCCCGATTCATAAAACCATTTAGTTTTTCTGGTCTGCTTTTTCTTGATCTTTGATCTTTGACCTTTACTTTCAACCTAAGACCATTCTAGATTACTGTACTAATGACCAGACCAATTCGTTCATTTTTAACAGAGTTATGAATTTTTAGGCATTTGCGTTTTAACTGGCGTGCTTGACATGTACTGTAGAAAAAAATTCTAACGTCCGAGCCCTTCACTCAATCCTTATGAAAATTCGTGTAAATATACTTCGGACCCATTTCTTATTGTCTGCCAAATATGCACCGGATTAAGCAATTTAGAAGAAATACCTGAGATCAAACGGCGAGTATTGCCTGTACGTGGAGTTAAAATTTACACAGTACACGCACCGACCCCCCCCCCCTTCCGATTCACAAAACCATTTAGTTTTTCTGACCTGATTTTACTTGATCTTTGATATTGGACCTTTACTTTCAGCCTATTACCATTCTAGATTACTGTACTAATGGCCAGACCAGTTCGTTTTATTTTAACAGAGTTATGAATTTTTGGGCATTTGAGTTTCGATTAGCGTGCTTCACATGTACTGTAGAAAAAAATTCTAACTCCCGAGCCCTTCACTCAATCCCAATGAAATTTCGTGTAAATGTACCTCGGACCCCATTCTAATTGTCTGCCAAATATGCAGCGGATTCAACAATTTAGAAGAAATTCCTGAGATCAAACGGCAGGCATTGCCTGTACTGGGAATTAAAATTTACACAGTACACGGGATGTAAGCAGCCGTGTAATATTTCTGATGCATGCATATTTCTTGTTTTCCGTTTAGTCTGTATCTACGATAGCGTGTGAACTACTTATGAATGTTAGAACTGTGAAAATTACCGTTATCGATTTTTTACCGAATAAATTTACATGTTACTGATTTCGTTATTTCTACATTTATCAAGATTTTACCAATCCTGGCGTAATAAAACAGTCAAACATAATAGTAAACGACACGAAAAAAAATTCTCAACGCTGAAATACATGTGTAAAATGCATCAGTCATTGTTTTATCATTCCCCTATTTGTCGTTAACCGAATCCGAGATCCACACCTCAAACTTCTACTTTCGATTTATTTACGACGAAAATCAAGCTCTGGCCTTTTCACCCCCCTCCAGAAACAAACACGCATCAATATTTCAAATGACCTCGCATTGTTACAAAACCTGAATAGTCAGACATCTTACACGTTGTTTTTCATCTCATACAAAAAATCAGCTCCTGTCCCGGGCGGAAACGCCCCAAATTCAAAGAGAAATTCGGGAATTATTTTGCGTCAGCCATGTTTTGACGTGAACCTTCGATGAAATTCTCTTATGACACCTGCATAAGTTGGGTGTTCTAATCTCACCGGAGCCACAAGATTTGTTCTTTCTCTCCTTTTCTTTCTATCCATTTTTTTTTTTTTTTTGATTTTCTAACAAAAATATTATTCACAAAGGAGTTGTTGGAATGAAGTACACGTTGAAAAACACTATTCCATTTAGATTAAGACAAAAACAGACCTTATTTATTAGGGTCTTCCGTCTTCAGCGGAAGACCCTTCTATTATTCTATTGTTTCTTTTTCACTTTTCTTATTATTATTAGGGTCTTCCGTCTTCAGCGGAAGACCCTTCTATTATTCTATTGTTTCTTTTTCACTTTTCTTATTATTATTAGGGTCTTCCGTCTTCAGCGGAAGACCCTACTATTATTCTATTGTTTCTTTTTCAGGTTTCTTATTGTTAAGGTCTTCCGTTTCCAACGGAAGACCTTATTGTTTTCGTTCGGTTTCTTTTTCCCTATTCTTTTTTTTTCTTACATATTTTGTGTACACGATTTCTCAAAAACTACTCAGCCGATTTATATGAAACTTTCAGATCTAATAGATATTGCTCTGAACCTTATTGCAAATTTTTTTTAATGTTGACATCACTTCCGGTTTTGAGATATTTACAATTTAACGATTTTTAGAGGGTCAGCTTGTCCACGAAGGTTCTCATAAACTAAAAAAGATATTGAGTTCAAAATTTCAGGAATGATAGACAAAAGAATGTAGATATGTAATAGGGCATTTATAATTTTCTAGCGCAAACAGCGCCAAAGCTCGATAGGGCTCCAAAAATGAGTTTTAAAAAGCGTTGTGATTTTGCATGGTTTTCCTAGTTTATCTCTTTTCCCGGAAATATTTTGTTAAGACATGTAGAACAAAAAAGATGAATATTCAAAAGATCTTTTATTTGACATCAAGAAAAAGGGGCTGGCCCCTCAAATCAGGGGCCTAGAACCCTTGAAAGTTTTCACTTTATAACTCAAAAGCGGTTAAGATTTCGATATGGCTGTCGCTGCAAAAGTTGTTCATTATGATCTTGTTAAAGTCGTAACAATAATATTTTGTTCGGATATTGCGTTATATGAGTGTAAAAAGCTAGACTTGTTACCATGTATTTGTGTTTTATTTG
Source organism: Magallana ariakensis (assembly GCA_020458035.1). Classification (NCBI taxonomy): domain Eukaryota; kingdom Metazoa; phylum Mollusca; class Bivalvia; order Ostreida; family Ostreidae; genus Magallana; species Magallana ariakensis. Next base: position 73,696,317 of record CM035812.1, on the reverse strand, counting down.
GCAAATAAATGGGGTATTTGTGCGTATAAGTGACATAAAGTGTACCAGTTTACATACGGAAAGTGTTTAAACATTTTAATTCTTTTCTAGTGAAACACATTATGGATAAAAGAACTACTTCTATGCAATGCATTTGAGTCGCATTTAAAATCTAGCTGGATTCCGAGCTGTGTATGTGAACAATTACGTATCCGATCCCTTGCCCGCGGCCGAGGAAATAGGTCGCGGCTGGATTAGCGAGTTGTCTGCCGTTATCTAATACACAAGATTTGCGTCTTGCTGTAATGCACACATGGTTTTTTTTATGTAGCTGCAAACACAAAGAATTCCGATTTTAACGATATTAATAGTAAATTAAAAAAAAAATTATACCTTTACCTACTACCATAGACAGTGTACCAGCTTACATACGGAAAGTGTTTAAACAGTTTAATTCTTTTCTAGTGAAACACATTATGGATAAAAGAACTGCTTCTATGCAATGCATTTCAGTCGCATTTAAATCTAGCTGGATTCCGAGCTGTGCATGTGAACAATTACGTATCCGATCCCTTGCCCGCGGCCGAGGAAATAGGTCGCGGCTGGACTAGCGAACGGTCTGCCGTTATCTAATACACAAGATTTGCGTCTTGCTGTAATGCACACATGGGTTTTTATGTAGCTGCAAACACAAAGAAATCCGATTTTAACGATGTTAAAGAGTAATGAAAAAAGATTATACCCTTACTTACGAAGAAATGCATTTTTAGTCTCGTAATCTATAAAAAAATAGATGTTTTTTGTGATCTTGTATATGTCATAAAATAGTTTTATTGTTGGAAAATAAAATTCAGTTATGAAACTGCAAACATTTTAAACCCACCACGTTGAGTGTACATTTACATAACACATCATTCGCACAGGGCCGAGGAGATGCCGCGCTAGTGGACAACCGATTCGCTGTAGTCTAGGACACAGGCTTCTCGTGTTTCTACGTACGTTATCACACATTTAAATGTTCATTGATTCTTTGTAAAATTGTTTTCATTTCAATTACATTGGTTAAAGATGCATCAAACCATTGATTTAAATTATAGTGCGTAAAATATAAAAAAAATATGTCATCAATGAAAATAATCCAACGTTTTACAGTCGTACGAGTTGAAATGTAAATACATTGAATTTCACCTGTGTCTATTTCTGACATTTTGCTGCTGAGAATTTAATGCGTTTCACTACCCATTTCAACAAAACAAAATATAGGCGATATTCACAAGATAATTATTCCAACACACACATCTTAAGTATCTGTAATCTGTGATAATTCATTTGGCTAATAAAATATTAGAATTTTTTATGAATTATTAGAGAGAGAGAGAGAGAGAGAGAGAGAGAGAGAGAGAGAGAGAGAGAGAGAGAGAATTAAGCAGGGTTTAGTAAGTAAAGTGAGTTGAAATATATTTAAAAAGCGTTCGAGATAAGGCAGCTTAAGTTATACAATGTTACATGCTTGCGGTAGGTGCGGGCAGGATAAAACTAAGCATTGCCCGCTAACACGAAAGGAATTGAAGGAATCAGTGATTATTTCTTAATATACATATGAATTTTTAAACAAGTTGAAGTTTTATTTACATTCAGGCCGTAAAAGAATAATGGTCACACTATTGGTTTAACCTCTTCTGAATTGTAGTCCGATTCATTAAAAAGCATACTAATTATTTTTTGTTGTCTGATCAGGACTGTTCTTCCCCAAAAGAATCGCTCGGCGATCGCGTAAAGAACGTTCTGTATAGTACAACACCTGATTGGAGTACATGCTTATATATATATTTTTTAAAGTTAACGTTTAACTGAGCGAAATTGTAGTGGTCATGGAGTCAATAAGCAAATCAAATTTGCCAATTAGGCAATAGCAGTTATCCAGTGCCTATGATTGATAATTTTACAAGGTGAATTAAATACATGTAAATATGAATTTTAAAGCACTCTCCGCCCCCTTGTTAAGAGCTTCCATTTCCTGCATTCTTTTCTTTCAATAACGGTTTTTGTATACGCATTTTCTCGGAAATGGCTCAACATTTGTTAAACGGCCCCGATAAGAAGATGAATAGATGACCCCTAAAATTTCTTTCCCAAATATATCAAGAATGGTCTCAAATTTCAAACACTGGTTGAATAACATATAACCTATTTTGTGCAAATATATGTGCATGAAATGATTTTCCTGTAACTTAACAAAAATTACACTTTGTGAAATCTAAAAATGTCTGAATTTATTATTAAAATTAATAATTTTAGACGGCCCATTCAGTAAGTTTTTCTAGCCGAGTACTAGTCTTTCGTTCAACAGCGCATCCATTTTGAATATTGCAGCGTGGTTTACAACAAGAGGGTGAAACGACCACGAATTTTGACAGATTTGGCTACAAATAGTTAAAAAGAGATGGATACAAAACACAAGTGCGATTATATCTTTTAGGAGATAAAAAATAATAAATATACTTTTGCCATAAATACAACATTTTATCATAAGAATATTTTAACATGTAGATCCGCCGAATATTTCCATTTCCCTTCATGTTGTTTGGTGTCTGATTTGAAATAACGTTTCGATGAATACCAAGTGGGGAAATTTCTTTTAGCTGCATGTTCCGATATTTCGGTTACTAGAATATCAAATAATTTTCCATGCAAACCAAATGAATGATCTTACAAAGTTATAGACGTATTTACACGGAATTGATCTCCTTTCAACGTTAGAAATATTCAAAGTAAATAAAACTAAATTTTGGGGCATTCAACCCCTCCCCCCCCCCAAAAAAAAATACATCATGAGAATATTTAGAGAAGTAACCGTTTGGTTTCGTCCTCTGAATGATTGGGTTTATTCAACCTGCATGTTTTGCTTCTATTATAAACAACGTAAACTTCAAAACTATTAATGAACAAATGTACACTGCTTTAATTTTGTTTTGTTAAATATTCATGCTGTATATTTTATTTGTTATAATAGATCATATATAAAAAGGACAGATGTCAAAGTCGTAATACAATCATACTCGCTTTGACGTAAGGGGCTAGTTTGAGCACGAGGCGAAATAACGCGAAACCCTTTTATGTCGTTTATTTTGTAAATAAATTTTGTATATTGTACAGTAAAACTTGTCTAATCCGGCGGAGGGTGGTTCTAAAAAACTTGACCGGATTAGCCAACATCCGGTTTAGAAGATATTGTTGCAAATTAATTTTAGTATTTAATGCAGTAGGTCTTGATCGTGTATTCTTGCAAAATTTTCAATTCTTCTGAAATATATTAGATTTCATCGATCGTAATTACGGTACCAAATTTCATTTTCATTTTTTTTTTTTGGAAAACAATAAATCCATAACGGAATACATACGATTGAAATACTTGTTCAATAGTCAACAGATGGCTGAATAAGTAATGGCGATAACTGTTTTGATGCAGGGAACAATAGATGGAGTATTTTGACAGAATAATATGCAACTCTGTAAGTGTAGCCATACAACGGGGATAATAAACGATATCGGCCTGAAAAAAAAATGGGGTGAACTATAATCTAATTATCTAATTTTAGCAAAAAAATGCGTATTTATTTATAACAAGACTTAACGGTATAAACTGAAATGAGTTGCTAGATGAATTTCGCCGGATTGGACAGCATGACGGAATGAACAACATCCGGTTTCAACACGTTTCAACATGTACATTATTTTTTTTATTGAAATATGGCTTAATTGACCAGGAAAACTACTGCAACATATATTAATACACACATACTTAGCATAAACATTGTTTAGAAGCGTACAACAATTTTATTGAAAATCGGACCAAGCAGCTTTAACATTAAGATTTACATGTGTAAGACACTTTATTTGTCATGTGCATGATCCTGTGCATGAATTATTTTCACTACCTGTTTATTTCTCGAAAATGATCTCCAATTCCATTCACAACTGTTGTCATTCAAAATCACTTAAGGTAAATAAAATTTAAAATTTTGAGTCGATTTCAACTGTTATGTATCCAAGGAATCTAATGATTTAATCATGTGTTACTTAATTAGATGTTTTTAGGGGTCAAAAGTCCAAAATTTTGATCACCCATAATATCATTTAATATTTGGCCTTTCATTTGATATCAAGAAAAGGGGGCTTGCCCCTCAAATTAAGGGAGGGCTCTAAAGTATTTAATCTATAGCCTTTTACTGAGAGATATTTTGTGAAAGGTCATAAAAGCAGATATGTTATCTTACAGTTATGTATCCAAGCAATGTGATGATTTTATTATGCGTTACGTATAAGTAGATGTTTCTAGAGGTCAAATGTCCAACATTTTAATCACCCATATATCAGAATGGATAATCTTTTGAAATGCAGTATAGAAGAAAAGATGCTCAAAATGATGTACTAAACAATATGCAACCTTCAAAGTTTCGTTAAACGGCCCCTATAAGGAGATAAGGGATCAACCACTAAAACGTTCTTTCCATATATCTCAGGAATGGTAATGAATTTCTAAATACTTGTTGAACAAAATGTGTTTAAAATTAAACGACCTTTCATTTGATATCAAGAAAAAGGGGCTGGCCCCTCAAATTAGGGGACCAGAGGGCTCTAAAGACTTTTATATATAGCCCTTTACTGAGAGATATTTTGTGAAATGTCATAAAAGCAGATATGTTATCTCCAAGCCATGTAATGATTTTATCATGTGTTACGTAATTAGGTGTTTTTAGAGGTCAAATGTCCGAAAATTTAATCACCCATATATCAGAACGTAAAATCTTTTGAAATATAATATTTCCAAACACTAGTTGAACAAACTATGATTAAAATCAAAATACCTTCCATTTGATGTAAAGAAAAAGGGACTGACCCCTCAAATTAGGGATCAAGGTGGGTCTATAGTCTTTTATCTATATACTAGTCATTTACTGAGAGATGTTTTGTAATAGGTTATAAAAGCAGAATTAGGTATAATACGTTTATATATCCTAACAATATAATGATTTTTTCATGCGTTACCTAATTAGGGTTTTTAGGGGCCAGAGGTAAAACAATTTAATCTTTTCTATCTCACTTGGAAGAAATACAAGTATTTAAGAAATCAACGTAAGAGAATTCATAAAAAGCATTACAGGAAAGCATTAGTACTCCACTCCTTTTCCAGATCATATTTTCTTGTCGAAAATCAATGTCGATAATGTCATATCACCTTCTAAAAATCGGACGGAAGACCTCCTCGTTGCTCGCAACGAGATCGTGTCTAGTTAAGGTCTTCCGTTTCCAACGGAAGACCTTATTGTTATTCTTCGGTTTCTTTTTCCCTATTATTAAGGTCTTCCGTTTCCAACGGAAGACCTTATTGTTATTCTTCGGTTCTTCTTCCCTATTATTATTTTTCTTTTTTTTTCTTACAAATTTTGTGCACGCGAGTTCTCGGAAATGGCTCGTCCGATTTTCATGAAACTTTCAGATCTAATAGATATTGATCTGAACCTTATTGGAATTTTTTTATTTTGATGACGTCATTTCCGTTTCAGAGATATTGACGTTTTAGCGATTTTTAGAGGGTCAGCTTGTCCGTCGAACTCCTCCTAAACGATAAAAGATATCAAATTCAAATTTTCAGGAATTGTAGACGAATGATTGTAGTTTTGTCTAAAGTGAGCCATTAATGTCTGGCGCAAAATGCGCCGAAGCTCGCCTGGACCCGAAAATTGAGATTAAAAAAACGTCGTAGTTTTTTCTGGTTTTCTTTGTTTATCTCTTTTCTGAAAAATATTTTGCTTCAACATGTTATGTAAAAAAAGTTTATTTTTACAAGAGCTTTCATTTGATACCAAGAAAAAGGGGCTGGCCCCTAAAATTAGGGGACCAGAGGGCTCTGAAGTCTTTTATCTGTAGCCCTTTACTGAGGGATATTTTGTGAAAGGTTATAGAGGCAAATATGTTTATCTCACAAGTATTTATCCAAGCAATGTAATGATTTTATCATGTGTTACGTAATTAGGGGTTTTAAGGGGCCAGAAGTCCAAAATTTCGATCACTTATATCACAAAATGCACAAATATTTTGAAATGCATTATAGAAGGAAAGTTGCTCAAAATGATGTACTTAACAAATCGCAACCTTCAAAATTTCGTTAAAAGGCCCCTATAAGGAGATCAGGGGTCGGCCCCTAAAATATTTTTTCCCATATATCTCAAGAACGGTAACGAATTTCTAAACACTTGTTTAATAAAATGTGTTTGAAATTAAAGGACCTTTTAATTGATATCAAGAAAAAGGGGCTGGCCCCTTCAATTAGGGGATCGGGGGGCTCTAAAGTCTTTTATCTGTAGCCCTTTACTGAGGGATATTTTGTGAAAGGTTATAAAAGCAAATATGTTTATCTCACAGGTATTTATCCAAGCAATGTAATGATTTTATCATGTGTTACGTAATTAGGGGTTTTTAGGGGCCAAAAGTCCAAAATTTTGATCACCCATATCTCACAAAAGAAAAATATTTTGAAATGCATTATAGAAGGAAAGATGCTCAAAATGATGTACTTTACAAAATGCAACATTCAAAATTTCGTTAAACGGCCCCTTTAAGGAGATAAGGGTTCGGCCCCTAAAATGTTTTTCCCATATATATTAAAAAACTGTAACGAATTTCTAAACACTTGTTGAACATAATGTGTTTAGAGTTAAATGACCTTTCATTTGATATCAAGAAAAAGGGGCTGGCCCCTAAATTTAGGGGACCAGAGGGCCCTAATGTCTTTTATGTGTAGCCGTTTACTGAGGGATATTTTATGAGGGTTATAAAAGCAAAATTAGGTATAATACGTTTATATATCCTAACAATATAATGATTTACTTATGCGTTACCTAATTAGGGGTTTTAGGGGCCAGAAGTAAAACGTTTAATCGTATGTATCTCAATTGGAAGAAATGCTAGTATTTAAAAAAGCAACATAAGAGAACTTATAAAGTGCGATGCAGAAAAGCAGTAGTACTCCACTCCTTTTTACAAATCATGTTTTCTTGTCGAAAATCAAAGTCGATGATGTCATATCACCTTCTTAAAATCGGACGGAAGACCTCCTCGTTGCTCGCAACGAGATCGTGTCTAGTTTTTATTCTTTTTTTTTCTTCCCATTTTTGTGCACGCGATTTCTCAGAAACGGCTCGGCCGATCTCCATCAAATTTTCAGATGTGATAGATAATACTCTGAACCTGATAGCAAATTTTTTGCATTGATGACGTCACATCCGTTTTTGAGATATTGAGATTTTTCCAATTTTTATATGGGTATTTTGTCTGCAGTCGTTCTCCTAAACTATAAGAGATATCGAGCTGAAATTTTTACGGTTGGTAGAGGAAAGATTGAAGTTTTGCATGGTTGTTGTCTTATATATCTAGCACTAAATGCGCCAAAGCTCGGTAGGGATCGAAAATTGAGACGTCAAAAGCGTCGTAAATTTTCATGCTTTTTTGTGTTTATCTCTTTTCTGGTAAATATTTTGTAAAAACATGTAAAGCAAAAATTGTTTAAATTTACAAGATCTTTCGTTTGATATAAACAAAAAGGGGCTGGCCCCTAAACTTAGGGACCTGAAGAGCTCTAAAGTATTTAATCTATAGCCTTTAACTGAGGGATATTTTGTAATAAGCTATAGAAGCAAATATGTTTATCTTACAGTTATGAAGCCTACCAATATAATGATTTTTTCATGTGTTACGTAATTAGGGGTTTTTAGGGGTCAAAAGTCCTAAACTTTGATCACCTATATTTCAAAAAGGAAAAATATTTTGATTAGCAGTATAGAAGAAAAGATGCTCCAAATGATCTACTAAACAGTATGCAACCATCAAAATTTCGGTAAACGGCCCCGATAAGGAGATAAGGGGTCGGCCCCTAAAACTATTTTTCTTAGATATCTCAAGAACGATAACGAATTTGTCAACACTTGTTGAACAAAAAGTGTGTTGTTTTAAGTGAACTTTCATTTAATTCCAAGGACAAGGGGCTGGCTCCTAAAATTAGGGAACTAGAGGGCTCTGAAGTATGTTATATATAACCCATAATTGAGGGATATTTTGTGATAAGTTAAAGAAGCGAATATGTTTATCTTAAAGTTATGAAGCCTAATAATATAATGATTTTCTCATGTGTTACGTAATTAAGGGTTTTTAGGGGTCAAAAGTCCAAAACTTTGATCACCTATATCTCAAAAAGGAAAAATATTTTGATAAGCAGTAAAGAAGAAAAGATTCTCCAAACGATCATCTAAACAGTACGCAACCATCAAAATTTCGTTAAACGGCCCCGATTAGGAGATAGGGGTCGGCCCCTAAAACCATTTTTCTCAGATATCTCAAGAACGATAACGAATTTGTAAACACTTTTTGAACAAAATGTGTGTAGTTTTAGTGAACTTTCATTTAATACCAAGGACAAGGGGCTGACCCCTAAAATTAGGGACCTAAAGGGCTCTTAAGTATTTAATCTATAGCCCTTAACTGAGGGATATTGTGTCATAGGTTATAGAAGCAAATCTGTTTATCTTACAGTAATGAAGCCAAACAATATCATAATTTTATCAGGTGTTACGAAATAAGGGGTTTATAGGGGTCAAAAGTCGTCCCAATCTTTGATCCCCCATATCTCAAAAAAGGGAAAATATTTTGATAAGCAGTATCGAAGAAATAATGCTTAAAATGATCTACTAAACAGTATGCAACCTTAAAAATTTCGTTAAACGGCCCCGATAAGGAGATGAGGGGACAATCCCTAAAGCAATCTTTTCCAAATATCTCTATATTTGTATCAAATTTGTTAACACTTGTTGGAAAAATTAAGAAATTAAAGAATTCAAAGATTTCATTTGATATCAAGAAAAGGTGACTGGCCCTTACATTAGGGGTCAAGAGGGGTCTCAAGTTTATCAACCAAAGTTCTTACACCTGAAACAAAATACTCTCTGATATTTAAAATAAAGACCCCTTTTCCTCTTTTTTCAAATTATGTTATTATTTTTTTCAAATTATATTATTATTTTATAACAAAATCAAGATCTTACATGTATCTCAACTTCTTAAATCGGACGGAAGACCTCCTCGTTGCTCGCAACGAGATCATGTCTAGTTAAGGTCTTCCGTTTCCAACGGAAGACCTTATAGTGATTGTAAGGTTTTTTCTTTCTTAAGGTCTTCCGTTTCCAACCTTATAGTGATTGTAAGGTTTTTTCTTTCTTTCTTATTAAGGTCTTCCGTTTCCAACGGAAGACCTTATAGTGATTGTAATGTTTCTTTTTATTATTATTATTTTTTTCCCCTTTTTGTTTAGTGAATTTCTCAGAGATTTCTGGGTGGATTTTCCTTAAATTTTCAGGGATGATTGAAAATAAAAAAAATCTAGAGATTTCTAATTTCAGTTTTTCTAAATTCACTTCCGTTCGTCCGTTTCCTGTCCCGCGACAAAAAGCTAGTGACATCGTGATCTCAGAAACGAAAATGACTTAAGCTTCCAAACTTTGTGGGATGATAGACCTATATGTGTAGATGTGTTTAAACTATTTTGTTTTGTTCGTCGTAACTTCCGGTTGTTACCGAAAGCATTTCCAAATTATTTTTTTTTACGCATTTAATTTATTTAACACAGAATTGAAATATAAGTATATATGCTTACATATATCATCTATCCGATGATAAAAAAACAAAAAAAATTCTACTTCCGGTGAGATATCTCAGATATCTCAGGTTGTCTTTTTTAAACAAATGTTGTAACAACGAGATCTCAGAAACTGTAAGTGACTAAGACATGAAACTTACATGAATGATAGATATTTGATAGAAGATGTGTTTAATAGTTTTCATTTTGTCAACCGTCACTTCCGGTCCACACCGGAAGAGTTTAAAGAAATCAAGCTGGTTTTATGTTTAACTGTTTTTCTTCAATATTTTTAGATAAAATGTTAGGCGATTAAGTCACATTGTCTAGTGTTAAAGAAAGTCTAACTTTTATTTTCATTGAACATTTCCGTTTGTCCGCTTCTTGTCCTGAGACAAAAAACCTTGACTCCTCAAGATCTCAAATACGGTAATGACTTGAACAATCAAACTTTGTGGAATGATAGACCAATGTATGTAGACAAGTATACACAATTTTGTTTTGGTCGGCGTAACTTCCGGTCGGTACCGGAAGCACATCAAAAGTTATTTTTTTACGCATTTAATTTATTTCCCACATAATTGAAATATAAGTATAAACGCTTACATATATCATCTATCCGATGATAAATAAACAAAAAAAAATTACTTCCGGTGAGATATCTAAAAAATCTCAGGTAGTTTTTTTTAAAACAAATGTTGTAACAACGAGATCTCCGAGACTTTAAGTGACCAAGACACGAAACTTTCATGGATGATAGACATTTCATAGAAGATGTGTTAAATTGTTTTCATTTTGTCAACCGTCACTTCCGGTCCACACCAATAGAGTTTAAACTAATTAGGTTGTTTATGAGTTTAACTGTTTTTCTTTGACAATTTTTTATAAATTGGTAGGCAATAAAGTCCTGTTTTTTAAGTTTAAAAAATACTAACTTTCATTTTCATTGAACACTATTGTTTGTCCGTTTCCTGTCCCGAGATTTAAAGCCTTGATTCCGCGAGATCTCAAAAAAGGTAATGAGTTGAACAATCAAACTTTGTGGGATGATAGACCTATGTATGAATATGTGTTTACACTATTTTGTTTGATTCGTCGTAACTTCCGGTCGTCACCGGAAGCACTTCAAAAATTATTTTTTTAAATTATTTTATTTATTTTACATGATATTAATACTCAGTATAAAATCTTAGATATGTCTTCAATACGATGTTAAATAAGCAAATAAATTTTACTTCCGGTGAAATATCTCAAATATCTCTAGGTAGCTTTTATCCAATTTGATCTCTGCGAGATTGTAGTCACTGTGAGTGATTGAGACACAAAGCTTTAACGAATGATTGACATTTGATTGAAGATATGTCTTACGGGTTTTATTTTGTCAATCGTCTCTTCCGGTTTTCACGGGAAGGGTTCAAACAAATCATGTTTTAAAAAAGTCTAACTGACTTTCTTGGGTGTTTCATCTAGCCTGATAAACAGTGATGTACGCTAGGCAAATGTACGACAAATACCAGCTTTTGTTTTAATTAATCACTTCCGATCATCCATTTTCGTTCCCGAGAAAAAAATATTGTTTCAACGAGACCTCAGATTATGCAGAGACGTGAACAACCAAACTTTTAGGAATGATTGACTTATGATTGTACAAATGTTCAACATGTTCGGTTTGGTTCGGCGTTACTTCCTGTCGTCACAGAAAGTACTTCAAAAATTGATTTCTTTTTCATTTTCATTGTTTTACATGGAAGTAAGTACTGAATATTTCATTCACAAATATTATCATATCAATTATTTTTTCTATATGAGAGAAGCAATATCTTACAGTTAAATTGATACATGTATATCAAAACGGAAGACCTTTTTGTTGCTTTTGCAACAAGAGTCTAGTTAAGGTCTTCCGTTTCCAACGGAAGACCTTATAGTGATTGTAATGTTTCTTTTTATTAAGGTCTTCCGTTTCCAACGGAAGACCTTATAGTGATTGTAATGTTTTTTATTATTATTATTAGGGTCTTCCGTCTTCAGCGGAAGACCCTTCTATTATTCTATTGTTTCTTTTTCACTTTTCTTATTATTATTATTATTATTATTATTATTATTATTCTTTTTTTGTCTTACAAATTTTGTGCAGGCGATTTCTCGGAGATGGCTCTTTCGATTTCTTTCAAATTTACAGGGATAATGCCCCGTCATGTGAAGTTTATACCGCCGCGACAGTTTTTCAAAATTCACTTCCTGTCGGAAGTTATCGTCAGTTTACGATTTTTAAAAGTCCATTTTGTCTGCGACGTTTCTCAAAAACGAGTGAAGATATTGGAATTAAATTTCTAGAGATGATAGATCTACCGTTTTTCTGGTGCACCTCGGTCAAGAGAATGGCCGCCGTCGCTTCCGTTTGTCACCGGAAGCAAATTTAAAAAATTAAATTTTTCAACTTTTTTATGTTAAAATATTTTTCTGTAGGGTTGATAGTGACCCTTTTTCTGATTCAGAATATGTAATTTGTTTTAAAATCGATCAACGCATTCTCCAAATATTAAGGGTCAAAGTCCTGAAGCGAGAGTCCGAGTAGCTCAGTCGTTAGAGTCGTGGACATATGCCCAGGCGACCCGGGTTCAAGCCTCAAGTGCCGCAAAATTTTTCAACTCATTTTTCGCTTAGACCTACGATTTTATCTTTAAAATAATGAATTCTGTTCTTTTCCGTTTTAATTTTGTAAAAGAATTTTAACAGTACACGCACCGACCCCCCCCCCCCACCCGATTCATAAAATCATTTAGTTTTTCTGGCCTGATTTTACTTGATCTTTGAACTGTACTTTCAACCTAATACTATTCTAGATTACTCTACTAATGACCAGGCCAATTCGTTCATTTTGAACAGAGTTATGAATTTTGGGGCATTTGAGTTTCAATTAGCGTGCTTGACATGTACTGTAGAAAAAAATTCTAACTCCCGAACCCTTCACTTGATCCTAATGAAATTTCGTGTAAATGTACCTCGGACCCTATTCTTATTGTCTGCCAAATATGCAGCGGATTGAACAATTTAGAAGAAATTCCTGAGATCAAACGGCGAGTATTGCATGTACGGGGAATTAAAATTCACGCAGTACACGGGATGTAAGCAGCCGTGTAATATATCTGGTGCATGTATATTTCTTGTTTTCCGTTTAGTCTGTATCTACGATAGCGTGTGAACTACTTATGAATGTTAGAAATGTCAAAATTACTGTCATCGAATTTTTACCGAATAAATTTACATGTTATTGATTTCGTTATTTCTACATTTATAAAGATTTTATCAATCCTGTTGAAATAAAACAGTCATACATAATAGTAAACGACACGAAAAAAAATCTCATCGCTTGAAATACATGTGTGAAATGCATCAGTCATTGTTTTAGGACTTACCCTAATTGTCGTTAACCGAATCCGAGATCCACACCTCAAAATTCTACTTTCGATTTATTTACGACGAAAATCAAGTTCGGGCTATATAATTCTATGTAAGAAAAAAATTCGTAAAAAATCGAAATAATTTTCTCGTGAGAAAAATGATAGATAGCAGTGTTCTATGATACATTACGCATTATCTAACATCAAAAAATGCGCATGCGATACGGCATTTTCTCAAGTTTTCTAGCTGCGAACATGCCTACCCCCCAAACCACGTGTTTTCAAGCTGTTTGTAAACAGACTGCGCGCACCCCATGAAGTCGGCCTATATGCCCTATAAGAAATAGTTCCCCATAAAAGTAGAATCAAATTTACAAACTACAGAAATTTCCCTAATCAGAGATATCATTTTTATTCAAATCAAATATGGGAAAATGCAAAATGCGGGCAAGAGAAAAAAATATTCCCTATAAATGTATGGAACTACAATTGACTAAGTTCATTTTCATTGGTGGATTACCGGTGTGATAACTCTAATCTCGCCGGAGCCAAGATTTGCTCTTTCTCTCCTTTTCTTTCTCTCCATTTTTTTTTTTTTTTTTTTTTTTTTGATTTTCTAACAAAAATACTCTTCACAAAGGGGTTGCTGGAATGTAGTACAAGTTGAAAAACACTGTTCCATTTAAATTAAGACAAAAACAGACCTTATTTATTAGGGTCTTCCGTCTTCAGCGGAAGACCCTTCTATTATTCTATTGTTTCTTTTTCACTTTTCTTATTATTATTAGGGTCTTCCGTCTTCAGCGGAAGACCCTTCTATTATTCTATTGTTTCTTTTTCACTTTTCTTATTATTATTATTATTATTCTTTTTTTGTCTTACAAATTTTGTGCAGGCGATTTCTCGGAGATGGCTTGTTCGATTTCGTTCAAATTTTCAGGGATAATGCCTCGTCAACTGAAGTTTATACCGCTTCTACAGTTTTTCAAAATTCACTTCCGGTCGGAAGTTATTGTCGTTTAACGATTTTTAAAAGTCGATTTTGTCTGCGACGTTTCTCAAAAACGAGTAAAGATTTAGAGCTGTAATTTTCAGAGATGATAGATCTATCTTTTTTCTAATGTACCTCGGTCAAGAGAATGTCCGCCGACACTTCCGGTCGTCACCGGAAGAAAATTTTAAAAATCGATTTTTTCAACTTTTTTGTTTTAAAATATTTTTCTGCAGGGTTGATAATGACCCTTTTACTGATTCAGAATATGTATTTTGTTTTAAAATCGATCAACGCATTCTCGAGATATTAAGCGTCAAAGTCCTGAAGCGAGAGCCCGAGTAGCTCAGTCGTTATGGTCGTGGACAGTGCCCAGGCGACCCGGGTTCAAGCCCCGCGTGCCGCAAAATTTTTTTTCGTTTTTTTTTGCGTAGACTCACAATTTTATCTTTAAAACGATGAGTTTTATCTCATTTATTTAAAAATCGGACGGAAGACCCACTCGTTGCTCGCAACGAGAACGATCTAGTTATTATTTTTTTTTTTCCCTTTTTTTGTCCACAAGATTTCTCAGAAATGGCTGGATAGATTTTCTTGAAATTTTCAGGGCTGATAGAGAATGAAAATACCTCGAGGCGTTTTTTTCATTTTTTCAAAATTCACTTCCTGTCGTCCGTTTCCTGTACCGTGACAAAAAGCTTGTCATATCGAGATCTCAGAAACAAAAATGACTTAAGCATTCAAACTTTGTAGGATGATAGACCTATTGCTGTAGATGTGTTTAAACTATTTTGTTTTGTTCGTCGTAACTTCCGGTCGTCACCGGAAGCACTTCAAAAATTATTTTTTTTACGCATTTAATTTATTTTACATAGAATTGAAATATAAGTATAAATCCTAACATATGCCATCTATCCGATGTTAAATAAAGAAAATAATTCTACTTCCGGTGAGATATCTCAAAAATCTCAGGTAGCTTTTTTAAAACAAATTTTGTACCCGCGAGATCTCAGAAACTGTAAGTGATCAAGACACGAAACTTACAGGGATGATAGACATTTGATAGAAGATGAGTTTAATTGCTTTTATTTTGTCGACCGTCACTTCCGGTCCACACCGGAATAGTTCAAACAAATGAAGCTGTTTATAAGTTTAACTGTTTTTCTTTGCCAATTTTAGAGAAATTGATAGGCAATAAGGTCCTGTTGTCAAATGCATAAGAACAACTAACTTTCAATTTTCACTGAGTACTTCCGTTTGTCCGTTTCCTGTCCCAAAACAAAAAACTTTACTCTTCGAGATCTCAAATATGGTAATGACTTGAACAATCAAACTTTGCAGAATGATAGACCTCTAAATGTAGATGTGTTTACATTATTTTGTTTTATTCGGCGTAACTTCCGGTCATCACCGGAAGCACTTCAAATCTTTTTTTTTTACCTTTTGTAGTTATTTTACATAGAATGATTATTTTAGTATGGATCTTTTCATAATTCATTTATGCGATGTTAAATAAACAAAAAAAGATCCATTTCCGGTGAGATATCTCAAATATCTCAAGTAGCTTTTTATACTAAATTGTGTACCCGCCATTAATCAGAAACTATTAGTGATCAAAACACAAAACTTACGTAGTTGATAGACATTTGATATATGATGTATTTAACGTGTTTCATTTTGTCAGCCGTCACTTCCGGTCCTCACCGGAAGAGTTCAAACAAATGACATTGTTGATAAGTTTAACTGTTTTTTTTGCACTGTTTCAGTGAGTTTGATAAACAGTAGTGTACGAGAGGAAAATGTTTAAGATATATTAACATTTTTTTTCATTAAGCAATTCTGTTCGTCCGTTTCCTGTCCCGAGATAATAAACCTTTTCTCAACGAGATCTCATAACTGACAAATGCTTAAGCATCCAAACTTTGAGGGGAAATTGAACAATGTATGAAGATATGTTTAACATGTTCCGGTTGATCCGGCGTAACTTCCGCTCGTCAGAGCAAATTTCAAAAATGACTTTTTCTCGTTTTTGTTTTGTTTCACATAGAAAAAGTTACTGAAAGATTCCATCACATTATGGATTATATCCTTTTTCTTTTTATAAGAGAAATGCATATTTTCTACAGATTTATACATGAGAAACGGAAGACCTTTTTGTTGCTATAGCAACAAGAGTCTAGTTAAGGTCTTCCGTTTCCAACGGAAGACCTTATAGTGATTGTAATGTTTTTTATTATTAAGGTCTTCCGTTTCCAACGGAAGACCTTATTGTTATTGCTTGGTTTCTTTTTCCCTATTATTATTTTTCTTTTTTTTTCTTACAAATTTTGTCCGCGCGAGTTCTCGGAAATGGCTCGACCGATTTTCGTGAAACTTTCAGATCTGATAAATATTGGTCTGAACCTTATTGGAAATTTTTTATATTGATGACGTCATTTCCGTTTCAGAGATATTAACGTTTTAGCGATTTTTTAAGGGTTGTTTTGTCCATGTTACTCCTCCTTAACTATTAAAGATATTGAGTTCAAATTTTCATGATTGGTAGACAAAAGATTGTAGATGTGTATAATGTCAATCATGTATGCCTAATTAAAAAGGCGCCGAAGCTCGCCTGGACCTGAAAATTGAGATTAAAAAAACGACGTAATTTTTCCTGGTTTTCTTTGTTTATCTTTTTTCTTAAAAACATTTTGTTAAGACATGTAAAGCAAAAAAAAATTATATTTACAAGAGCTTTCATTTAATACCAAGAAAAAGGGGCTGGCCCCTAAAATTAGGGGTCCAGGGGGCTCTAAAGTCTTTTATCTGTAGCCCTTTACTGAGGGATATTTTGTGAAAGGTTATAGAAGCAAATATGTTTATCTCACAGTTATTTATCCAAGCAATGTAATGATTTTATCATGTGTTACGTAATAAGGGGTTTTTAGGGGTCAAAAGTCCAAAATTTTGATAACCCATATCTCAGAAAGCAAAAATATTTTGAAATGCAGTATAGAAGGAAAGTTGCTCAAAATGATGTACTTAACAATATGCAACCTTCTAAATTTCGTTAAACGGCCCCTATAAGGAGATAAGGGGTCGGCCCCTAAAATGTTTTTCCCCACATATCTCAAGAACGGTAACGAAAGTCTGAACACCTGTTGAACAAAATATGTTTAGAATTAAAAAGCCTTTCAATTGATATTAAGAAAAAGGGGCTGGCCCCTTAAATTAGGGGACCAGAGGGCTCTAAAGTCTTTTATCTGTAGCCCTTTACTGAGGGATATTTTGTTAAAGGTTATAGAAGCAAATATGTTTATCTCACAGTTATTTATCCAAGCAATGTAATGATTTTATCATGTGTTACGTAATAAGGGGTTTTTAGGGGCCACAAGTCTAAAATTTGATCAACTATATCTCAGAAAGGAAAAGTATTCGGAAATGCAGTATAGAAGGAAAGATGCTCAAAATGATGTACTTAACAATATGCAATCTTCTAAATTTCGTTCAACGGCCCCTATAAGGAGATAAGGGATCGGCCCCTAAAACGATCTTAGTCGTATATCTTAAAACGGTAACGCATTTCTAAACACTAGCTGAACAAAATGTGTTTCGAGTTAAATGACCTTTTATTTGATATCAAGAAAAAGGGGCTGGTCCCTTAAATTAAGGGACCAGAGGGCCCTAAAGTCTTTTATCTGAAGCTGTTTACTGAGGGATATTTTATGAGGGTTATTAAAGCAAGATTAGGTATAATACATTTATATATCCTAACAATATTATGATTTACTTATGCATTACCTAATTAGGGGTTTTAGGGGCCAGAAGTAAAAAGTTTAATCGTGTCTATCTCAATTGGAGGAAATGCAAGTATTTAAAAAAGCAACGTAAGAGAACTTATAAAAAGCGATGCCTAAAAGCAGTAGTACTCCACTTCTTTTTACAGATCATGTTTTCTTGACGAAAATCAAAGTCGATGATGTCATATCACCTTCTTAAAATCGGACGGAAGACCTCCTCGTTGCTCGCAACGAGATCGTGTCTAGTTAAGGTCTTCCGTTTCCAACGGAAGACCTTATAGTGATTGTAATGTTTCTTTTTAAGGTCTTCCGTTTCCAACGGAAGACCTTATAGTGATTGTTAGGTTTTTTCTTTCTTTCTTATTATTATTTTTTTCCCCTTTTTTGTCGGCAGAATTTCTCAGAGATGAGTAGATAGATTTTCCTGAAATTTTCAGGAATGATAGAGAATGATAATATCTCGAGGCGTTTTTTTCATTTTTTTAAAATTCATTTCCGGTCGTCCGTTTCCTGTCCCGCGACAAAGAAGCTTGTCACCTCGAGATCTCAAAAACGACAAGGAATTTTACATTCAAACTTTATGGGATGATAGACCTATATGTGTAGATATGTTTAAACTATTTTGTTTTGTTCGTCGTAACTTCCGGTCGTCACCGGAAGCACTTCAAAAATTAATTTTTTTTAAGTATTTAACTCAATTTACATAGAATGAATATATAAGTATAAATCTTTATATATGTCATCTAAGCGATGTTCAATTACAAGAACAATTCCACTTCCGGTGAGATATCTCAAATATCTCACATTGGTTTTTAAGAAAAAAATTTGTAACCGCGAGATCTCAAAAAGTATAAGTGATCAAGAAACGAAACTTTCATGGATGATAGACATTTGAATGAAGATGTGTTTAACTGCTTTCATTTTGTCGGCCGTCACTTCCGGTCCACACCGGAGGAGTTCAAACAAATCAAGCTGTTTAAAATTTTAACTGTTTTTCTTGTCCAATTTTAGAGAATGTGATAGGCAATAACACCCAGTTGTCAAATGCATAAGAAATACTAACTTTAAATTTTCACTGAGTACTTCCGTTTGTCCGTTTCCTGTCCCAAAACAAAAAACTTGACTCCTCGAGATCTTAAATATGGTAATGACTTAAACAATGAAACTTTGCAGGATGATAGACCTATATAATGTAAATGTGTTTACACTATTTTGTTTTGTTCGGCGTTACTTCCGGTCGTCACCGGAAGCACTTCAAAAATTACTTTTTTTACGCATTTAACTTTTTTCTCATAGAATTGAAATATAAGTATAAATGCTTACATATATCATCTATTCGATGATAAGTAAACAAAAAAATTCTACTTCCGGTGAGATATCTCAAATATCTCAGGTTGTCTTTTTTAAACAAATGTTGTAACAACGAGATCTCAGAAACTGTAAGTGACTAAGACATGAAACTTACGTGGATGATAGACATTTGATAGAGGATGTGTTTAATAGTTTTCATTTTGTCAACCGTCACTTCCGGTCCACACCGGAAGAGTTGAAAAAAATCAAGCTGTTTTTAAGTTTTACTGTTTTTCTTCAATATTTTTAGATAAAATGTTAGGCAATAAAAAGACATTGTCTAGTGTTTATAAAAATCTAACTTTTATTTTCATTGAATACTTCCGTTTGTACCTTTCCTGTCCCGAAGCAAAATACCTTGACTCTTCAAAATCTCAAATACGGTAATGACTTGAACAACTAAACTTTGTGGGATGATAGACCTTTGTATGTAGACAAGTATACACAATTTTGTTTTTGTCGGCGTAACTTCCGGTCGGCACTGGAAGCACTTTAATTTTTTTTTTTTTAACTTTATTTTTTATTTAACAAAGAATATTTATTTAGGTATAAATGCTTACATAAGTCATTTATGCGATGTGAAATAAACAAAAAAGATCTACTTCCGGCGAGATATATCAAATATCTCAAGTAGTTCATCTTATTAAGCAGATCTTAGAAACTGTAAGTTATGAAAGCACACAATTTACATAGATGATAAATATTTGAAAGAAGTTTGGTGGGTTTTTTTGTTTCGTTTTACACAATAATACATTTATACGAGAACGGAAGACCTTTTTGTTGCTATAGCAACAAGAGTCTAGTTATTATTATTATTATTATTATTTTTTTCCCCTTTTTGTTTAGTGAATTTCTCAGAGATTTCTGGATGGATTTTCCTTAAATTTTCAGGGGTGATTGAAAATAAAAATATCTAGAGATTTCTAATTTCAGTTTTTCTAAATTCACTTCCGTTCGTCCGTTTCCTGTCCCGCGACAAAAAGCTAGTGACATCGTGATCTCAGAAACGAAAATGACTTAAGCTTCCAAACTTTGTGGGATGATAGACCTATATGTGTAGATGTGTTTAAACTATTTTGTTTTGTTCGTCGTAACTTCCGGTCGTCACCGGAAGCATTTCAAAATTAATTTTTTTACGCATTTAATTTATTTAACACAGAATTGAAGTATAAGTATAAATGCTTACATATATCATCCATCCGATGATAAAAAAACAAAAAAATTCTACTTCCGGTGAGATATCTCAGATATCTCAGGTTGTCTTTTTTAAACAAATGTTGTAACAACGAGATCTTAGAAACTGTAAGTGACTAAGACATGAAACTTACATGAATGATAGATATTAGATAGAAGATGTGTTTAACAGTTTTCATTTTGTCAACCGTCACTTCCGGTCCACACCGGAAGAGTTTAAAGAAATCAAGCTGGTTATATGTTTAACTGTTTTTCTTCAATATTTTTAGATAAAATGTTGGACAATTAAGTCACATTGTCTAGTGTTAAAGAAAGTCTAACTTTTATTTTCATTGAACATTTCCGTTTGTCCGCTTCCTGTCCCGAGACAAAAAACATTGACTCCTCAAGATCTCAAATACGGTAATGACTTGAACAACCAAACTTTGTGGAATGATAGACCAATGTATGTAGACAATTATACACAATTTTGTTTTGGTCGGCGTAACTTCCGGTCGGCACCGGAAGCACTTCAAAAATTATTTTTTTACGCATTTAATTTATTTCCCACATAATTGAAATATAAGTATAAACGCTTACATATATCATCTATCCGATGATAAATAAACAAAAAAAAATTACTTCCGGTGAGATATCTCAAATATCTCAGGTAGTTTTTTTTAAAACAAATGTTGTAACAACGAGATCCCCGAGACTTTAAGTGACCAAGACACGAAACTTACATGGATGATAGACATTTGATAGAAGATGTATTAAATTGTTTTCATTTTGTCAACCGTCACTTCCGGTCCACACCAATAGAGTTTAAACTAATTAGGTTGTTTATGAGTTTAACTGTTTTTCTTTGACAATTTTTAATAAATTGATAGGCAATAAAGTCCTGTTTTTTAAGTTTAAAAATTACTAACTTTTATTTTCATTGAACACTTCTGTTTGTCCGTTTCCTGTCCCGAGATTAAAAGCCTTGATTCCTCGAGATCTCAAAAAAGGTAATGACTTGAACAATCAAACTTTGTGGGATGATAGACCTATGTATGAATATGTGTTTACACTATTTTGTTTGATTCGTCGTAACTTCCGGTCGTCAACGGAAGCACTTCAAAAATTATTTTTTTAAATTATTTTATTTATTTTACATGATATAAATACTCAGTATAAAATCTTAGATATGTCTTCAATACGATGTTAAATAAGCAAATAAATTTTACTTCCGGTGAAATATCTCAAATATCTCTAGGTAGCTTTTATCCAATTTGATGTCTGCGAGATTGTAGTCACTGTGAGTGATTGAGACACAAAGCTTTAACGAATGATTGACATTTAATTGAAGATATGTCTTACGGGTTTTATTTTGTCAATCGTCTCTTCCGGTTCTCACGGGAAGGGTTCAAACAAATCATGTTTTAAAAAAGTCTAACTGACTTTCTTGGGTGTTTCATCTAGCCTGATAAACAGTGATGTATGCTCGGCAAATGTACGACAAATACTAGCTTTTGTTTTTATTAATCACTTCCGATAATCCATTTTCGGTCCCGAGAAAAAAATATTGTTTCAACGAGACCTCAGATTATGCAGAGACGTGAACAACCAAACTTTTAGGAATGATTGACGTATGATTGTACAAATGTTCAACATGTTTGGTTTGGTTCGGCGTTACTTCCTGTCGTCACAGAAAGTACTTCAAAAATTGATTTCTTTTTCATTTTCATTGTTTTACATGGAAGTAAGTACTGAATATTTCATTCACAAATATTATCATATCAATTATTTTTTCTATATGAGAGAAGCAATATCTTACAGTTAAATTATACATGTATATCAAAACGGAAGACCTTTTTGTTGCTCTTGCAACAAGAGTTTAGTTAAGGTCTTCCGTTTCCAACGGAAGACCTTATTGTTTTCGTTCGGTTTCTTTTTCCCTATTATTAAGGTCTTCCGTTTCCAACGGAAGACCTTATTGTTTTCGTTCGGTTTCTTTTTCCCTATTATTATTATTATTTTTCTTTTTTTTTCTTACAAATTTTGTGTACGCGATTTCTCAGAAACTACTCGAGCGATTTACACGAAACTTTCAGATATGATAGATAATGGTCTGAACCTTATTGGAAATTTTTTTTAATGATGACGTCACTTCCGGTTTTGAGATTTTAACAATTTAGCGATTTTCAGAGGGTCGGCTTGTCCAAGGGTAAACTTCTAAACGATTTAAGATATTGAGTTCAAACTTTCAGGGATTGTAGACGAAAGGTTGTAAATCTGACATGTGGTATGTACATTGACCTGTGACCAAAAGCGCCGAAGCTCGCCCGAGCTCGAAAATTACGGTTTAAAAAGCGTCATGAATTTTGGTGGTTTTCTTTCAATATCTTTTTTCTCGATAGTATTTTGGTAAAACATGTAGAACAAAAAAACTTAATAACGTCAAGATCTTTGATATGACATCAAGAAAAAGGGGCTGGCCCTTCAAATTAGGGGCTGGGAGGGCTCTAAAGTCTTTAAGATATAACTTTTAACTGTGAAATATTTTGTTATACATTATAGAAGCAATTATGTTCATCATAACGTCATTGACCTAAACATGACAATTATTTGCTCCTTTGTTACGTAATTAGGGATTTTAAGGGGCCAGAAGTCAGAAAATTCGATCCTCAATATCTCAAAATGGAGGAAATTTTTGAAAAGCAATATAGAACAAAAGATGCTCAAAATAATGTGTTTAACAATATGCAACCAAAATTCCTTTGTTATCCGGCCCCTAAAAGGAGTTATAGTGTTGGCCCCTAAATCGATCTTTTCCAGATATCTCAAGAATAGTACATATTTTGTAAACACTTATTGAATCAAGTGTGTTTAAAATGACAAGAGCTTTTATTTGACATCAAGAAAAAGGGGCTGGCCCTTCAAATTAGGGGCCAAAAGGGCTCTTAAGTCTTTTATTAATAACTTTTAACTGTGAAATATTTTGTGATATGTTATAGAAGCAATTATGTTCATCGAAGCGTTGGTTATCTATACATGGTAAGTGTGTGCTCCTCTGTTATGTAATAAGGGATTTTTAGGGGCCAGAAGTCCAAAATTGTGATCATCAATATCTAAAATGCAGGAAAATTTTGAAAAGCAATATTGAACAAAAGATGCTCAAAATAATGTGTTTGACGATATGCAACCATAATTTCTTTGATATCCGGCCCCTAAAAGGAGTTATAGTGTTGGCCCCTAAATCGATCTTTTCGAGGTATCTCGAGAACAGTACATTATTTGTAAACACTTATTGAACCAAATGTGTTTATAATGACAAGAGCTTTAATTTTACATCAAGAAAAAGGGACTGGCCCTTCAAATTAGGGGCCGAGAGGGCTCAAGTCTTTTATTATTAACTTTTAATTTAGAAATATTTTGTGATAAGTTGTGTGATCCTTCAAATTAGGGATCAAGAGGGGTCTAATGTCATCTAGCCATAGCTCTTTAAGATCCTACCCAATTTCCAGATATGTTTCGTTAACAAAGATAAAAAGCAAGTCATTTTACCTTCTAAAAATTGGACGGAAGACCTCCTCGTTGCTCGCAACGAGATCGTGTCTAGTTATTATTATTTTTCTTTTTTTTTCTTACAAATTTTGTGTACGCGATTTCTCAGAAACTACTCGAGCGATTTACACGAAACTTACAGACATGATAGATGATGATCTGAACCTTATTGGAAATTTTTTTTAATGATGACGTCACTTCCGGTTTTGAGATTTTAACAATTTAGCGATTTTCAGAGGGTCGGCTTGTCCAGGGGTAAACTTCTAAACGATTTAAGATATTGAGTTCAAACTTTCAGGGATTGTAGACGAAAGGTTGTAGATCTGACATGTGGTATATACATTGACCTGTGACCAAAAGCGCTGAAGCTCGCCCGAGCTCGAAAATTACGGTTTAAAAAGCGTCATGCATTTTGGTGGTTTTCTTTCAATATCTTTTTTCTCGATAGTATTTTGGTAAAACATGTAGAACAAAAAAACTTAATAACGTCAAGATCTTTCATATGACATCAAGAAAAAGGGGCTGGCCCTTCAAATTAGGGGCCGAGAGGGCTCTAAAGTCTTTAAGATATAACTTTTAACTGTGAAATATTTTGTAATACATTATAGAAGCAATTATGTTCATCATAACGTCATTGACCTAAACATGACAATTATTTGCTCCTTTGTTACGTAATTAGGGATTTTAAGGGGCCAGAAGTCAGAAATTTCGATCCTCAATATCTCAATGGAGGAAAATTTTGAAAAGCAATATAGAACAAAAGATGCTCAAAATAATGTGTTTAACAATATGCAACCATAATTTCTTTGTTATCCGGCCCCTAAAAGGAGTTATAGTGTTGGCCCCTAAATCGATCTTTTCCAGATATCTGGAGAACAGTACATAATTTGTAAACACTTTTTGAACCAAATGTGTTTAAAATGACAAGAGCTTTTATTTGACATCAAGGAAAAGAGGCTGGCCCTTAAAATTAGGGGCCGAGAGGGCTCAAGTCTTTTATTAATAACTTTTAACTTTGAAATATGTTGTGATATGTTATAGAAGCAATTATGTTCATCGTAGCGTTGGTTATCTATACATGATAAGTGTTTGCTCCTCTGTTATGTAATAAGGGATTTTTAGGGGCCATAAGTCCAAATTTGTGATCATCAATATCTCAAAATGAAGAAAAAATTTGAAAAGCAATATTGAGCAAAAGATGCTCAAAATTATGTGTTTATCGATATGCAACCATAATTTCTTTGTTATCCGGCCCCTAAAAGGAGTTATAGTGTTGGCCCCTAAATCGATCTGTTCCAGATATCTGGAGAACAGTACATTATTTGTAAACACTTATTGAACCAAATGTGTTTAAAATGACAAGAGCTTTTATTTGACATCAAGAAAAAGGGACTGGCCCTTCAAATTAGGGGCCGAGAGGGCTCAAGTCTTTTATTAATAACTTTTAATTTTGAATTATTTTGTGATACGTTGTGTGATCCTTCAAATTAGGGATCAAGAGGAGTCTAATGTCATCTAGCCATAGCTCTTTTAGATCCTACCCCAATTTCCAGATATGTTTCGTTAACGAGGATAAAAAGCAAGGTCATTTTACCTTCTAAAAATTGTACGGAAGACCTCCTCGTTGCTCGCAACGAGATCGTGTCTAGTTAAGGTCTTCCGTTTCCAACGGAAGACCTTATTGTTATTCTTCGGTTCTTCTTCCCTATTATTATTTTTCTTTTTTTTTCTTACAAATTTTGTGCACGCGAGTTCTCGGAAATGGCTCGTCCGATTTTCATGAAACTTTCAGATCTAATAGATATTGATCTGAACCTTATTGGAATTTTTTTATTTTGATGACGTCATTTCCGTTTCAGAGATATTGACGTTTTAGCGATTTTTAGAGGGTCAGCTTGTCCGTCGAACTCCTCCTAAACGATAAAAGATATCAAATTCAAATTTTTAGGAATTGTAGACGAATGATTGTAGTTTTGTCTAAAGTGAGCCATTAATGTCTGGCGCAAAATGCGCCGAAGCTCGCCTGGACCCGAAAATTGAGATTAAAAAAACGTCGTAGTTTTTTCTGGTTTTCTTTGTTTATCTCTTTTCTGAAAAATATTTTGCTTCAACATGTTATGTAAAAAAAGTTTATTTTTACAAGAGCTTTCATTTGATACCAAGAAAAAGGGGCTGGCCCCTAAAATTAGGGGACCAGAGGGCTCTGAAGTCTTTTATCTGTAGCCCTTTACTGAGGGATATTTTGTGAAAGGTTATAGAGGCAAATATGTTTATCTCACAAGTATTTATCCAAGCAATGTAATGATTTTATCATGTGTTACGTAATTAGGGGTTTTAAGGGGCCAGAAGTCCAAAATTTCGATCACTTATATCACAAAATGCACAAATATTTTGAAATGCATTATAGAAGGAAAGTTGCTCAAAATGATGTACTTAACAAATCGCAACCTTCAAAATTTCGTTAAAAGGCCCCTATAAGGAGATCAGGGGTCGGCCCCTAAAATATTTTTTCCCATATATCTCAAGAACGGTAACGAATTTCTAAACACTTGTTTAATAAAATGTGTTTGAAATTAAAGGACCTTTTAATTGATATCAAGAAAAAGGGGCTGGCCCCTTCAATTAGGGGATCGGGGGGCTCTAAAGTCTTTTATCTGTAGCCCTTTACTGAGGGATATTTTGTGAAAGGTTATAAAAGCAAATATGTTTATCTCACAGGTATTTATCCAAGCAATGTAATGATTTTATCATGTGTTACGTAATTAGGGGTTTTTAGGGGCCAAAAGTCCAAAATTTTGATCACCCATATCTCACAAAAGAAAAATATTTTGAAATGCATTATAGAAGGAAAGATGCTCAAAATGATGTACTTTACAAAATGCAACATTCAAAATTTCGTTAAACGGCCCCTTTAAGGAGATAAGGGTTCGGCCCCTAAAATGTTTTTCCCATATATATTAAAAAACTGTAACGAATTTCTAAACACTTGTTGAACATAATGTGTTTAGAGTTAAATGACCTTTCATTTGATATCAAGAAAAAGGGGCTGGCCCCTAAATTTAGGGGACCAGAGGGCCCTAATGTCTTTTATGTGTAGCCGTTTACTGAGGGATATTTTATGAGGGTTATAAAAGCAAAATTAGGTATAATACGTTTATATATCCTAACAATATAATGATTTACTTATGCGTTACCTAATTAGGGGTTTTAGGGGCCAGAAGTAAAACGTTTAATCGTATGTATCTCAATTGGAAGAAATGCTAGTATTTAAAAAAGCAACATAAGACAACTTATAAAGTGCGATGCAGAAAAGCAGTAGTACTCCACTCCTTTTTACAAATCATGTTTTCTTGTCGAAAATCAAAGTCGATGATGTCATATCACCTTCTTAAAATCGGACGGAAGACCTCCTCGTTGCTCGCAACGAGATCGTGTCTAGTTATTATTATTATTCTTTTTTTTTCTTACCGATTTTGTGCAGACGATTTCTCGGAGATGGCTGAATCGATTTCGTTCAAATTTTCAAGATAAACGCGTTTTTATTTGAATTTGATGTTTTCAAATCACTTTTTGAAAATTCACTTCCGGTCGGAAGTTATCGTCCGTTTACGATTTTAAAAAGTCAATTTTGTCTGTCAGGTTTCTCAAAAACGAGTAAAGATAAAGGGCTGACATTTTCAGAGATGATAGATCTACCTATTTTCTAATGCACCTCGGTCAAGAGAATGTCCGCCGTCACTTCCGGTCGTCACCGGAAGGAAATTTCAAAAATCGAATTTTTCAATTTTTTTGTTTTAAAAACAAATTCTGTAGGGTTGATAGTGACCCTTTTACTGATTCCGAATATGTAATTTGTTTTAAAATCGATCAACGCAGTCTCGAGATATTAAGCGCCAAAGTCCTGAAGCGAGAGCCCGAGTAGCTCAGTCGTTATGGTCGTGGACAGTGCCCAGGCGACCCGGGTTCAAGCCCCGAGTGCCGAAAAATTTTTTTTCGTTTTTTTTTGCGTAGACTCACAATTTTATCTTTAAAACGATGAGTTTTATCTCATTTATTCAAAAATCGGACGGAAGACCCACTCGTTGCTCGCAACGAGAACGATCTAGTTTTTCTTTTTTTTTTTTTCTTCCTAGACGCGAACTTTGAGGCTTCATATCTTGCTCATTTCTGAACGGTTTTTGCTCAAATTTTCAGGGCTTATATACATTACAAAACACTATCTAAAACATTTCATAAACTTTAAAATTCCTCTTCCGTTAACGAGTTATTCCCCTTTTAAATTTTTTTAGGGCCTTTGGTTTCCAGACAAAGGCTCCGAGACTATGATAGCAGGGATTGGGAATCCAGCGAATTTGAATAACAGAGACATTGAAGTTGTGCACATTGACTTTTGTTTTTCGATTACGTTTGTTATTTAGAAAAAGGTAGGGGGTCAAAAAATAGGATTCCAAAAAGTGCGAAAATTTAGACATATTTTGCTTTGTATCTTTTAAACGAAAAATATTTTGTTAAGATATGTAGAGTAAAAGTTGTGCAGAATGTTAAGGGCTTTCATTTGACACCAATAAAAAAGGGCTGGCCCCTAAAATTAAGGACCAATAGCGCTTGAAAGTTTTTGCTTAATAACTCAAAAACGGTTAGGATTTCGATATGGCTGTCACTGGAAAAGTTGTTTGTTGGGATCTCATAAAGGTCGTTACAATGTTATTTTGTTGGTGATTTGTGTTGTATGAGTGTAAAAAGCTGTACATGTTAACATGTACCTCGTTTAATTTGGCAAGTTAACGAAAGTCTATGTGCGTGCAACTGGCATAAAGTTACCACAGAAAGTATGCTTGTTTATACAGGAAATTTTTTTTTAGAATAGATTTTTTTTTGGAGTTTATGTCAGTTTTGTTAAGTTCTTATAGTGCACAATCCCTAAAACGAGAATCGGAAAACAAAACATTCTTCTTCCTTTGTAGTAAAACACAAACTACGGATTTAAAATAAATCTATGTTTTACATTTGAGTTTTCATACTGCATGCATTTAAAATCTACCTTGAATAAGAGCTGTGTGTGTACCGTTACATGTACGTAAGCTATCCCTCACCCGCGGCCTAGAAAATCGGTCACCATGGTCGCGACGGGGCTAACTAGCGGTCAGCAGTTATCTAATACACGAGAGTTGCGTCTCTCATATATGAGTTTATTTAGCCGCACACTCTAGAATTGTTTTAGTTTATATACCCGTAAATAAAATACAAGATCTGTTTTAATTTCTTCATGTTATAAGAGTTTGTCCATCTTGTTTTTATCTAATTAAACATTAGAGTGTAAGAAGACGTTCTGAAAATTTATAAAGGCGATATATCTACTACAAATCGGAAACTTCGTCAGTCTTAAATTAATGGTTGGTTTGTAGGTTTAAAATGTTTATAAATCTGTACAAATATTGTTTTAAATCAACAAACAACCCACAAATATAAAAACTTTTAAATGATGATCATCCCTCGCACATGGCCGAGGAGATCCCGCGCGAGTGCATGTTTCAGACTTTTGTACGAACACAACTATTTTCTTTTATTATGATTTCAACTATGATATTGGTTTAAGATGAAAAGATAAATTTATTTTACATGTACAGTTGATTAAGCAATGATTAATACGATTGCGCACAAGGTAGTTTATTATAATCAAAGTTCCATGTTTCATGTTTGCGGTAGGTGCTGGCACGATAAAAGGTGTCCTGAATTGAGGCATTCGGATTTTTTTTAATTGGCAAAAAGATAATCAGATTTGACGAAAATCATTTTTTGGCGACTTCTTCTTATGTGTAACATTTTCACTTTCCCACCCGTTTGTTTATTCGGTCAGTATGTGTTAATTCAATCGCAGCGTGCGACCGAAAATTTTGTGTCGCTTCAGCGCACACAGCTGAGAACATCTATAGCCACAGCCGGGTTATGTTTATGGCTGCAGATCATCAATTGTTATGTAATTGAGTAACAATGTATCGAAGGTTATCGAATATTATTGAGTATCGAAGTGTGCTTTCACTACACTGGTCAATTGTTAAACAATAAGGCTATTATTCGAAGTCAATCATCTTCACATTATACATGTAGGTGCGAAAATGTTGCTAATAAATCAACCTGTTGAACACGCTAAACTTCTACAGATATGAACGGAATAATATATTATACTTAAAAGTTTTAAGTCAAAGGAAAATTGTTCTCGGATTAAGAAGTTATGAGATACGACTACATTATGCAACGCAGTCGGTCGCCATAGAAATCATCAAAGTACTGCAAGTGTCGACAGATTTCTTGTTTCTTTGAAATACATGTACCATGATAGCTCACTACCAGAGTAAAGCTAGCCAGCACAAACTCCAACGCACTAACAAAAAACAAGTATTCCCTTTAAAGGAATGATCGGCAATAATGATATATTAATAGCTAGAAGCAATCAACATGATCAGTTTGATGTAAATTAATAAAATAAGTACTGTATTTTTACAAAATATAGAATATTTTGAATCTGTACACCATAATTTCATTATTATAAACCGTCAACAAATTTAATTTTTAAATAAATTTGGGAAAAGCCGTTCGTAAACTCCTTGTCTAATTTTATATTTTTAACGTAATTATTAAATGTTAATGAATCTTCTTCTTCAGAATACTGAGTAGGGCTCTGCAAAGAGCATTAACACGTATACAAAGAAAGAGTTGTATTAAAATAATTTAATGCGACTGAAAAACATTGAATGCCATCATAACTTGCTATTGAGGTCGCATTATAACGTAACCTTGTTTATAAATCAAGCCGTCTTCCTAGCTACTATTATGCAACATCAATAGATCGAGGTCAGTTCATGGAGCATCTTCTTATTATTGAGGTCAGTTCATCGAGGTCAACTGCATTACTGAATGAATCTTTCGATCGAAATTCTTACGCGTGAGACAAAATGTGCATTCTTCAATTAACAGGTCGAACTGTATTTTATGTATGTTTGCATCTCTTAAGGTAAATGAATTGAAATAAAACCGAGTAAAATGTTATATAAATACTAAACCAAACTTCAAGTTTTTATAAGAACTACTTATGCAAGCGGAATGTGTGCGCACGTGGAAGCATTTGCCGGATGCCTCATATGGACACAACAGTGATCGGCCGAAGCCGATCACAATAAGTTAAAATTATCGACTATTTTTCAAGCGTTTTTCGATCCCGATGTTAAACAACTGAAATTATTAGGCCGCCTTGCACCCACACTAGGACTTGTGCTCATAAGGTGAGCCCGGATTCCTCGAGAACGGGTGTACCCTCGAGGATTCCGGCGCCAAATTAGGCACTAGTGACAACGATTTCCGGCCCCAGGGCGCGGAGTAGACCTTAAGAAAACAAATTATTTCTGTAATGTAGCGTTCTAAACAAGGCGCCCTGTCCCCAAACAAGGACTTCTGCTCATTAGGTGAGCCCGGATTCCTCGGGGGACGGGTAATCCATTGAGGATTCCGGCGCCAAATTAGGCACTAGTGACACCGATTTCCGGCGCCATGGCGCGGAGTAGACCTTAAGTGAACAAATTATTTCTGAAATGTAGCGTTCTAAACAAGACGTCATTTTAGTAGAAAGCAATATAAATTTTTATGGCAAATTGAAAACAAATTATATTAAACAAAATAAGTTATAGCTGCCTCACAACTCCCCCCCCCCTCCCCTACCACTACCACGGATTAGATTTTGAAGATTAATTTTTTCTTTTATTGGCTTGTACATTTCGGATGAATTTGTTCCCCGAAGCAAAAACGATGCTGAATGTTTGCACGGCCAAACGTTATACGGAGAGTTGTCCCTCCCACTGAGCACCTCTCGTACAGCGCACCCTCAGGTTGGAGAAGCCGTCATCATTTATTTTTGATTTTCTGAAGTTTTATCATATTGACAATCCTGTCTGATTAAAATCACCACCCTTCTGCCTACACCCATCAGGGTCTGATAGGTATCGATAACAATTCATCTTCACTTAACCTCTGTATTTGCACACAACCTAAATATATATCTCATTTACCAAATACACGAGTTTATCTGTTAATGAGAGGTGCAACTCTTCAATACTCAGTCTGGGTGTTACATAGAAAGCAGGATTAAAATAATTTGCCTGTCTCCATTTTAAAAATTCCAATACATTTTCTAAAGCCCTGATTGGTCAGAATTTTAGGTCGGGTGAAGATGACGCCCTATCAATACCTGTCAGACCCTGTAAGGAGAAGAGGGTGCTTTTAATCAGACTTATTGACAATCCTTTTCCGACAGGAAGCTGCAACGGAAGACCTCTTCGTTGCTTTGCAACGAGCTCGTTTCTAGTTTTAACTCTCTTTTATAAATGGGGCGTGCAATATCGACAAATTTACGATATTGAGCTTAACATAATTTCACTGTCATTGAGCTAGGTTACCGATTGTTTACTACAGTTTACGAACCGTAAACAATGTATGTATATTGAGGCTTTACTATGGTGAATTTTTCTTGACTATATTTAAGGAATTGGATCCTGCAATTAAAAGTCTTAAAGATTTTGTAAGGTATTTTTGTAAATCTACACACACATTCAAAACAAAACTTGGGTTACAGTATGTCTTTCTCGTTGTGCGGTGCAGAAAAATTATGCAGTGAAGAAGATACAAGTTTATCATCTTTTCATCTATTATTTTTTATCGGGATGAACCATGCACAGAATACAAGCTTATTCTATTCCAAATAAAAATATTTTTTAACAAATATATTAAAGAAAAAAGTTTCTATTATCATCCCCTTACCAGTATTTTAACATTTTTATTTAATAAAACGCTCTTTTTAGACATTGAATATTTAACATGTAATAAAATTATTGAAAAGTCTCAAACTTTCACTCAAATAGACTTTTCAGAAAAATCGTATAAATTCAGAAAATAATGTCAATAGTAATGGTCAACGATGTAAAATTGTTGATGTGGCATGAAAAAATTTAGTTTTACGCAAAAATTTAAGTCAATTTCACAATAAATTTTTAAAATTTTTGCTAAATATACCAAAGTATGTCGATAAAAATCTTAAAAAATTGATTTGTTCAAATTCGTTTTTGGAATCAAAATAAAAGTATCCCAATTCACAAGTATGGTCTACACTGAAACTAGGAAGCTAAATTTACAGTACTCTAAATTATTGCTCATTTTCTCGTTGAAAACCTCAGCCAAAAAATATAGTTCCTTATTTAACCCTTTAAATAAACATTTATCCCTTAAATTAGTTCATTGAATATAGTTTTTTTTTGCATTGTATAAAATTAAGGTAGAGAAACTTCAAGAGTACGGTACAACAATATACTTCAGAAACGGTGTGAATCAGATGTGGATAATTAAAAACTCTAAAGAATTATTAGAAAGTTTGAGGTCACAAAATCTTACCAAAATCAATAACGTCAAAACGTACGATTTTTCAACGCTTTATACAACCATTCCCCATGACAAATTAAAATCTTGGCTTTTGATATCATCGACAGTTATATAAATAAAATAAAATAAAATAAAATAGAAGTCGTAAATCTTCTTACCTAGTCATAGGAAATGTAAAAAAATTATTTTGTTAAAAACCATTCTGATTGTACACACAAGTATTCTGAAGTTGACATTAAGAAGATGCTTGAATTTCTGATAGACAACATCTATGTAGTTTTTGGAGACCAGGTCTTCCAACAATCATTCGGAATTTCCATCGGCACAAATTGTGCTCCTTTATTGGCTGACGTATTTTTATATTTTTATGAAGCAGAATTCATTCAAAAACTTATGCAAGAAAAGAATAAAGCTCTTGCTGTAGCCTTCAACTCCATATTGATGATACTTTATCCATTAACAAGTGTCAACTTCCCTTACTTATATATTGATATACCATCATAACCTGCTAATGGGGTTAATGTCTTTCAGTTTATTCGTTATGCAAGAGCATGCTCTACATACAATTTATTAAACGAGGCAAACTACTTACAAACAAGTTGTTGAAACAAGAATATCAAAAACCTCGATTAAAATCATCGTGACGCAAATTCTATGGTCTATACAATGGCCATGTCAGCAAGAACAATGTTTCATTAGGACACATGCTGACCGACGTGTTTCATACTTGTTAGAGCATTATTTATACATCGGACTGACTACGGTTTTTCCTTATTTATGATCTTGACAAATGAGCACACGGCGAATGCGACTGGTCGGCACGGGATGCTTACTCCCCCTAGGCCCCTGGTTCCACCTCTATCTTTTAAGATGTCCGTGTTACTCTGCTTTAAATTCGTATTTCGCTTTATGGATTTTTGAGATGGTTGACAGTTTGTTATTGTTATTTTTCATGTAGTAGGTGAATTTAAATTAATGTATGATGCAAAATTTTTAGACTAGAAGTGACCCAAATATCTGTTCAAAAGCAGAGGAACAAACCTATTTTATTTAATCCTTGTCAGTTTATAAAAAAAAAGTATTACATTTTGAGAGGCCATTCTTTTTTAAATTCATTGTACTCTTTTTGAAAAAAAAAACCCGTACATTATACTTATTAGTTTAATCTGTAGACATAGCTTTCGAGCCTTACTTATCAAGTAATCTAAAATAACCCTTAAATATGCAAAAACTCACGACTCGAAGCAACCTATTTTTGACGAGTTCCTCGAGGGAAAGAAAACAGGATGTTGGAGCTATAGAGCGGACCGAAGGAACGAAAATAAGCTGTAACATAGTGTTCTTAACACAAATGAAAATGTTTTAGAATATTTTGTACTTACTCGTTATTCCTAATCTAGATCTCCCCTCAAACTGTGTAGATGACAGTGATCTCTTGTTTTCTCTTTTCAAGGACTAGATTATGTGAAAGGAAAACCCAGCTCCAAAGTTCTACCTGCGAAAAAAACCCATAATAAATGATTAACTTTGTGTTGAAGAACCTAAAATGCAAGAAAATTTGCCGATTGATTTGATCAATACGTAATTAAAATAAATTTGTTTTCACATGGGACCAATCATTATCAGTCCAGGTTATTTTTTCGCATACTTAAACAAAGACCTCTGTAAAGTTAGGTTTTCCCACTATATTGATTTTCATTCCTCTGAAGAATGTAAACAGAGACCAAACCAAACCAGAGACAAAACCATTTTAAAAGAGTTGAAAAAGCTTAATTTGCATAGAAAACCTATCGTTTTAGACATAACCGATGATTAACCATGTTTGGTCAATAAAGTGTAAAAGGTATTCTCTCACATTTCAAGAATAAAACGAAGTAGTCTTTTGTCTATACGACATTCGGCCCACAAATTTAAATGAATTATTGATATCGATATTGATTTGAAAATAGTTATGTAATTCAGGAAACATTTTTTTTGGGTATCTGCAATTATTCATTGACATATCATATGCTGGAAAAATACTGAGACTATTTAAAAGAATATTTCCTTGTCTCAATGTTGTTTCTCTTTAAACCAAACAATTCGAAATCATATATAAAACGTAGCTCATAACGGCCATCTTATCGCGTTCACCCGAGCATGACCATTTTGTTAAGAATCAAAAGAAATGCATTTAGGTTAATATCATAAGAAATATTACGTTACAGTCCATGTAAAAAATTATATTGTAAGGTTAAAAGATTTGACCTTTATGTGTCATTGGAAAAAAGGCTTACGCTCACCACATGACTTTTAGTTTTATTGGTTGTTTTTTTTTTATTTAAACCAACCAAACCAAATTTTTAGAGTGCATTTTTAAATTTCAGAACATTTTATTTACGAAATGGGACATATGAGGTTTAGCAAAATTCATCATTGAAATAAACAAGGCAAGGAAACAAGACTAGTGAAACAACCATCGTAAGGACTCGTGACTGGTTTCCCAATGCTTGTTTTATGGGTATTACAAAGAAACCAGGGTGCTTTTGAAGTTTCATACATGACAGTTTAGAAAGGGATACAAATAGTTATTGAAAAAATATTCCCCATATAGGTTAAAGATATGGCTCATCTGCATTTTGTTTGTGAAGTAGAGTGGATTGCTATATTTTCCCCACAAAGATGCTTATAGAAATATTGAGATACTGAAAATAATGTGCATAGTTAAATATTGTAGCATGCATTTGTCCTGTATTTCGACAAGATGTAGTCAAAATAAAATTACATAAATTGGGGTATTTCATACCAAACTACTTACTTTAGTCTGCTGACATATATCGCGATATAATTACTTAATCTAGCAAAACGATCCATTCTACCGAAACCAAAAACTTGTGATCATACATATTTGACGAGTCCCACGGGGGAAAGAAAAAGCTGGATGTTAAAAATAATAAGCAGAAGGAAAGAGCGAAAAATCAGCTGCAACATAATGTTCCAATAACAAATAACAAAGGTTTGAAAAACTACATACTTCATCATTTCGTTGAATTGTTTTGTCTTGTTTTCTATAAAGGACTTGATAATGTAATAGGAAAGCTACAAAGTACAAGTCAGCTACATTGTTCGAGTCGTACGTGCGAAGAATCCAGCCTGAAGAACAATGATTGTGGGATGAACTGTTCCCACAAGGAAACAAACAATTATCTAATTTTTACGACTCACTTGTAAATTAAACATGTCTGCCTCTGCTCTGTTGCATCAATATACATGTACTTCATTTATGTTTAGTTTTTTAAAAAGCGGTCCACCCGAGTGAAAAATCAGTCAATCAAAACAGCATTTAAGAAACTTTCGTTTTGCTCTGTTAATAAAACGATAGTAAAAACATTTTAACCAGACGGTCAACGTTTTATGTGATATGCATTGTCAAAATAAAGTAAAAGGATGCTAACGTTTCGAAAATGAAACTCATTAGTCAGTTAAAAGAAAACATATGTAAAAAAGGTTAGAATAAATTATTTGTCACTATATACATGTATGCTTGAAAAGTTTTATGTCTAAGAAAAGTATTTGCCTAAAACAATAAATTATAACTAGAATCTTGTTGCTATAGCAACAAAAAGGTCTTCCGTTCTTATAAACATGTATTAATCTATTAAAAAGCAATGCTTCTTCCAAGTAGAAAATGTATTCCATATAACACTTACTTTGAAGAAAACTCTCAGAACTTACCAAGCTAAACACAGAAAATGAAGAAAAAAAACCCTTTTTAAAGTATTTTTTGTGACAACCGGAAGTTACGTTGATTCAAACAAAACCTGTTTAACATATCGACAAACATAAGTATATCATACCACTAAGTTTGTTTGTTCTAGTCATTACCGTATTTGAGACCTCGTGGATACAACGTTTATTGTCTCGGGACAGGAAACGGACGACAGGAAGTGATCAATGAAACTAAAAGTTTGTAATTCCCGAGCATTTGCCTATCAAACATTATTGTTTATCATGCTAAGTAAAACTGTTCAAGGAAAAATGTTAAACTTATAAACAACGTGATTTGTTTGAACCCTTCCAGTGAGGACCGGAAGTGACGGTTGACAAAATGAAAAACGTGAAACACATCTTCTATCTAATGTCTATCATTCATGTAAGTTTCGTGTCTTGATCACTTACAGTTTCTGAGATCTGGCGGGTACAACATTTGGTTTTAAAAAAGCTTCTTGAGATATTTGAGATATCTCACCGGAAGTAAAATGTTTTTGTCAAACATCTATACTTCTATATTAAAATAATAGACTCGAATTTTTGGGCTTTAATACCGAGAAATCGGAGAAGTACTGTCTTTTGTTTTATATATTTTAAACATCATTGGTACTTGAAGATTACCAATTTGTTTTTAATTTTCCTCAATCAAGCTTCGCTAATTAATAATCAACAAAAATTTCTTTAAAAACTCCGGAAATCACCTGGATTTTTTGGATTTTACAATCTTGCGCATGCGCATTACATTCACTCCTAATCACGGGAAGCTCTTTAGTTCATGTTTCCCCAATATCACATTTGCATGGATCAACTCAGAAACGATAATACAAATACGTGTAAATTTTCATCGGAAATTTGCTATATATTCTTTTCATCAAAGAAAATACGGGAGATAACTCTAACTCAGTCCATTTAATATGAAAAATCTCGAGAGTTCCGAATGTCAGCATGGTGGGAAAAAAAAGTTGGTGAAAAAGTGTTGAATTCTTCATTAATATGAATTAAATTTTCAGATGAAAGGTATTCACGGCCTCAAAATGGTTTGTTATGAATAATTTGACTGTTATTTTAAATGCAGCTTCATTAATTTTCCCCAAAATCGTTTCGGAGCGATTCTGCAAATTCTTTGCTACATTGCGGGAACATGGGAGGCATTTTAACTGTGGTGAAGGCCTGTCCCGAGACACAGTTAGATTATTCTAATTAAGCAGAGTGTAGTGAAATTATTAATAGCATTATTGTAGGCCTAAAGCTTGGTTATGTAAATGTCAACAATACGGTATGTAGATGTATCTATTTCGTAAATTTCCGATATCATATGCAATTTCAACCCGTGCACGCACGGGTCAAAGTCTAGTCGCATAGATGACTTATGTAAGGATTTATACTACTTATTCATTCTATAAAAAACAACTTAGAAAAGGTAAAAAAAACTCATTTTTGAAGTGCTTCCGGTGACGACCGGAAGTTACGCCGAACAAAACAAAATAGATTTAACACGTCTACATACATAGATCTATCATCCCACAAAGTTTAGTTGTTCAAGTCGTTACCATTTTTGAGATCTCATGTAGTCATTACTTTTTGTCTCGGGACAGGAAACGGACAAACGGAAGTGCTCGATGAAAAAAAGTTACTATTTTTTTTACGTTAGACAACACTTCTGTATTGCTTATTATTTTAAATAAAATTATCAAAGAAAAACAGTGAAACATATAATCAACTTGATTTGTTTGAACTCTTCCGGTGTGGACCGGAAGTGACGGTAGACAAAATGAAAGCGTTTAAACACATCTTCTCTATAAAGTCTATCATCCTTGTAAGTTTCGTGTATTGATCACTTACAGTTTTTGAGATTTCGTGGTTCAAACATTTGTTTTAATATAAAAAGATTTTCTGAGATAATTGAGATATCTCACCGGAAGTAGATTTTTGTTGTTGATATAACATCGCATAGATAAAATATGTATAGATGTATGCTTATATATTTATTCTATGGAAAAAAAATTGAATACCTAAAAATAATAATTTTTGAAGTGCTTCCGGTGACGACCGGAAGTTACGACGAACAAAACAAAATAGTTTAAACACATCTACACATATAGGTCTATCATCCCTCAAAGTTTGGATGTTCAAGTCTTTATCGTTTCTGAGATCTCATTGACCATAGCTTTTTGCCGCGGGACAGGAAACGAACGACAGGAAGTGAATTTTGAGAAAATGAAAAAAACTCCTCGATATATTATCATTCTCTATCAACCCTGAAAATTTGAAGAAAATCTATCCAGCCATCTCTGAGAAATCTTGTGGACAAAAAAAGGGGAAAAAAAAAATAATAACTAGACTCTTGTTGCTATAGCAACAAAAAGGTCTTCCGTTCCTCATGTATTAATCTTTAAAAGAAATGCATTTCATTAATAAAAAGAAAAACGATATAAAAGATACTGTGATGGAATTTTCCAGTAATTATTTCTATGTAAAACAAAACAAAAAAGATAAATAGTCATTTTGAGTACTTGCTCTGACGACCGGAAGTTACGCTGGAACAAACAGAACATGGTAAACATATCTTCATACATTGTCTGTCTTTTCTTAAAGTTTGGATGTTCATGTTTTTGTCAGTAATGAGATCTCGTTGAGAAAAGATTTTTTGTCTCGGGACCGGAAACGGACAAACAGAAGTGATTAAAGAAATTGAAATTAATTATTTTTAGTTCATTTACTTACAATACATAACAGTTTATTGAGTGAATAAAATAATCAAAGAAAAAAGTATAAAGTTATTAAAAACTTCATTTGCTTGTACGCTTCCGGAGAGAACCGGAAGTGACGGAAGAGAAAATGAAACCCTTTAAACACACCTTCAATCAAATGTCTGTCATCATTGTTAGTTTTGTATCTTGATCTCTTACAGTTTCTGAGATCTCACGGGTACAAAATTTGTATAAAAGAAAGCTACCTGAGATAATTGAGATATCTCACCGGAAGTTGAATTTTTATATTTATTTAACCATGTGTAGATGACCAAATGTATCTATTAATGAGAAGTTATTTCTATGCTAACAATAAGAAAGTTTTAAAAAATCAAATTTTGGAGTACTTCCTGTGACGACCGGAAGTTACGCCGGATAAAACAAAATAGTTGTAAAACATGTAAATACATAGGTCTATCATTCAACAAAGTTTGGTTGTTCAAATCCTGACCGTTTTTGCGATCTAATTAAAACAAGGTTTTTTGTTTCGGGACAGGAAACGGACAAACGGAAGTGCTCAATGAAAAAAAAGTCAGTTATTTTTTTAAATATTTTCCTGTCGCACATTATTGTTCATCAAATTAACTGAAACTGTCAAAGAAAAACAGTTAAACTTATAAACAACTTGATTTGTTTGAACCCTTCCAGTTAGGACCGGAAGTGCCGGTTGACAAAATAAAACCGGTTAAACACATCTTCATTCAAATGTCTCTCATGCATACAAGTTTCGTATCTTTATCACTTATAGTTTTAGAGATCTCATGGGAACAAAATTTGTTTTAAAAAAGTTACCTGAGATAATCGAGATATCTCACCGGAAGTAGAATATTCTTGTTAAATTAACATCGCATAGATGACACAAGTAGGGATTTATACTATCAGATTCATTCTATGTAAAAAAAGTTAAATACATAAATATAATAATTTTTAAGTACTTCCGGTGACGACCGGAAGCTACGACGAACAAAACAAAATAGTTTAAACACATCCACAAATATAGGTCTATTATCCCACAAAGTCTGGACGTTCAAGTGTTAGCCGATTCTGAGATCTCGAGGGAACAAGGTTTTTTGACGCGGGACAGGAAACGGACGACCGGAAATGATTTTTGAAAAAATGAAAAAAGCGCCTCGAGATATTATCATTCTCTATCATCTCTGAAAATTTCAGGAAAATCTATCCAGCCATCTCTGAGAAATTCTGCCGACAAAAAAGGAGAAAAAAAAATAATAATAAGAAAGAAAGAAAGAAAGAAAGAAAGAAAGAAAGAAACAAAAAACACTACAATCACTATAAGGTCTTACGTTGGAAACGGAAGACCTTAATAATAACTAGACACTTGTTGCTATAGCAACAAAAAGGTCTTCCGTTCTCATATAAATTATTATTGTGTAAAACAAAACAAAAAACAAAAAAACCCACCAAACTTCTTTCAAATATTTATCATCTATGTAAATTTTGTGCTTTCATCACTTACAGTTTCTAAGATCTGCTTAATAAGATAAACTACTTGAGATATTTGATATATATCGCCGGAAGTAGATCTTTTTTGTTTATTTCACATCGCAATAATGACTTATGTAAGCATTAATACCTAAATAAATATTCTTTGTTAAATAAAATATAAACTTAAAAAATTTTTTTTTTAAAGTGCTTCCGGTGCCGACCGGAAGTTACGCCGACAAAAACAAAATTGTGTATACTTGTCTACATACAAAGGTCTATCATCCCACAAAGTTTAGTTGTTCAAGTCATTACCATATTTGAGATTTTGAAGAGTCAAGGTATTTTGCCTCGGTACAGGAAACGGACAAACGTAAGTATTCAATGAAAATAAAAGTGAGATTTTTATAAACACTAGACAACGTGACTTTATTGCCTAACATTTTATCTAAAAATATTGAAGAAAAACAATAAAACTTAAAAACATCTTGATTTTTTTCAACTCTTCCG
Source organism: Magallana ariakensis (assembly GCA_020458035.1). NCBI lineage: Eukaryota > Metazoa > Mollusca > Bivalvia > Ostreida > Ostreidae > Magallana > Magallana ariakensis. The sequence goes on along the minus strand of CM035812.1, from coordinate 73,654,531 downwards.
GTGTGGACCGGAAGTGACGGTTGACAAAATGAAAACTGTTAAACACATCTCATATCAAATGTCTATCATCCATGTAAGTTTCATGTCTTAGTCACTTTCAGTTTCTGATATCTCGGTGTTACAACATTTGTTTAAAAAAGAAAACCTGAGATATTTGAGATATCTCACCGGAAGTAATTTTTTTTTTATCTATCATCGGATAGATGATATATGTAATCATTTATACTTATATTTCAACTCTGCGTTAAAAAAAATTAAATCCATAAAAAAAAAATTTTTTGAAATGCTTCCGGTGACGACCGGAAGTTACGACGAACAAAACAAAATAGTTTAAACACATCTACACATACAGGTCTATCATCCCACAAAGTTTGAATGCTTAAGTCTTTTTCTCTTCTGAGATCTCGATCTCGAGGTGACACGCTTCTTTGTCGCGGGACAGGAAACCGACGACCGGAAATTAATTTTGAAAAAATGAAAAAAAGCCTCGAGATATTATCATTATCTATCATTCCTGAATATTTCAGGAAAATTTATCCACTCATCTCTGAGAAATTCTGCCGACAAAAAAGGGGAAAAAAATAATAATAATAACTAGACTCTTGTTGCTATAGCAACAAAAAGGTCTTCCGTTCCTCATGTATTAATTTGAAGAAAAAAATCATTTCTCTTGTTAAACGAAAATGTATATAATTTATACTGTGATGGAATTTCTCAGTAATTACTTCTATGTAAAACAAAACAAAAAGAAAAAAGTCAATTTTTGAGTACTTTCTGTGACGACCGGAAATTACGCCGGATTAGACAGAACATAGTAAACATATCTTTAGGCATTGTTCTGTCTTTGCTCAAAGTTTGGGTGTTCAAGTTTTGTTAGTTAGGAGACTTCGCTGAGAAAAGGTTTTTGTCTCAGGACCGGAAACGGACAAACGGAAGTGATGAAGGAAATTAAAAGTAGATATGTTTAGTACATTTACCTATGGTACGTTACTGTTCATCACACTGAGAAAATTGTTTTAAAAAATTCTAAACTTTTAAAAAAAACTTCATTTTGCTTGAACGCTTCGAGTGAGAACCGGAAGTGACGGATGACCAAATGAAACCCATGAAACACATGTTCATTCAAATGTCTATCATCCCTATAAGTTTTGTATCTTGGTCTCTTACAGTTACTGAGATCTCCGGAATTTTTATAAAAGAAAGCTACTTGAGATATTTGAGATGTCTCACCGGAAGTAGAATTTTTTTGTTTATTTATCCATGTGTAGATGAACTTTTTTATTTCTATTGCTAAAATGTTACTTCCATGCTAAACAACCAAAATATTTTTAAAAAATCAAATTTTGGTGTACTTCCTGTGACGACCGGAAGTTACACCGGATAAAACAAAATATTGTAAACACATGTTCATACATAGGTCTATCATCCCACAAAGTTTGGTTGTTCAAGTCGTTACCTTTTTTGAAATCTCGTAGAAATAAGTTTTTCTGTCTCGGGACAGGAAACGGACAAACGGAAGTGCTAAATAAAAAATTAATTTATTATTTCTTGTATACTTGACCATTGCACATAATTGTTCATCGAACCAACTAAAACTATCAAAGGAAAACAGTTAAACTGATAAAGAGCTTGATTTGTTTGAACTCTTCCGGTGTGGACCGGAACTGACGGTCGACAAAATAAAACCAGTTAAACATATCTTCAATCAAATGTCTACCATCCATAAAAATTTCGTGTCTTCATCACTTATAGTTTTTGATATCTCGCGGGAACAAAATTTGTTATAAAAAAGTTACTTTAGATAATTGAGATATCTCACCGGAAGTAGAATGTTTTTGTTTAAATATCATCGCTTAGATGACACATGCAAGGATTTATACTATCAGATTCATTTTATGTAAAATAAGTTCAATACATAAATAAAATAATTTTTGAAGTACTTCCGGTGACGACCGGAAGTTACGACGAACAAAACAAAATAGTTTAAACACATCTACAGATATAGGTCTATCATCCAACAAAGACTGGATGTTCAAGTGTTTGCCAATTCTGAGATCTTGAGGGAACAAGGTTTTTTGACGCGGGACAGGAAACGGACGAACGGAAATGAATTTTGAAAAAATGAAAAAACGCCTCGAGATATTATCATTCTCTATCGTCCCTGAAAAATTCAGGGAAATCCATAAAGCCATCTCTGAGAAATTCTGCCGACAAAAAAGGAGAAAAAAAAATAAGAAGAAAGAAAGAAAAACACTACAATCACTATAAGGTCTTCCGTTGGAAACGGAAAACCTTAACTAGAGACGAGCTCGTTGCAAAGCAACGAAGATGTCTTCCGTTGCTGCTTCCTGTCGGAAAAGGGATTGTCAATCAGTCTGATTAAAAGCACCCTCTTCTCCTTACAGGGTCTGACAGGTATTGATAGGGGGTCATCTTCACCCGACCTAAATTTCTGACCAATCAGGGCTTTAGAAAATGTATTGGAATTTTTTAAATGGAGACAGGCAAATTATTTTAATCCTGCTTTCTATGTAACCCCCATACTGAGTATTGAAGAGTTGCACGTCTCATTAACAGATAAAGTGATGTATTTGGTAAATGAGATATATATTTTGGTTGTGTGCAAATAAAGAGGTCATGTGAAGGTGAATTGTTATCGATACCTATCAGACCCTGATGAGTGTAAGCAGAAGGGTGGTGATTTTAATCAGACAGGATTGTCAATATGATAAAAGTAAGTTCAGAAAATCAAAAATAAATGATGACGGCTTCTCCAACCTGAGGGTGCGCTGTACGAGAGGTTCTCAGTGGGAGGGACAGCTCTCCGTATAACGTTTGGCCATGCAAGCACTCAGCATCGTTTTTGCTTCGGGGAACAAATTTATCCGAAATGTATTAACAAGCCAATGAAAGAAAAAATTAATCTTCAAAATCTAATCCGTGGTAAAGGTAGGGGAGGGGGGGGGGGGGGGGTTGTGAGGCAGCTATAACTTATTTTGTTTAATAAAATTTGTTTTCAATATGCCATAAAAATTTATATTGCCTTCTACCAAAATGTGTGTTGGGGGAGGGGGGAACAATGCCCCAAAATTCAATTTCCTTTAAGTTAATTTAAGGTGAATTTTGGTTGCGAGAAAGGGGGAGAGTGCTCTCAGTGGACTAACTGGTGGTTCTGTGAGCAACCTCACAAATAATTCCTCCCCTCCCCACTAAGAAAAACAAAATCATGACTAAAGTATTTATCTATTAGAAAATAATGGATGCTTCTTTTTCTTATAGTGACACTGAACTTGCACAGATGATCAAAGTTCAAGTCGGGACATATTTAAGTACATGTCACAAGCAATCTTTGTGTCAAATTTTAGCTTCTAATCATTTTCATGTATATTACATGTAGATATGACAGACAAGAAAAAAGCATTTATTTTTCAAATTTTAGCTTCTAATCATTTCCATGTATATTACATGTAGATATGACAGACAAGAAAGAAGCATTTATTTTTCAAGCGACCTTGAACTTGCACAACTGACCCTGGGTCAAGTTCATGACAAATCCTCAGGTCATCAGCAATCTTTAAATGAAAAAGCAATATCCAATATTTCTCCTTAAAAACAGTATAAAGCAGACACAACTTATGAAATTTCTTCAAATGACCTTGAACTTCACAAAATAACCTTAAAACAAAATCATAACACACACTTAGGTCATAAGCAATCTTTGTGTGAAGTAAAAACTTTCAATGTTTGGAGGGCGCCTTGTTTAGAACGCTACATTACAGAAATAAGGTTCACTTAAGGTTTACTCCGCGCCCTGGCACCGAAAATCGGTGTCACTAGTGCCTAATTTGGCGCCGGAATCCTCAAGAGATTACCCGTCCCCCGAGGAATCCGGGCTCACCTATGAGCACAAGTCCTAGTTTGGGCGCAGGGCGCCTTGTTTAGAACACTACATTACTGAAATAATTTGCAGGTTCACTTAAGGTCTACTCCGCGCCCTGGCGCCGGAAATCGGTGTCACTAATGCCTTATTTGGTGCCGGGATCCTCAAGGGATTACCCGTCTCCCGAGAAATCCGGGCTCACCTAATGTGCACAAGTCCTAGTTTCGGCGCAGGGCGCCTTATTTAGAACGCTACATTACTGAAATAATTTGTTCACTTAAGGTCTACATCGGGATCAGAAAACGCTTGAAAAATAGTCAATAATTTTAACTAATTTTTTGTTAGTGCGTACGTTGGAGTTAGTGCTGGCTAGCTTGACTCTGGTATTGAATTATCATGGTACACGTATTTCAAAGAAACAAGAAATATGTCGACACTTGCAGTACTTTGATGATTTCTGTGGCGACCGACTGCAATGCATGATGTAGTCGTATTTCATAATTTCTTAATCCGAGAATAATTTTCCTTTGACTTAAGACTTTTAAGTATAATATATTTTTCCGTTCATATCTGTAGAAGTTTAGCGTGTTCAACGGGTTGATTTATTAGCAACATTATCCGATTATGATTTCGCACCTACATGTATAATGTGAAGATGATTGCCTTCGAATAATAGCCTTATTGTTTAACAATTGACCACTGTAGTGAAAGCAAACTTCAATACTCAATAATATTCGATAACCTTCGATACATTGTTACTCATTTACATAAGAATTGATGATCTGCAGCCACAAACATAACCCGGCTGGGGCTATAGATGTTCTCAGCTGAAGCGACACCAGATTTTCGGTCGCACGCTGCGATTGAATTAACACAAACTGACCGAATAAACAAACGGGTGGGGAAGTGAAAATGTTACACATAAGAAGAAGTCGCCAAAAATTGATTTTCGTCAAATCTGATTATCTTTTTGCCAATTAAAAAAATTTCGAATGCCTCAATTCAGGACATCCTTTTATCGTGCCAGCACCTACCGCAAACATGGAACTTTGATTATAATAAACTACCTTGTGCGCAATCGTATTAATCATTGCTACATCAACTGTACATGTAAAATAAATTTATCTTTTCATCTTAAACCAATATCATAGTTGAAATCATAATAAAAGAACATAGTTGTGTTCGTACAAAAGTCTGAAACATGCACGCGTGATAAGATACTTGTAGAAGAACACAAACCTGTCCACTCGCGCGGGATCTCCTCGGCCATGTGCGAGGGATGATCATCAATTAAAAATTTAATTTGTGGGTTGTTTGTTGATTTAAAACAATATTTGTACAGATTTAAAAACATTTTAGACCTACAAACCAACCATTAATTTAAGTCTGACGAAGTTTCCGATTTGTAGTAATATCGCCTATATAAATTTTCAGAACGTCTTCTTAATTTACACTCTAATGTTTAATTAAATAAAAGCAAGATGAAAAAATTAAAAAAGATCTTGTATTTTATTTACGGGTATATAAACTAAAACAATTCTAGAGTTCGCGGCCAAATAAACTCATATATGAGAGACGCAACTCTCTTGTATTAGATAACCACTGACCGCTAGTTAGCCTCGTCGCGACCATGGTGACGGATTTTTCTAGGCCGCGGGTGAGACGGTACACACACAGCTCTGATTCAAGGTAGATTTTGAATGCATGCAGTATGAAAACTCAAATGTAATACATAGATTTATTTTAAATCTGTACTTTGTGTTTTACTACAAAGGAAGAAAAATGTTTTGTTTTCCGATTCTCGTTTTAGGGATTGTGCACTATAAGAACTTAACAGAACTGACGTAAACTCCTTAAAAAAATATATATATATTCTAAAAAAAATTTCCTGTATAAACCAGCATACTTTCTGTGGTAACTTTATGCCAGTTGCACGCACATAGACTTTCGTTAACTTGCCACATTAAACGAGGTACATGTTAACATGTACAGCTTCTTACGCTCATACAACACAAATCACCAACAAAACTAGAGCAGAGCTCGTGGCAAAGCCACGAGTAGGTCTTCCGTTGTTGCTGCGAGTTGAAAATTTCCAAATATGATTCGGTGTCAAATGATTATAATGACTAATGCCTAAAATGTCACTTCTGCTTTTGTTATAAAAACGTGTTGTGATTGAAAATCTGTATAAAGACAGGAAGAAAATGTTTTAGGAAAACTATTTGTCAAACACAGTTTGTGTAATTGTTTTGAAAACTCTTTAAGGCCCTGTCACACCAAGTTGCGTTCCCAGGGCGTGTTCATGGCGTTGTAAATTTCATGGAATCGCCGTAGGATCGGAACGAAAATTCAGAAAAAATATACAATCTTATTTAAAAATTTTACAAGTAAAAATGTCACGGCATCCTGACGGCGACTGAGGCGTTCTAACAGAGGTCCCAACTACGTTTCCACAGAGTTCTACTTGGCAATTGACTGCGCTCTCGCTGGGTATCCGCCAAGCGCTCATGACGTGCTAGGAGTTTTTACCGCGCGTCCACGGCGTGCTCTGCGCGCTGACTGCGTGCACATGCGCTGTTGGAGACTTTACGACGCTGTCAAGGCGACCTTACTCCACTTCTACGGCGTGTTTATCAGAACTCAGAGCCACGACGCGTACTTTGTGCATGGTCAAAGTGCGCGCCGTCGCATGGCGTTCTAAAATGTTCTAGGATATCCCACCGCAGCAAACGAAGATGCCGTTGCGTTGTTACGGCGCTGTAGCAGACTCTAGTTCGTTTACCATGGCGTTTTACATTATTCAATGACACAGCGGGATCGCCGTGAGGACGCAGCTCCAGTATGACAGGGGTTTAAACAATGAGAAGTTTAATGGCGAGTTAAATTGTTAAGTGTAGCAAGGATTGTTATATACATGTACTCATGATTCATGAAAGGAAATGTATTTTTTAAAAGTAACGTAAAATTAAATAACATAATTTACAGAAATGAATATTACTTCTCTCGACGATGCAATAATATGCAAAATCCCTATTTTTATGTCAGTTTTTTCTCCTTTATCGGATCAAAAGTAATTCTCTCGGAGAAAGTTTACGTATGTATTTTGAAAAAAAACCGGGAGAAACTTCAATAAAAATAGGCGAAAATTATGATGTTACGGTTCACATGTCCATCTCACTTAAGTGTAACTTTGAGAAGCGCATATATTTTTTGGAGGCAGATATGTCGCTATATTATAGTCTGTTAGTCAAGTGAACTAATCTGTCCACACTTGCAATACTTTGATGATTTCTATGGCGACCGCCTGCATAGCATAATGTAGTCGTATTTCATAACATCTAATCCCAAGAACAAATTACCTTTGACTTAAAACTGTAAATTATAATATATATTATTCTGTTCATAACTATATATCATAGAAGTTAAGCGTGTTCAACAGGTTTATTTATTATAGCCACGTTCTCAGATTACGATCTCGCAACTTTAATGTGAAAATGAAAGTCTTATTGTTTGATAATTGACCACTTTGAAGAAAACACCCTTCGAACTGTTGATTAATTGCATAACAATTGATGATCTGTAGCCATAAATAACCTGGGGCTTTATATGTTCTAAGCTGTGTGCGCTGAAGCGACTCAAAATTTTCGGTAGCACGTGGCGATTGAATTTACGCAATAAAGAAATTTACAAAAACTGACCGAATAAAAAAACGGGAGGGAAAGAGAAACACGTTCAGGAGAAAATGTTACACATGAGAAGAAGTCACTATCAAATGATTTTCGACAGATCTGGAAATTAAAAAAAAAGAGCACTTGGCAGCGGGGCGGTGGGAGGGCAACACAGAAATAAGTTCGTTTTCACAATGAAACGAACGACCATGTAGAAACACTACAGAAGTTATTAATATGTGACCGATAGAATCTAAACAAAACTCGTTTCAAAACTCATGTAAATATTCTTTAAAATAATCACCGAATGCCTCAATTCAGGGCATTCTTTTATCGTGCCAGCACCTACCGCAAACATGTAACATGGAACTTTGATCATAATTTGATTTGATTTTTAAATTACCTTTTACGGTGTCGTATAAATCAATGCTAAATCAACTACACGAGTAAAATAAATTTATCTGTTCACCTTAAACCAATATAATAGTTGAAAACATAATAAAAATAGTTGCGTTCGTACAAAATACCAAACATGCACGCGTGATAAGGTACATGTAGAAGATGTCCACTTGCGCGGGATCTCCTCGGCCATGTGCGAGGGATGATCATTATTTAAAGGTTTTAATATTTGTGGTGGGTTTTTTTGTTTGTTGATTGAAAACATTATTTGTACAGTTTTTAAAACAAGACTTACAAACCAACCATTTAAATATGTCTGACGAGTATTTCCGATTTGGAGTAATATCGCTTTTATTAATTTTCAGAACGACTTTTTAATTTACTCTCCAATGTTTAATTTAAATAAATACAAAATGAACAAACTTTTATAACATAAAATTAAAACAGCGTACAGTGTATTTACGGCTATATAAAGTCAAACACGTTCATATTCATGTAAGTGTGCGGGTGCGAATCTTGTGTATTAGATAACCGTTTACCGCTAGGTAGTGCAGCCGTGGCTGATTTCCTCGGCCGCGGGCGAAGGATAGATTACGTAAAGGTTTAACGCATACACACGCACAGCTCAGAACCTAGGAAGATTTGGAAAGTTTGTAATTTAATGACTAAAATCTATCAAATAGAAATTCTTCTTTTTTTTTTACTTAAAACCCACAACTGATAAATATATCTGATATTGCATTAGATTGAGAATGGTACAGTATTGTTTTTATTAATTAACTGAACGATTTCTTAACAATTCTTCAGTTCGCAGCTAAATTAACGCATATATGAGAGACGCAACTCTCGTGTATTAGATAACCGCTGACCGCTAGGTAGTCCAGCCGCGACCATGGTGACCGATTTTTCGGCCGCGGGCGAGGGATAGCTTACGTAATGATACGCACACAGCTCTGATTTAAGGTGGATTTTAAATGCATGCAGTATGATAACTAAAATGTAATGCAAAGAATTTTTTTTTCAAAACGTATTTTGTGTTTTACTAGAAAAAAAAAGAGAATGTTTTGTCTTCCGATTCTCGTCTTTAAGGTTTGTGCACTATAAGAACTAAACAACAATGACTTAAACTTCTTTAAAAAAAGCATGTGTTCTAATTTTTTTCTAATGAATTAAAGCCCCCTGTATAAACCATCATACTTTCTGTGGTAATTTTATGCCAGTTTTACGCACAAAGACCTTCGTTAACTTGCCAAATGAAAACAGGTACATGTTAACATGTAAAGCTTTTTACACTCATACTACACAAATCACTTACAAAATAACATTGTAACGACCTTTATGAGATCCCAACAAACAACTATTCCAGCGACAGCCATATCGAAATCCTAACTGTTTTTGAGTTATTAAGCAAAATCTTTTAAGGGCTACTGGCCCTTAATTTAAGGGGCCAGCCCTTTTTTATTGGTGTCAAATGAAAGCCCTTAACATTATGCACAACTTTTGTTCTATATGTATTTAGAAAATATTTCAAACTAAAAAGTTACGAAGCTAAAACATGAGAAAAATTTTGCTATTTTTAAAACATAGATTTCGATTGATTTATTCGAGTGGAATAATTGGAAAAAACTAAAATACAAAAATCAGAGGACAATATTCAAAGTGTCAATAATAAAGATTTTTAACTATAAATTATTTGCTACGGACCATTTCGGAGCCTTTGTCTGGAAACTAATGCCCCTAAAATTTTAGAAAAAGGGGGAAAACTCAAAACCGGAAGTTGCGATTTCAATATTTTTTGTGCTCTAGAAACCTAATACAATTTACCATATACCGTGAAAATTTGAATGAAATCGGATGACAAACAAATAAGTTATTGAGGTTTTAAAAACGTCTAGAAGAAGAATAACAATAATGAAGAATTACCATCAGAATCAGTACAAGGTCTTCCGTTGGAAACGGAAGACCTTAATAACATTGTAACGACCTTTATAGGATCCCAACAAACAACGTTTCCAGCGACAGCCATATCGAAATTCTAACCGTTTTTGAGTTATTAACAAAAAACTTTCAAGCGCTATTGGCCCTTAACATTCTGCACAACTTCTATTCTACATGTCTTAACAAAATAGTTTTCGTTTAAAAGATACAAAGAAAAATATGTCTAAATTTTCGCACTTTTTGGAATCCTATTTTTTGACCCCCTACCTTTTTCTAAATAAAAAATGTAATCCAAAAACAAAAATCGATGTGCACAACTTCAATGTCTCTGTTATTCAAATTCGTTGGACTCCCATTCCCTGCTATCATGGTCTCGGAGCCTTTGTCTGGAAACCAAAGGCCCTAAAAAATTTTAAAAGGGGAATAACTCGTTAACGGAAGAGGAATTTTAAAGTTCATGAAATGTTTAAGATAGTGTTTTGTAATGTCTATGAGCCCTGAAAATTTGAGCAAAAACCGTTCAGAAATGAGCAAGATATGAAGCCTCAAAGTTCGCGTCTAGTAAGAAAAAAAAAGAGAAAAATAAGAATAATCTTACAAGCACAATAATAGTAAGGTCTTCCGTTGGAAACGGAAGACCTTAATAAAATGATAAATAAATAAACGAAGACTAAAAGATAACATTTAGTACTCCTTCTTTATAACACTCGATCCATAAAATTAGTTATATTAGTTATTTAGTTTATAGATAATAGAATACTGACAAGTCCGTGAGTTATATGACGAGGAAAGCCCTGTCTGTAGCACTTTTCATTCTTCTTTCTCTTAGCAGTCGGTCTCCCATAGGCAATCCCGCAAAAAACCAAGCAGTTGTTTAAAAAATCTACATAGTCAAGGTTTTTATGCGCTTATATATAATTTATTTACTTGTGTATAAAGACAATAATGTAAAAGTGTGTATGTGTTCGCTTCTGTTATTTGATCACAGTACCATCTGCTTTTTTCATTCAAAATTTTGTTCAATGTACAAGGTATCAATATTATTAAACAATTTGTTAAAAAAATGTTTAAAATATAGATTAATCATCAGGGTACTAGTATTTCAGCTAACATTATAACTTACTTTTTCATGTAAATTTAAGAGAAATTTTTTTTTGAAATATTAGACCATTCTTGTTTAATGCATTAGGTAAAATGATTAGATTATACTATGTCTACATACATAATTTTCATATACTAGTATCGATACAGTATGGATACACAACTAAGTCATTTATTACTATTCTTTATTTGCTCAAAATAAACATCTTTTTCCTTTATTAACAACAGTGTTAATTCATTCATTTTTACAATTTTGTATCATTAAAGGGTTCAACTGCAACACTTAATGATATAAAGTGTGTATCATTCGCGGTTGAGGGTGTCGATATTTGCTTGTTTCATTAAGCGTTAAGGCTGCTGTACATTTGTGACGCTTAATGATACAATTCTTTCATTAGGCGGTTTGAGATTTTTTGAGATATCTGAAAAACAACTGTATATGGGGCGACCAATTGTTTTCTTAAATAAATCGTTTAGCCTAATTTTCAACATTATTCTGAGCATATTGTCTTTTATGTTCCTTTTTAAAATATTTCTTATTTTTGAGATATAAAAGATCGAAGATTTTGTCTTTCGGTTTCATATTGTTAAGTTGTGTAAATGTAAGATGAACAATTTTGATTCGGTTACATATTACAAAATTTTCATTCGTAAAGAGCTATGGATTATAGACTTTATTTCCTATGAAATAATATTTATAAAACTAATTGGAAAACATTTAAATGACACAAAACTTAGAAACCAAACTGTACGCATGCATTAAAAGTCACTATTTTGGTCATTTTTTTTTTCATTTTTTTATATTCACATTGCTTCAACAATTTCTAATAGTCAACCAAAATGTGTGTGTCATTCGTCGAGTTTATAAGCGAGATACGGAGCTCACATTACTTTGTGATGTAAATGTAAGGTCATGGTTTTGATTAAATTTTGAAAAATCCAGGTTTATACCTAATAAGAATGTGACAAACGAATATGTTAGGTAAACAACACTGCCAAATTAAGCCACTCCGTGAAAACCGTATTTAATGAAACAATGAGATGTGCGAAACAAATTGATATTGAAACATGCATAAGAAACTTTAATCTAATTAATGAATGAATCAGCATAAAATGGGTCTGCTTAATTGTGTGAACATAAAACGAACTACCCTCGCAAATTCTTTTTATTATATTGGGTTTGACATTCCAGTGTTTAGAATGTTATTTCAACATAACGACAGTCTGCATTTTAGGGGTGAACAGACTATGTCGATATTTAATACTGGGTTCTGTAATACTCTGTACAATAGCTGTCAGATCTAGAAGGGCTTAATTATACTATCACGAACTTCACTCATGTACAACGGAATTGGGCGTTTCAGAAAGCAACAGTAATCTAAAGTGGAACTTTTCGGTGCAGAAATTAAATGTAACTGATAAAGGTAAAAAAAAAAAATACAATGTCTGCAAGAACTATGCCTGTTGGAATTAAATTGTTTTGATAACATTCATAAAACTATATATGTTTTGTATCTTAGATCTACGCCATTTTTTAGAAAGCCGGCATCTATTTTGTCGTTGTTCTTCATGATCTGTTTCCGCCGCTATCTAAATTCAGATGTATGATCTTTCAAATGTTTGTTCCTTTTAAACCAATGCAGTCGAATTAGAAAGTGAAGTTGTATAGTGAAATTCCCTCGGAGGACTGACTATAAAGTGAGCCCCCCTCACCTGCCCGGGGAAGTCTCACTATACAGCCATTCTTCCGGCTAAATATAGGTACAAGTAGACTTAAATTGTAATGGCCTTCATGTCCTCGTTTGGATACAATCCATTAAATTGTTGCGCACATCAAATGATTTAATCCGAGTATTTATATATTTATTTATTTGAAGAAAGTCATATTATTAAAAGGAATATATATATATATATATATATATATATATATATATATATATATATATATATATATATATATATATATATATATATATATATATTCCTCAAAGATATCCTAATATGATTTGCTTGGCTCTACAATGTGAAAGCAAATTTGATTTGTAGATCCGCTTGAATGAATGAATGAATGAAGGAATGAAGGAATGAATGAATTTTTCTCCACTTTGTATGATTATATTTCAATACTTTCAATATTCTTTTAAAAACAATTTCTAAGTAATACACATATACATCAAAACCAGAACCCAACGAAAAGGAGGGAAGTCTAATTAACAGTTTCGATTGAACTTACAGTTAAGTAAAATTCAAACCTAACACGTAAGTGGAAACCTCACGATGGTCTGTTAGGGGGAAGACACTATATAGTTTTTCCTCCGTCAAGGCGATGACTCACTATATAACCGGTCTACCGGGAAGAAGTCTCACTATGGTATTATACGACACCGCTATGTTTAACTAAATTACGATTGAAATTATGTCCTGGGTAACATACAGAAGGGAAGAAGATATATTCAAGATCATGACATATGATGTCATGTATTCAATGACATGTATGAAAGATATCTATTTGAAATATTCGAAGCACAATAGAGCATCATAAATTAACAATGATTCAAGTTTAAACCATGCACATTTAACCTGTTAGAATTAAACATAAACCATGTAAGAAATGCGTTTACTTAATTTAAAATCAAAACCTTCGGGTTTTTCTTTAATGTAACTCAAAATTTTGCTATAGAAAGCTATAGTCCCCTGTCTAAAATCGATAGGGGTGCATGCTATATCACATTAATGTACGTAGAACAAAGGTAGAATTATTAGAATGATTTCTTATGAATTGTAAATTCAGAGAAATGTTTATTCAAACACAACTTTGTGTATAAAAGTGGACACAATGTAGCTTGTTTTTTGTTGTGTTTACACTGGAGGTAGTTGTAAATAATGATTCTTAAACGATTAAATGGTTTCTTCGGTGATATGAATGTAGCGACATTGCAGAGAAAATGCATAGCCCATGTTGTGAAATTGTGTCTGACATCATCATTCATGCAGTCCGTAATGGGTTTTTTTTTTAGGTTGCGGAAGGTTTCGACCGATTAATAAACTGGTTAGAACTGGATACAGTAGATTTTAATCTTGTCAGTTTCGATATATCATTGAATCATATAGGTTTACTGAAGAAATATAGGAGAAAATACACAGTAGATGTAAACTTAGTGATATAAACGATAAAAAATTCATATCATATGTATACAATTCTGGTAGATTAAATAGAAATATTAATATATTTATGGTTCACATGCGCAATTGTTGATTGATATATTATAGTGGATAAAATCTTATACTCACACACTCGTACTGCAGCAGCCCAACAGACAGGAATATTCCTAATAACGTAACACACAATCTTACTGGAAGCTCCATGTTATAACCATGACCAAACTCACAAGTTTTTTCACAAAATGTTTCTTGTCAATAAACTAAGTGAATGTTCTGTATGATGTGCGTACCTGAAACTAAAACCGAATCTAAAGTACCCGGCACTTGTTACACTCTGGTGATTTTGTGGACGTATCATTTTATAACCGACAGGAACGGTTGCTTTAAAATGTATTTTTTAAATCATTATTTTACCTAATACCCGTAACTATGAAAAACTGTATTCTTAAATTAAAAAAACTTCATTGTTGATTTTAATGTTAGATTTGGGGAGATCTTCATCGTAAAAGATTTTTTAGCAACTGATAACGTTTTGTATTGATGAACAAAATCTTAATAATTGCATTTACCAAACCAACACACCATGTAATGTTTATTTACAACCTACGTTTAGTTTCATGAGTTACGATTGTATTTGGAGTTAAAATCATTCAAATGAACTCGACGAAGTGTTTTTCTTTGCACGTATGCTAAGATGCCTTTTTGAGATATCAATATGCTGATAGGCATAACGAGTAATGTATATATTACATTCAAGTGTAGCTCTTTACTTTAGCTCTAGTCAGGAGTTACTTTACAATTAAGTTAGATACATAGTACAATTAACTCTTTTAAGTTGATAAAAAGCCAGAATGTACACTGTAATAGACATAGTCTACAGTACAATTTAATAGACATAGTCTTTAGTACAATGTAATAGACACCAAATCATTCTACAGGTAATGACAGTGTTATAATGTATTGACATATATGAGAGTTAGCGCATTTTAATGCCTGTTCTTTTTAAATGTATATCACAAATACAAAGTGTTCGCTAAAAAAACAATTAGGGATTCTTCTTTTACAGATCCGTCAAAAGTATAAAAATAAAAATCTAAGATATGAAATCGCATCATTCAACAAATCAGTGAGCTATCCACCGGATCGATTATACAGTGATCAGCTACCTACGCTGTCAGTAAGAATGCATAGGATTTGTAGTGTGTCATTGTTTAAGCCTTATGTGTGAACTCAACAAAATGCAGTTAATATGAGGTAGGCTTTGCTTGATTGGACGTACAACTGATACATGTATCCAATTTCAGAAGCTTCTTTAAAGTATACCTTGCATTTGTTATGACCAAGAAAATAATTTGACATGAGGTCATATAACAAAATCTCATAATCCACGGTAACAGTACATCACACATTGAACAAGTAGATTTTAAACGTTTGCTACCACGATATATAAATGCATAAAACGTTTTGAAGGAAAAATGTATTAAACAAATTTAAAAGTCCTCTCTAAATCAGTCCTTTTATATGTTTAATATTTTAGAGAATGATAATGCCATTAGTAATGTCCTTCATTCGCAAAAGTATATCATTCTGTAATTTGACAGTCTTTTTGCTTATAGTGAGCTTTACACTTCTAACTCTAGGCATTAAAGTAACGATATGTAAATCAAAAACGTCATGTAAGAGATAAACAGATTCATACATCGTATCCAATATCTTCACAAAGAATGCATTGGTTTGTTCTATTAATGTGCTATTCAAGTCATATCTTTATCAAATGCGTTTAAGGCAGTAAACACACAATACAGAAAATTTATGCTCATCCATTAACAGTTGCCATATTGGTGGATGAAGGCAATGAAGTGTTTAGCAAATGATGTAAAAATAATGAATAATTGTGAGTAAATCTGTAAAATATAGGATTTAAGTATATTATAAAAAATGAACATCTTTAATTGTTATTGTTAGGTATTTATTACTTATTGTTGGTATACATGTATGTCATCATTGATATAGGGATTCATACACAAAATTCTGATGAAGCGGATTTCTTATTTTCAACAAACACAATTTGGGAATTGTACCTTTTTTTGCGCTAGTCATTTTTTAGCAATTTACACAAGTTTCTCATAGCAAACAATACTGGATATAAATTCTGCGTATTGAATACTTTGCGATTTAAAAGTGATCGCGTTAAAAGCAAAAATCAAATCATTGCAAACATTACCGGGTACACGATATGTTACAGAATACTTTTAGCTTAGACGAGTGAAAAAAATTCTAGAAATGCAAAGGTCTTTTCGAGGTGAATTGTGTAGGGCATTCCATCTTCGATTCGTGGAATTTAAATAAATAAAGTAACAAATTTATTAATGAATTTAAAAAGCAATTATAAAACCACTGTACGTTTTATCTAACGGAATGTTAAAAATGTCAATTTTATTTGCCAAATATATGCAATATTAAATCATTCTAACAAAGAATTTGTAATTTAACTTAATTTTTAAAATAATAACTATGTTCTGTTACCTCAACCATTCACCCAATAAAGATCGATGAAAATAACAACTGATAAACTGAGTGCACATTTAAAGCCTTCAAATGCAGCATTCATAGAAAATACAACAAGTCTTACAATCAATACGTTTTGAATCAATACGTTTTGAAATACGTATGAAGTAGCAAAATATACAATTACCTTCTAGGAGAATAATATCAATTTAGAATTGACCAATTGTAATACACAAAAAAAAAAAACATAGAAAGAAGAAACTATAAGCTGATCGATGGCAGTTTTAAGCATATTAGAAAAAAAGACCTACAAGTATCTACAATTATTTGAAATTTGATAAAGTAAGTATCTGTACATATAGTGTGACAGTATTAACGATATTAATAAGAAGCATGCTAAGTTTGTGATCATCAGCTATAACTAAATTTATGCAGTTAAGATTGTGAACGGTTCGAAAACAATTGTAACGGTTGTATTTTATACTTATAATAATCTACTACGCATCCTATTTTAGGCTGAAAACGTTACAAACATCTCCTAAGATTTAAAATATAACGAATATTGCTTTATTGTTATAGTTTCATATTTCATCACATATCTGCTTGAGTGGATTAATCGTGACATTGTTTATAACCAAATTTTCTGAAGCTGGGTAAGAATGTAGGATACAGTACTCTGTCACGCATTTTTCTCGTGTACCACAGTGTGCATATTAGTTAACATGCATACAATGGCCAGTTTTTCGGCTTCAAGGCAGGGGCTTTTCTTTGAGACTTTACTTCAGTTAATTTTCTTATTTTAATTTATATGTAAAAATAGTACCCCCCCCCCTCTCTCTCTCTCTCTCTCTCTCTCTCTCTCTCTCTCTCTCTCTCTCTCTCAATAGATATGGTTTTTAGATATCAATGTGAAACAACGTATTAATTTTTCACAACATGCGTTGGGCTCTTTTCATTTGCTATGACTAAGTAAATGATGCTTATGCTAATCTGTAATACATTTATTTCATTGAAATAGAAAAGAAGTTAGAATTTATTTGACATCGAGGTATTTTACAGGTAGAAATAGATGAGGATATTTAATTAACACTTATTTGTTTTAAAATAGATCAAGTTTGATCAGGCAAAACAGAACATTCTAGAAAATATGTTACCGTTGAGTAACGACGAGAGAAAGTGAAAGGTTATTTAAAAGTGTTAGTGTGCAGGTAAACGTGTATTTGTATATTGACTTATATATGAGTATTGGTATGTTTGTGGATACCAAGATTTCTTTATAACGTTTTTAAAAAAGCAAGTATTTTTTTAGACACACAACTAAAATTTCTTTGTTTACAACTTAATTGAAATGTTGAAGTGTGGAGAAGCACTAAGTACTTATTTATGATATGTGTGACCATCGATGTAGGAATTTTTGCTCTTGTGATGATATGGATATTTCGTGGTTCATAATTAGACAGCATTTGCTTAAAAATATCGTGTCTGCGTCTTATTGGTATAACAAGATAAACAAAATGATATAATATGCGTCGACTGTAGTTTACTAAAGACTCGTAAAATAATAAATAACAATGCACAAAAACATTTTTTAACAAAAGAAAACTTATTCATACACATTTTAAGAAGAATCCTTATAAAACTCAGAGTTGTCAGTGTTGTAACTAGAGACTTAATTTCCATGTGAATTGTGCGTGTCTTTTTTTAAAAACAGACACGACCGATGTTAAGATATGATACTTTGTTATGTAATACTTTTCAACAAGAACAAAGTGTTTATTTGGCACAGGTATTTTCTTGATGCGCAAATCACAGAAGATTCAGACTCAGTAAAAAAGTCAGATTTTTGTCTAGATCAGTAAAGAATGATAAAATGTTCTTTTAAGGGAAGATTTGTGAGGCATTCCAACCTTGATTCTCGGAATTGAAAAAAATATGGTTACTTAGAAACATAGTGCATTTGACCTTGATTAAAAAAGCAATAATGATTTACTGTACGTTTTCATCTTACAGAAAAGTGATAAAATGGTCAAAGATATACAATATCGATTATCAAATCTAAACAATATCAAGACAAATGAACAAACAATTCATACTTGAACTCAATTTTAAATATAATATACTATGTTCTGTTACCTAAACCCTTTACCCCCAAAAAGATCGACCAAGTTATCCGATAGACTGGAGTGCACATTTAAAAATTTCAAATCATTTACATAGAAAATAAAACAAGTCTTTCAACTTGAATCACGTATAAAGTTACGAAATAAACCATTATCTTCTAATGTCAAATTTGAAGTTCACGCGACAGACTACCAATAGAGATACACACAAACCCGACAGGAAGAGGATAGTATACAATTAAAGTATACCATTCAGGGACTCAGCAAGATTTCATTTCCTTGAGAGCAAGTTTATTTCCCGAGGCGAAGCCTTTTCCTCTCTCTCTCTCTCTCTCTCTCTCTCTCTCTCTCTCTCTCTCTCTCTCTCTCTCTCTCTGTAGTTAGATATCTTTTTATTCAATATGCCGAGAGGACCAACAAATCATTTCATCTATTACAATATATGTGTAGCTATTTACTTTAGCTCTAAAAAGCGGTAAACGTGCTTTACAAATTTGTAACTAGTGATTTAATTATCGAATAACTTTAACGTCATTAAAAATTAAGTTGTGGTTTAATAATATAAGCTAGTCGATGCTTGTTTTTTCGAATAAAGAAAAAAACATTTTACGTTGTTATTTTATGCAACTCGTTAAATACTTAAGACTCTGATAGACCATAAGAAAATATGTGCAAAAGTCATTCTCATTTCAATTTAAGTTAAATGACTTGTATTTAAATATTATATTAATTTCATAAAAGAAGTACATGTATGAGGGTATAAATAATATGAATAAGTATCATGCTAAGTTTGTGATCATCAGCAATTACTTAATGATTTATGCGATAAAGGTGGTGATCGGTTTAAAACAAACGTTGTTTTATGACATACCCGGTAAATAATCTACTACATAATCCATTTTAAAGACCGCAGCTATAAAAAAAAGCTGCAAATGTATAGAATTTAATTAACTGAAGTGTTTTTACATTGTTTTTACAATGTATAAGGTTGCAAAATGAGTCAGATTCTTCTAATCAAACAATGTCAGTTCTCAAAGTCACGTGACAGTCCACCAATAGTGATACACAAAAAACTTAAAGAAAGAAAATGATAGACTGCATATATCTATTTAAAAGTAAGTTTACTGACTTGTTTCTAAATAATATAAAAAAACTGGTAAACAAGGTAGAACATGCATTTATAGTGTGGTGTATAAATGATAAAAATAAGTACTAGTATTATGCTTAATTCGTGATAATTAACGGATAGCCCAATGTTGAATGCTATTTTAGTGCAAATGTTTTGATAAAAACATTGTTTATTACATATACACTGTACGTATAATCTATTTTCGATGCAGTTAGACTGCAAATATAAGAAGCATCAAATAAACATTTTTAAAAAAATGAGGTGTACGTGTCGTGAACCACCTTGCACGTCAACATATTTCTGCTCGAGTGAATGGATTGTTACACTAAGACTCAATGTTCTGTCTTTTCTTTTCAACACATGCACTTTCATTGAAGACTTTACAAAAATTAAGTTTCTTTATTTCATATTTAGATATAGGAGAATCTCGTTTTTACACTTGAAAACATTTGCTTATACAGGTATATGTTTATTTGGTTTTGAAGTAAGACTGAAATTGACTTAAGTCAAAGAAATTTACAATTTCTTTATAATTATTTTAAAAAGTTTCATTTCATGCAACTTTTTGTTTATTTGTAGGTTGATCATGAAGCCATCAACATAGTTTTTAGTGTTTGCCACACGATATTGTTTATAAAATATGCTATTTTCAATCAAGTCACTGTGTATGTCAGCAAAAGAAAGATAAGAACCATGTTTACCTATCAAAGAAAAGTAAGTTATGTATCTTGTTTAAAAGTTCATAACTAGCATTCATATTTTGGTATTTAACATAATTATCATTAAAACCAGAATCATTAACAAACGTGAGTAGCAGAGATATTGATTTTTTTGATTTTTTTTAGTTTGTTTTGAAAGCATTATATCCAAATTTTAATGCAATGCAGTCTATAGGAAGGGGGAAAACAACTTGTTGATGGATAATCATGTTTAAACATCTTATTATAAAAATAAGTTCGAGTAGAGTTAAGAAAACTGTTCTTCTTTGATGATACCTATTCTGTCGGTTGTTTTGGTTAAGTGAATGGGTAACAAATGACATCGTAGAGCAATCTTAATGCCGGATAACGGTAAGGAGTACAAAAGTTGTAAGACATGTCAAGTTGTTCCATTTCCTTGACAATCCCATCACGTCGTGTATTAAACAGGTGTAAGATCAGTGCCTTCACCAATAGCAGTCCCGGTCCAGTAGTCGATGCCTACCTTATCAGCGTGTGCCCGGCTCACAATCACGTGGTCGAACCCAACGCCCAGAAGCGAAAGTGCAAATTACGATAAATCTTAATTCGAAACTTTTAAAATTGTCTTTCTCATCTATATTATGTGAACTTAATCGAGTTTACTTTAATAAAGCAAAAATTACCTCACAACAGTAAACATTGGTATTATCAACAAAAACATAACAAAATGTGCCTTATGTTTACATGTACGACAAAAGTAACTATTGCTGCTGGCTAGCTGTGCATGATTAAACTTAAGTCGGGTGCATGGTTAAGCCTTTCGGTAAAACGGTCGGACCTCATCTCTAAAACTGTTAATGTCAGGACGGTTATATCGCATGTAAATGACAATAACGATATCAATATCATTCCATATAAGTTGAATCTCGATTGAATCAAAAGACAATAATTGATATCAATTCGAAATCATTACGCACCCTTACATATTATTCGATGACGATATTGACAATTATATCGATCTTAATTGATAGTATTTATTACCGATGCTGCATTCATAACGTATCGATATCAACGTTATTAACAGCAAAGGTTGTAGGTTTTTGTACATTTATACTCTACCCCTTTGAGCGTTACTTAAACGAAAGGTTAATTTATATTTTAACCAGAGGTGCATTCATAACAGACAAGAACAGCTGATGGTGGTCACCATTTTAAAACAGTGGCTGCTGAGGGACAGGCCTAAAACCAATAAAACAGCGTTTTCTCAGCAAGCAATGAGAGGAAGAACTACATCTGTCCTACCCCCGTTTCCCGGAAGTTAGCGTTCATTATCAAAAGGATACAAATCATGGACGCCCGATCGGAGACATTAGAGAAGGATTTGGATAAGGAGTCTAGAGACATCATTGCCAAACGTAAGCTGAATCTCAGTGTCATTGGCCAGGTCTCTCCAAACTTTAGTCCTTCTCCTAAACCGTTCCACAAGGAACGACAACTCCTGAACATGTCACGTGTGTCTATAAGGGAGAATTACAGGAAAAGACGTTGTGTGGAGTCGTTCCTCAGTGTGCCGCCAGGCATGGAGTACATTACTAACGTCAGTACCAGGAAAGTGGTCTACTCCTCGGGGAAATAATGGAGCTTGTCTCACCAAGTGACCATTATAGGGAATAGTTTCGTATTTAGTTGAGACTTTTTTTATCTTTATTATTAAACAGTTTAAAGCTATGAAATGATCCTTTCAGATTCCAAAATTTCGAGGAAAAGAGAAAAAAAAATTAAATTAAAATATTTATGAAAATAAAATGCTCGGAATGAATCATTTTACTTCACTGTTTTCCTCATCTTTATTCTAATCATCTTTATTAGCATATGCTTTGAAGTAAAATTTATTCAAACCACTACTATACATTTTCTCATGTTACCTCATGTTATTGTGGTAACTAACCACTAATCGAAATATCTGGACTATTTTTTTTTGTTTCTGCATGTGTGCACTTAGTGTAATCTAATTACATTAGATGATACAGTTATGACACAGACTGTATGGCAATGACCGCCATATGGATATTTAAGCAGGAATGTGAAACCTTAACTCTAAAATAAACCCTTTTGAAATGAACAATAAAATTTCTAAATTTTAATATTATAATATCCTTTCTCTTACAATCTAGATATTTATAGGGCAATAATTATTTGTATTTAAAACGTCTGCTACTGGTTTTGCAAGTCATGAGTTAGAATCCCGCTGGTTTTTCAAAACTATTTTGGATAATAATGCATATTATTGTAAAATATTGTACTTTGTAGAATGTCAAAAAATCTAGTGTACATGTTTGCTGGTTGTTTAGGCATGCTTAGCATATTTTGTTATTCTACGGGACACGGTTCAAACACCTAAGTAAGGCGTTTAATATGAAAGTAAAGCATTTATTGGTTCAGGCGCGAATATCCAGACAAACATGCTATAAACGGCCTTGTTAACGAACATTTGTTTAATTGTTGCAGAGAAAAAGATTGCTTTATTATCGGATTTCTGTGTTAACATGTCACGTAACATTAAATGTATTAATTTTAGTTTTCTAGTTAATATTTCACAATGCTTTTCTGATGGTTATAATTCTGTATCATGTGATCAAAATGTTTGTAATAATTAGCACGATAAAACCTGTGCAAATATAAATTATCGACATTCGACGAAATAGATGTGATTGTTTATCTTGAAACTAAAACCTAATTCATAACATGAATATCTGATACACTTATAGTCTCAGTACTTGTTGAAAACAAAAAAAACATTTTTGTTAAACTGTTTATTACTTCTTTAGTCCGCAAACTTACAAACAAAAGCATTATAAAATATATAAAACTATCGTAAACACGTACGAATTTTCAAAGTTAGGAGCTACAAAGAAACTACAATCAAAACAATGATCTGTTCGGAGAACTTTCGAAAAAAAAATTAAATTGCGTTAATTGTGGGATCAAGTCCACGCACTTTGAAAAAAGATTCAAAGCAAGTGGATGTGGTCGATATCAGCGCAGTTTGAAAAACATTGTGGATGGTTTGGTGGAAATATTTAAGACTTTCAAATACACTTATACATGTAACACACTTAAAAAATTAAAGTGCGTATAGACGGTAGAATGTAAACTAAAATTGTGTTCGGTTATCATTTCTAAACAAAATTGCCAGTTTGTATTAAAGTATTTACTATAAGTATTGTTACGTTAGCTAAACATTGATTCATTAGAGAAACGAAGCGGGCATGATCGTTTACTGTGCTTTGAGGGATTTCATTCATTGTAAAAGGGGTGTTACTTCCGTGTTTTACTCAATGTTAATAATTAGTGCATAGTTATCGATTGATTCTTGCTAAACTAAAGTAAAACTAATATATAACAAGTAAAAGTTGTTACTAAACAAATGCCAAAAAAGAGTTTTATATTGACTCCACAGATACGGGTATTATGGAATGCACCCATATTGTCAAAATCTTAGGAGCAGTCCATAATTTTACGCGCCACTACAGCTAGTGGAATAATCCATGATGGGAAGCTAAGCATTATTCTAACAATTGTACTGTGTTCGTAATGAAGTTTTAATTGCTATATTTTTATTTTGTTGGCGGCAAATAAAGTTTTAAGAAAAAATTACATGTACGCAAAATATTTTAGGTTCAAAATAAATAATATGTAAAATTCATTTAAAGTAAAAACCCTCCTTAGTAAAGATAATTTGAAACAGTCCAACTTTAGAGATGCGCATTTGGAAGACTGCGATAAGAACGAACTACAAATCAAAGACAGATTAAAATTCATAGAACCATGTTCTTGCAATGAAATAAATATTTTAGTCAGGCAAGCTTTTTGGAAAGCTATTACTTGTAACAATAGTTACGTTTGCAAAAATGTATCCTTATTGTTGTGTGTTGTAAACAAGACACCATTGCGATTGAGAACTAGTTTATTCTAAACTGGTCAAATTAGATAAGTCATACATAAAACAATTCATACATGACACTTATATGAACTTATAGAATAGCCGAAATGTTCAATACTGTGTGAACTTTTTAATGACGATAAAATAATAATTTACTGCGCTTGATTTTCATTTGAATGTTGCATCATTTTAAACAAAAAAAACCCTGCTATGTTAATGATTCTAAAGGAGTTGACTTTCTCTAACATGAAAATAAGTAACAAACAGCAATGTTTAAAAGTTCACTAGGATATAAACTTGGTTGGTTTATGATCAAATCCTCTGAGAACCCTTTGGGCTTCACAGGATTTGATCATGTGACTAACCAAGTTAAATCATATTCCCATGAACTTTTTTTACATGCTGTTTATTTCTTAATTGATCTCCTTTACACGTAGATGACTGGACGGTTTAATGGAAGACAAAATAAATCTGAATGATTTATTTCTCAGGTACCACGTACTGTCGAAACAAATAGTGATACTTTGATTTAATTGCCATATTATCAAGGGGAATAACTCAATTTTTTCAAATTTAATTTAAAATATAAAAATTAAGTTATTCCCCTTTGCTTATTTTTTTTTGTAATGCAGATGTAAGACTGCATGGTGGTTTAAAAAAAAAGTTTTGTTAGACAAGTCCAGTCACATGTTGATTATATGATGTTCTTTTGTCACTATAGCTGTTATGGTAATTAACACTTGCAACAATTTTCTGTACTGTGTACAATCATTACAATGTTATTTGTAGCACTCCTTTAAATACTGTAAACGTATTATATTTAGCGTGTACGATATTTAGCAGAAAATTATTTTTCAGCAAGTTAGCAAGGATTTGACTTAGCGTTTTTCTGAATGTGCCTATTTTTATGCATATAAGAATGGCATTTAGCGATGTACTTGATTTGCCGGAAGCGGCCTTCCGCGAAAAACACTAAAAAGAATATATGCCAAATGAAATACCTTTATAGTAACAAAACTGAAGCCAATACTTTATTGGCATGTGAGAAATAAAAAAAAATTATTTTACAAAACACCTTCCAACATGGCCAATCATTTTAGAATTTGTTAACTCTTCAAGTAAAAGATGGTCTTTCAATCTATGAAACTACATTGTATTATCATTTACAACTTAGTTGTTGGTTCTATTCTAATACACACCACAGATTTCCAATAGAATGCATATGATTGTTGGCTAAGACACTCCTATATAACACAGGTGCTTTATGACAGGACCCCCCCCCCCCGGAATTTTACTCATTTTTTGCATGAAATAATTTTTTGGAAAAAAGAAATAAGTCCTGGGGGTCTACACAGTAAAACATGCTTATAACGAATTGACAGGGAAGGGCTTTTTGCTTCGTTATAAGCATAATTAATTATTCGTTACATCTGTCAAGTTTACAACACGTAATAATGTCAAGGGGGGTGAAAAACACTTCGTTATAAACGTTAATTCATTATAAGCATGTTTGCTATAACCATGTTTTAATTACTGTACTTGGGGGGGGGGGGGGGTCAGTCCTGTTCTAAAGCACCTGCGCTATATAGAACAGTGATTATTCATCAGAAATATATATATTTATGGACAAACATGTTCTAACACTTATGCATGTTCTCTGTATTTCTTGTTAACAGACATGGTGGCCAATACAGATATTCCAGTCTGGTAAGACTGGTAGATATTAGATATATTTATACATACTAGTAACTCTCTCTCTCTCTCTCTCTCTCTCTCTCTTTCTCTCTCTCTCTTTCTCTCTCTCTCTCTCTCTCTCTCTCTCTCTCTCTCTCTCTCTCTCTCTCTCTCTCTCTCTCTCTCATTGCCTAAATTTGTATCCATTTGCATCTCTTATACATGTATGTGTCAAATGTATGCAGTTTTTAGCTCACATGAGCTAAAAGCACAAGTGAGCTTTTCTGATCAAAATTTGTCGGCTTTGTCGTTGGCATTGTCGTTGTTGTAAACTTTTCACATTTTCATCTTTTTCTCCAGAACCACTGGGCAGATTTCAACCAAACTTTGCACAAAGTTTCACTGAGTGAAGGGGATTCAAGTTTATTTAAATGAAAGGCCACACCCTCGTTAAAGGGAGATAATTTAGAATTTTTGAAAATTTGTTGGTATTTTTAAAAATTCTTCTTCTAAAAAACTATAAAGCCAGAAAAACTGTAACTTGTATGGAAGCATCCTCAGATAGTGTAGATTCAAGTTTGTTAAAATCATGGTCCCCGGGGGTAGGGTGGGGCCACAATGGGGGGATGAATTTTTACATAAAAATATTTAGAGAAAATCTTTTAAAATCTTCTCAAAAACTTTAAGGCCAGAAAAGCTGAAATTGGAGTGGAAGCATCCTCAGATGGTGTATATTCAAGTTTGTTGAAATCATGGTCTCGGGGATAGGGTGTGGCCACAATTGGGGGATAAATTATTACATAGGAATATATGGAGAAAATCTTTAAAAATTTTCCTCTTTAAAACTATTAGGCCAAAAAAGCTCAAACTTGTGTAAAGGCATCCTCAAATAGTGTAGATTCAAATTTGTTTAAATCATGGTCCCCGGGGGTAGGGCGAGGTCACAATGGGGGGATGAATTTTTTCATAGGAATATATAGAGAAAATAATTAAAAATATTTTGGGAAAGTTTTCAGTCCAAAAAGCAGTAACTTGAGTGATAGCACGGGTTGTGTGGATTAAAGTTTGATCAAACAATGATTCCCTAGAGAAAAGTGGGGCCACAAAGTTGGGGGGGGGGGGGGGTGGAGTGTATATAAAAATAGAGAAAAATCGTCTTTCAGGTACAACAACAAAAGGGGCTTGGTATTTACCATTAAATATGTTGATAAAAGTCGACAGATTTTTAAAAAAAATTTAAGAAAGATCTACTGTTCTTGGTTGTCAAGATTTTTTGATTTTGATACTGTAATGCTAATTTGATCAGAGTTAAGGCTATTGTTATTCAGGTGAGCGATGTGGCCCCTGGGCCTCTTGTTAATTTTTCTTAGTGATTTTTATTAATTAAAAAATTGGTCCCAAGATATTTGAGAACAGGTAAAATAAAGAAAGACAACTCTTAAACAGGATCTTTCATACCAAGATTTTTGCAATAATTCAGTATTTTCTTTAATTCTTCAATTTCATTCAATTTCTTTTCTTCATCCCATTAACAAACGAATATTGTTTATATTTTCAGATTTTTGTTGGATTTTGTCCAGCAGTTTGCCTTAAAAAAAATGTTCATATTTTAATTCAATATTTATGTGGATTCCAATAAAAATCATACAAACTTTATTCATGATTATTTTGTTTTTCATTTCTAAACTTGATACCATTTCACTTTCATAAGAATTTTAAAACAGACATGTTTAAAAATCTGATTAATTTGGGGTTATCTGGAACCAGACTGATATTTTAAAAATTCTCTGGAAAAAAGAATATTTTATTTTGAGGTCTATTATTGTTGAATCCTGTGCCTAGTATTAGTAACAAATGCATGCAACAAAAATCTCCTACACTTATTTGGTGTAGAGATCCACCTTAAGGTTTGTATTTTGAGCATCACAAGCAAACCAAATCATCAACGTTTTATTTTTTCCTATTATGACATTTTCCCGTGTTTGACATTTACCTCGATTATGACATGCCCGATTTTGAGCGCATAGCTGGTGCGACCCGTCAATTATGCTTACTACTCCTAGGCACCTGATCGCACCTCTATCTTTTTACGGGTCCGTATGCTCTGCCTTAAATTCGTATTTTGCTTTATTGATTTTTAAGATGGTTGACAGTTTGTTAATGTCAATTTTCACAATATCATCATGATCGGTGGCAAATTTCTGTTCACTATATGCAGAATATTTATATATAACTTAAAAAAAAATACCTTTGAAATAAAAGCGAAATTTGGTAGTTTAAGAATTCTTGAACTAGGGTCAACTTTTTAAAAGTATTCCAAATTTTTGTTTTTCACCTATTCCCTTTTAAATACCCTTACAAATTGATACGAGCAAAAGATCATCCTGATGAGGATTTATTATATGAAAATCAACTTTCAACCATTCAGAAATCCTTGCAGTTTTTCAACAAATCAGATGTGTCTTGTACATGTCGTTTGCAATGTAAAACCCCCATTAACCCTTTTTTGACTGTCATATGGTAATAACGAACAGTGTTCAAATTCAAAAGTCAAAAGGAACTTTACAAAACAGGAGCAGAGCGAACACGGACCTCTTAAAAATATAGAGGTAGGATCAGGTGCCATGGAGGAGTGAGCATCCTCTGCTGACCGGTCACACCCGCTTAGAAACTGTTCATACGAAAAGCATGCCCTTGCGTATCGAATTAACTGAGAGAGAAAACCACCATACGCAGGTGATAAAGTTATATTGCTGCATAAGTAAGGAAAGTTGACTTTAGAAACATTGAAGTTATCACGTTTTTCATAAAGTTTTGTTGTCAATTTACCATCAATGTCCATTTCCGTCAAATATCCAAATATGAAACAGATGACACAGACTCAGGTATCTTCTATTTTAAGTTCACTGGGATACACTGTATATCTAGTCAGCGTAGGTATGAAAGTATCAATTGTTAATTGATAATACGTCGTCGAAAGCTATAGCGATAGAAGTGTTTCATAACATAATACATGTAACTAGACCTTTTTTCTTATTTTTAATATAGCTGATGAATATAGCAGGGGCATAACAGTATTTATGAATATCTTAATATTATGCAAGAAGTGATGGAAACGGTACCTTGAGACAGACTAAAGCAATTTTATTGAAAACTGTACACTTTGTTTCTTTAATTATAGAAATATATTTTATAAAGTGATGCTTAATTCGGGGAAACGTTTATTTAGATGACCAAGAACTAAATTACTGATCGTAATACACCGATTTTGCATTGTAGAGTTGCACGAAACACAAACAGTAAGTGACTAGAGAGCTAACAACTCGGGTATACATGTTGGCAATACATAAATCGCTGGCAGCCCACTACACGGTCTATGCGATGGAGGTGAAATGCAGTTAATCGGTAATCTCAGAGGATCGTGGCGATATAAATTGCATAGATATATACATATCATAAGCACAAACATTGCAATAACTCTCAAATTGACATATACCTGGCAACAGGGAAGAAATTAGATATACAAAGCACAGAGATTATGTTTGCTTGGTTAAAACACCATAATCATCTTTAAAAATTTAAAATCAAGTCCATTTTCCGAATTAAGTTACATCTTGGTTGGTTTGTAGTACACTTTCATGGGAAGGCATTGCAATAATGATCATAGGAACAACTTCCATCATAATAACTGTCTTCCAGAAGGTTTGCAGAACTCTAGTTTTATGAATGACACCCGCGTTGTTTTGGTCTATAATGTCGGTGTCAATAACGTCAAAATCGGCGTCTTTTCCTGTTGCTAGGGAACCAGCCACATGTTCTAGTCTAATTGCATAGGCAATATCAATCGTGTACATTTCTACCGCGTCCTTGACCTCTACTGATTGAAGACCTCTAGAAATAGCACTTTTGATTCCAATAAAGGGATTTGGCGTATTCACGTCCCAGTCGCTGCTCAGAGTCACATGAGCGTGTGCATCGTAAATACTTAGCAAAGGAATGAAATCGTAAGCGCCATCTTCGGCAAATAAAGATTCAATATGTCGTCTAGCAGATGGTTTGGTGAAATTTCCTGCAACTTGTATATCTGGGATAACGTTTAATATCTCAAACTGTTTAAACATCTCGGGTTTTACTTGTTCTAAATGAGTCATTCCATGGCGCGTGCTTTTAATCCACGAGTCATCAAATGCGTTCAAAGCCTCGTGAACACCTCGATCTCCTATAGTGTGAATGAGAAAATCGAAACCGTCATTGACACCAGAGTACTGAAGTTCGTTGCTGTATTTTGCAAGACGTGGTTGATCGAATATATTCATACCCCTGTTGTTAAAATTTCCCGGTTGATTTAAGTTCTTCACATATGGTTCTTGCATTGCTGCCGTTGTGCTCTCCAAAATACCATCGATGTAAACCTTAATCTGGTTTTTCCGGAGAAAACATTCAGGATTGCCATTCGAGTACATATCTTTAAGGGCTTTGATTTGTTGTGCATCCTCTTTTTGGGGATACGCCCAAAAACATAGATTGGCACGCACCGTTAACTTCCCCTCCTTGCATGCCCGCTCTCAGCTCTTGTCGTGACCCCGTCCCCAGAAGACCCTTGCATCACTGACCGAAGTAATCCCGTTCTCATTCAAATACCACAGACCGTCTATCAGGTCACTATAATTTAACTTCTCTAACTCCGGCCTCGGTTTCAATGCAAACTCCATGATTGAAACACCTTCATTTTCTAACAGAATGCCGTTAGGTTCATTCGTTCCTTCCACTCACATAATGACACTCCCGGGTCTCATCGGAGTATCCTTAGTAATATAAGCCCTCCGGAGCGCTTCCGAATTCACCCATACGGAGTGAGAGGTTTCTTCCAGCATGACCATGGGAACATCCGGCAGAACTTTATCTATGATTTCCCTTGGAGGTCTCCCTCCCTTTTTGATGTGTTTTAGGATGAAAAAAAATGACAATAACAAACCGTCAACCATCTCAAAAATCCATAAAACGAAATACAAATTCAAAGCAGAGCAACACGGACCTCCAAGATAGAGGTAGGATCAGGTGCCATGGAGGAGTGAGCATCCTCTGCTGACCGGTCACACCCGCCGTGTGCTCTTTGTCGTAATCGGGAAAATAAAAACCGCAAAAGTCCGTAGACAATTAGGTAATTAATTATGGTCTAACAATTAGTATGAAAAACATCAGTCAGCATGCGACTCAGTGGAATATTGTATTTGCTGACAAGGTCGTTGTATCAACCATAGAACTTACGAAAAGATGACTTTAAACGAGACTGTTGATAGTCCTGTTTTATCAACTTGTTCGTCAGTAGCTTGCCTCGCCTTAGAAACTGTTAATACGAAGAGCATGCCCTTGCGTATCGAATTAACTGAGAGACAAAAACACCATATGCAGGTGAGGAAGGTATATAGGATACTCGTAATGGAATGACCCCGCCTAGAACCCACTCCGTCACGATTTGCTTCGGGGCACATGTTTTTAAGATGTCCTTCATTAGTTCAGGATTTGTTTTTGACTTTAGTTGACAGGTTCTTTCACTGGCATGTAACTCCCTTTTTCCAGAAAACGAAAAGCACAACAAAACTTGGATAAATGATGGGAAAAATCTGACATCTTCTTCATCCATTCTGTTATTGGAATCTTTAAAACTTCTGAAAAATTCAAAAATTTTCGGTCACTTTACCTTTTTTTGCTAAAATTTCTTATTGTAAAGATTAATTTATGTGCCATAAATTTATCTATACATTGCATATATTAACTGTTTTAAAAAAACCGTCTGGAATAATATAGATGATATCATAACCCAATATTTCATGAAAGCAGTCTAACTGTGATGCAGTTTTTCAAGTAACGATCTGTATCAAACCAGGAACAGCTTGCCAAAGATGCTGTTTGAAAAGTAAACAACATTTTTTCTTATCAAAACATCTCTTTGAACGTAGTCATATATTTTTAAATATCGAATATTTAAACGAAGGTAAGGTGCATGGGCAACTTGAGATAGATTGTAATACATTTCAAATTTTAGTTATATGTTAAATTCTTAAATTGTAAGTTTATAACTTAACGATCTCCGATCCTCAGCTAAGTTTGATAACTCTAAATTATCCGGATTTCTTTTATTCGTACCATAAATCTGATTTTTATACAGACAATTTTAATTTAGTATTCTACTGCTAGAATAATTACTATCACAGAACTACATGCTTGGCGTAGTGGATCAACGGAGCTCTTCCACTAACATACATCTTGGTATAGAGTTCGAACCATCGATGCACCGGAATTTTTTTTAAAAACGCATTTTGTTTCTTTATTTCATTATATCCATCGTATGTAAATTTGCAATAACTTTGTAAAATGCATGCATACCCTCTAAAAATTTCATTTTACATCATTTCATTTATAAAGGTTGAAAGAAAAATATCATTCTTATGATGAAAAAAAAATTGAGGCTGAGGATCGGAGAATCTTAATATATAGACACGATTTCTTGGTTCATTCCTATATCTGAAATAATGTTAACAATAATCGTTCTAAGTAAATCATTATCTTACTTAATATATAGACACGATTTCTTGGTTCATTCCTATATCTGAAATGAAGTTAACAATAATCGCTCTAAGTTAATCATTATCTCATTGTAAACTCTTGGACGTGACAAAGATGTTACAAGGAAACCGAATAACATAAAGTATATGAAATTAATGCGATATCAGCAAAACTTGTGATGCAAAACTAAACATGCATTGTCTATGATCTTTTATTTAATAGTTAATGTTCATGTATTTGCATTTCTGTTAAATTATTTAACCTATGTGCTGTCTTCTTAACATGAAAATATAAGAAAAATTTGAATTCTTTATGCATAGAATAATCAACAAACTACTTCAGAAATTGAACGAAACTTAAAGGACCAGAAGAAGAAAATCAACTTTATATAAATTTTTTTAGCTTAATAACTTTTTGAGAGGATAGTGAAGCCTGGTAACCATTTTGTGTTTTAATTTTTTTTAATTACAAATTAAAAAAAATCAAAACCCTACAAGTATTTGAATTAAGTGGCATATGATTTGCAATCTATTTTCCCCTTATTTTTGAGGAAAAACGATAATGACTTTAACCTGACCTTACCAAAAAATTAGATGTTCAAAATAATTTAGCAAAATTACTTAGTAATATTGTTTGTTTCATTTAAAAAGTTTATGAATTTCTAAAATCAACAAATATTAGTAAACTCTTTTTAAGATATTAAGGAAAATCGTTCCAATTTGCCTAAACGATTATAAATCTTTCACCACCTGCAAGTGACACTGACTTCATAATATCAATTAGGCTCACTTTGCCATCTTATGAAACTGAGAAAACATTTTCTTATTCATGGAATTTTCTTAAAATGATTTAGCTATATGTACAATGTTATCCCTTTATGCTTATTTTATATTATTCAAATAATGTACATAATGAAATAAATTCCTAGGTCGTCTCCTTTAAAGTAATCTTCATATTTTATTCAATTAAATCTGGTATATAGTTTTAGTCATTAAAAGGTTTATGTAATGAAACCACACGTTGGTAATGAACACTTGACATCACGTGTAACTCCCCACAGAGCTTGCATTAACCAGTCATTTCAACTTAGTATGAACAATTGTAAGTGTTAATGTAACCACTTGTGACGAATTTAAAGTATGAAATAATCTTTTCATCATAGCGCACGTTAACACAAAAAAATGATTTATTTATTAAATATGCAAATACCATTCAATGTAAAGAATGTTCTAGAAATAAAAAGAAGCGCATTGACCAGAACCTCTGCAGCAATCCGAAAGAAAATCAAAGGTTGAGTCTTTGGTTTTTTCAACCACCACTCCACCAAACTGACACATGTGCAGAATATATATCGGTAAACAAACTGAATAATCCCGCGACATGTTTTTTATTTGTTTATTGTTATTAATTATCTCACACTGTAAAAAAGCAATAAAAGGAAAAAGCAATGCTTTTTCGTGCTAGACTTATAAAATACTAAAATAGCAAAAGTTTTGTATAAGTGGGTGTTAACCAACGGTCGGAGGGTAATGGCACAATAAAAGTTACATTTAGTTTTTTTATAATCTTATAATATTACGAAGATCTTAAAATCGTTCCGTTTTTTTAATGCAAAAAAGGCACAAAAACTAATGTATTAGTAGCTTTATTTTAATTACTATAACGATATGCAAAACTGCATATAAAATAACACTGGATTTCTCGCTTTGGTATAAAAACACCTTTCTTCGGTACAGGTAACATTTCCCGGAGCTCCCTTCAACAATCATAATATATTTATCACCTGTCAACGAGCTGATAAAATGTTTTAAAAACAGCAGCACTTGCTGAAAATACACTGGCAACTGAAACATGATGTCATTTCGTTGTCATTTCTGCATCAGTCAAGATGTCATACAATTCATTACAGAGGTTAACATGTTATTATAACCAAACTACACTTATAATTAATGAACTTGGAGTACAATACCCGATACATACTATTATATCTAGCATCACCGTCACAAACTTTTCTCGTCTAAATTAAATTTGAATATAAGGGTTTATCAAATTTTGTTTTTGCTAGCTAGTCATTAGAGAATTTAAGTTTAGATCAAAGTTCAGCAATTTCAAAATGCTGGTGACGGCAGTGCACGTGCCCGTTATTCGAACTTTTAAAACAAATTCTTATACTGTCAATATATCAACATTTTCAAATTTAAAACATAATTTAACATTTACTATAGTTTTCACTGAAGTCAAATTTACACTCTATCATGCACTGTCTCCTGTTCCATTCGTCGAGGTATTGATGTGTCTGACAAATGTGCTCACATCCGGATCGTTCTCTGACGTTAGTTGCTCTACATTCACATTCATCGTCACAGTCATTGAAGTACCACTCACACTTCTCCGAACATGATTTGAACTTCTCCTTAAATGAATTGGACAAGTAATCTCTCCTGCAGTCGTTATGGCACT
Source organism: Magallana ariakensis (assembly GCA_020458035.1). Classification (NCBI taxonomy): domain Eukaryota; kingdom Metazoa; phylum Mollusca; class Bivalvia; order Ostreida; family Ostreidae; genus Magallana; species Magallana ariakensis. The sequence goes on along the minus strand of CM035812.1, from coordinate 73,619,302 downwards.
TGATTCTGTAGGGGAAGCATTGCTGCTCGCACAGTGTCCTATCAGACAGGACGCCTACCAGACACGATACTAGCAGAACCGCCAAACGGAGACACGTCATTCTCGGTATTTCAGCAACAATAGCTATTAAAACGCAAAAAGATATGAAAAAGTGTGGTTTTGTCTTTTATGATATTTATAAAAAGACACGCATATTTGGTGTAAAATACCCTGGTATTTGAAATAATGTAAAATATTCTAGGTGTCATTTTTACTGTAAATAAGATAATAGCAAATTGGCAAGTTTAAAAAAAAACTTTCGCATAGGTCTTATTACCCATCAATACTCTTTATAGTAGAGAATGGATCTATTGGGCTCATGTTTTTTTTATTTAAATAAGGACCAAAATTACAATAACCATTTCTTAAAATATCGCGATGTATTTATTTCAATCAAACCACACAAGCTCTAATTATAATTTAAAGAAATAAGTTATAAGACAAATAGTCATTTATTTCCATCACTTGTACTGCCGAGAGATAAAAAAGACCATTTAGTGATAGCCTCTTTAAACAAAAAAATTTCCATGGTAACTTTATATGTCTTACCTTGGAACAGCTCTCCCTGACTCTTAGATTCAATTGTATCACGAAGTCCCATAAATATATATTGTATCAAAATATACCGAGAAAACATCGTACATCATATTCAATTAACATCATGCTTAAATGAGTGAGTTGACTTTTGCCGTCTTGTGGTCAGGATTAGTTAAATTTACGTGACAACTCTCTTTTCCTTGATATGTCAAATTCCGAAGCCTCGCTTGAGACTTGCAATTTTAATTTGAACAAAGAATGTATTACATATTTAAAACATTTGAATGAGAATAATAGTCTAACATATTAAAATAAGAAACATAAAAACAGAAAAATTTAAATAAAACGATGTTGGCGCCAGTCGATAAATTTTCATTTATTAGGAAAAAAGACAGCAAAACGTGTTGAATAAAGAAATCCCCAATTATCATATAATTAATGAAGGTTTGAACTTTAAAAAAATTTCAAGAAACAGAATTTGTATTGAAATAAAAACAACAATTAAACAGAATAAATTGAAATAATATTATATATGATTAAATCGAGAACATTGTAAGTATTTGAAACTGACTGATGAAAATTAGACGTTTAACAAGGTATGATGACATTGAAAAAACACGATTAATTAACATAGAAACTGTCGTCTTAAGTCCACTATTCAGGGGGACTGATAAAGTAGATTTATACCCACCTCCCCTGAGCGACCGTATGATGACCGTTTAATGACCTTGTACAGCTTTACGACAGTGTACCACACTCCTTGATCAACAGGTTTTGTTTCGATTATATCACAACTGCATTTTTATTCATAAATAGACTTAACTATTTGACCATAAAAAAATAATGGTATATGCACTTATTTTCATCTTTGTACAGAATGTGTACATAGATTTTTCTTTCTACAAAATTAAGATGCAGCACACATTTGTCTGATCCTAAGTATAGACAAAGACAAAAAGCAAATTTATTAATCTTTATGTAGCAGAGTGAAGAATTATAATTCAATTTACTTGTAACGGGAGAAGTGCTTTGATAGTGCAACATAAATACAAAAAAATGAAACTCATTTTATATAAATTGAATGCTAAAATAAATCTTCAGGGTGTTTTATTTTGACTAATTTTTCTTTTTTGCATGTTGCAACTTTGTCTAATTTGAAGTTAAACTTATGGCCCCTGAATTAGAAGTTCTGTTGTATTGGCGGGTTATCTAGTTGTCACGATTTGACTATAATTTGTTAATTTGTTTAAAAAATAATGTTATCGACGTCTGGATATCTAGTAGACAATGTAAGTGCATAATTTAAATAAGCAAAGGGGTCCCATCGAATTGCACAATTTAGATGGAGACCCACTTGCTCATTTAAATCATTTTTGTTTTAAAAAATAATTGCTTGGAATACAGAGCACCCTCTTGTTAAAGGTTTTTATCTACCACATCCCAATTTATTTCTATAAAAACTACTTGAGCAAACATTATATTCCGCAGTGAACCCATACATTTTATTGTTTTATTGTGACTTGTCTGATAGTGTACCTGGCAGCACCTCCTAGGTTTAACACCAATTCACTAAATGTTTTACAAATTTAACAATGTCTAGCAAACTGTTCAGATTTTTCATTTTACAAAAAATAATTGAACACATACCTTCTATTTTTTTCTAAATAATACAAGTGATTTCATTGCAGTTATTGAAATGCATTAAGTAATGTACATATTAAGTTGTATATCTATGGATCATTCAAAGTGCCGTGTTTAGTCGAGTGACCATTAAGGCTCATTGGCCTTTTGTTTTTGTAAACTGTATTGTACTATTTGTCAAGATAGTATAAGACCTTCTTTCTTCGACACTCAAATGATGTTTTCAGAACATTAAGAGTGCCAAACTCGGATGTCATTGTTAAATGTTAGCAAATCGGTTAGATATTAAAAAGGTACAAAATCCATACCTTTGAACAAAGAACGGTTTCATAAGTCTGAATTTTATATGACTTGAAATTAAATAAGAAATTCAACTGGATGCAAGTAATTTATCTGTGTGAGAGCAGTCAAGATATTAAATGTAATAAGTGTAAGATATAATATTTAAGATAAATAAAGCTTGAAGATGACTGTGTGGCCAAGTTTTGACTACCCAAACAGTTTGAAGTAACAATTTGTGATTTCACTAAATGAAATTAGACAGGACATTTTTATTAGTCTTAGAAATAGCCTTGAACAAAAATATAAATGGAATGCTCTGAACAAACTAAAAGGTTTATAGATACATGTATAAACTACAGCGGAAATGGAAAGAAGAAAACACAACACAATATATTGTATAAACAGAGTATATGTAAAGTACTATTTTCTGGAGTGTTTGTCTTATTATACTATATAGAAGTATGAATAGGGCTATACTTCAAGGTTATAGCTTGAAAAGATACCATATGAAATATATGCGTATCTTAACATTTTGTTTAGAAGGTTGCTTTTTTTTATCTCAAAACACTTCCACTTATTAAGATTGATGTCAAAATGACCTCAAAATGATTAATAAAACAGCAATGATTTTTGGTTTAATTCTTTATTTTCTTAATGTAAAAAGTCATCAAAGACCGTATTTATGAAAAATATTTATCATTTATTTCTTCTAAATGAAGTAGACAATAAAGTAGTTTTAAACAGAAATCTACAAAAACTGAATCATATTTCAAATTGTTTTCTGTGTTATGAAACTGACATAATCGTTTACTTCAACACAATGAAATAAAAGAAACCAGTGTTAATATTAGCCAAAAACAACAGATTAAATAATTTTTAAGCTTTTACACAATCGTCCACATTTATGCGGTTATTATATCATACCGGACATAGCTTTCCTATTCAAAACTAAGATGCATCATCGCAATGTCTTCTAAAAAGTGTCTTAAAATGTTAGACAACTTATGACACGTTTATACATCAATTTCAATGACAAAGACAGATAATTTGCAGTTTTTTCTCAGGTTAATACACATAAAAATGTATAATGAACACATGATTCACTTAAAGTTAATATAGAAACTTTTTTGAATTCGACGACAGTTGCGGTGGGCATAATTACGAACGCATTCACAGAGTTATTGCAACAGGCGCGCAGACCTTCCGATAGCTTTGACCTCTTTAGTCTAACTATAGATAGCTAGATTGAGAGAACAGGAGGGAGACTGGGTATATGCCTGTCCATACTCAGCTGAGGTTTGGAATTGAATACACGTTTTTTCTTGAACGTCACTCAAGAAACTGTTGTCTCTGGGTCCCTGTGAAAGAGCATTGTTCCTGCATCACATATCTTCTGACCCGCCTCATAGTCAAATTTACATTCCTTGTAACAATGCGAAAAGTCAAACGAGCTGGTGAAGGGGTAGGAATCGCAGGCCCGATCACACCCTTTTCTTTCTCGCTCGACCAGAGCCATGCAATCACACCGTGGGTAGCAGGCGTCCGCTGACTTACTGCATTTTTCAAAACATGTAAGAAAATTCTGTTTGGACAGTCTCCTCAAGAAGCCTTGTTTACAATTAGACATACATTGGACTTTAGTGTTCCTGCAATTGTCTTTACAGGACGATTCTCGAATTCTCTGTGCATTTGTGTTGATGAAGACGAGAGTTAATAATACAAGGAAGAACACAAACTGAAAAGAATAAACAACAGTTTTATTGTAACACTTAAGGAGGCTGGGTGGTCGACAAATTAACAATCAGATCTACCTTAAATTTTCAGATATGATTTGTTAAGCTATAAACTATTATTTAGTATAGTATAGAAAGTATAGTATAGTGTAGAAAAATTCCATAAAGCTTTTAAATTTTATTATTGTTCCTATATGTTTATACATAGCTCTTTTTTTTAAAGATAGTCGGTACAGTCTAAATATGGCCACGACCATTCAGCTCTGTTAAAGATACATTAGTTTGAAGTGTTAAATGTAAAACATCAAACACTGTCTTTTGCTAGGAGGTTTTCGATTCTTAAAGTTATATAGTTAAGAAATTAAGACGACAATCTTTTATAAATAAGCAATTTTTTTTAAAGAATTGGGTGTTTTGTGTTTCATTCACATAATCGAATATGTTTTTTACACGTACTGATAACAATACCCATCGTAGATTTTTAGTAATTTTTAGTAATTTTTAGTTAATCACTGCAAAATACAAACCCTGTCTGATCATCTTTCAATAATATTCCCATAATATGATTACTATATACATGCAAATCCGATTCAAGATGAAATGAAGTTACTTTACAAAATGTTTAAACTTACCCGCATGTTGCCTCTTGTTGCTAGACTTTCCATTTTGTCAGGTGCGTGCAACACTATACGAACATCGGGACAATCCCACCAAATATATGATATGGCTTTCTAATTTAAATTCAATTAATTATTATTTCTTAATTTAGGTTAGCATTTACTGGCCTTAAGCCTGACATGAAGATCATGATAAACAATTAATTTGACAGATAGGGTCTTCAGCAGACGAATTTGTACAGAAAAAAACGAACCATCTAAATTGTTAATTTCACTATACTTGAGGTTGGCAGTTGCATAACAATTGCAATTAAGGTATAAAATACAGTCAAGTGGTAATAAAACGCTGAAATAAAAATTATATTGCTTAAAATGAAGAGATGAAATAATATTAATCCTTCTGTATTGAAAGGCAGGAATAGATTTTACATCAGATTACACGGGATTTTATATGCTTTGGGTTCAAAGTTGACAGGAGAATTGACAGATAACTTCCAGTTTGATTACACATAGTAATTTAATGATTAACCCGTTCGTGTGTTTACCTTTTAACCCCGAATTATAATGAAACAGTCACGTAAGATAACTTTCATTAATTGATAAGGAGTTTATTCGTTAATAAAGAAATGTCAAAACTTTACAACAATGCACAGGTAAAAGGGTACTGTATTGTTGTGGTCTGTAGAGGGTTATGATATGAACCAGTTAATTGCACGCATTTGGACTTTGAATGTAATCAGTGCAAATAATTAATAAGACAAATGAGATATCTTTCCGTAAAGGTATAAGATAAACACATTTAAACGGCGATTCTTAATTTTGTCATTCATACGATGCGATCAACAGCAAACATTTATGTGCAATTTTTGGCCTTTAATCGTTTGAAAAAAGAGGGTGTATGTTTACTATTTATTGACGGTGACTGTGCTCTTTAAGTAAGATGGTACTCTAGAAAAAATCTATCCTGTCTAAGAAATTTTAAATGCCACAAAGTGGTTTACGTACATCAATCAATTATATTAATTAGATCACAATCAAGTGGACTGATGATACATGTACTTTTTGCACTACAAAATATAAAAAAAAACAATTTATTGCATTATTCATGCTAAATGTTAATATTGTGATGATTAAAAGTCAAGAATAAAGCAGAGCATAAAATGAAGCACAATAAGTTTCCTATATGTCAAAACAATATGGCACTGCTAAAACATGAAAACTTATTCATCCCCAGTTTAAATTTAGTCAAGACATTCACGAAAATGTAATAATATTTTCTAAAGTGACATTTTTATCATGTTACAAGAATTAAAATTTAAACATTATGAAAAAAAATGTCTTAATACTAGACTGTAGAGTGGGAGTTGCTACGTTTGTTTTATTGTTTTATGTAAGAATAATGAATTAAGAACCAATTAAATAGAATTCTTACAACATTGAATCATTAAACGGTTCAGGTATATAAACGATTTTTTTACATTCGTACCCACTATTATTTGGATATAGAATATAAATTATTTTTGACTTAAACGGCTCAGCGGTTAGACCATCCGACCCAATGCTGCATTAAGATGACGGATTTAACTATCGTTAGAAATTCTATTTTATTTATTTTATCATATAATTTACTGTGGTTTCATTAATATTCAAGGGTATCAAATTTCGTGGATAAAGTGAAAATCAAAGTTCAAAGGATACGTAAATTCGTGGCCAATGACCCTATCAATACAAAATGTTAACAGAAATTGCATTTCAATGAACATTTAATTTCGTGGGTCAACTTAAAAACGAAATCCACGAAAATTGGTATTCAGCGAATATTGATGAAACCACAGTATCAGAATTTAAAATAACAACATATACCGGTACATACATTTTAAACTTATTTTACTATGATACCAGCACCTGTTTGCATCTGCAACGTCTTTCCCTATTGTATTAATGATAGGTTTATTAAAGCAGAATTGACTACAAATAAAACAGGTGAAATTGATTTGATTTTGAAATGTTAACAAATATCGAAACTATCATTAATGTATGACAAAAATTTAGCACAATCAGAATTATGGAAATCAAAATTCTTAGAATATTTGGGAAAATCCGATTTTAGTTAATCAACAGTCTCGTTGAATATAAATTTATTAAACGTTGCTACTCAACTTGACTGTTTTTTTCATAGGAAATTGACACGTATATCTATAAATTTCCTTATTTTTAGTTTGACCAAACTTAAATGGAAATACATGATACTACTTACCGTATTTTGTAAATGTGCAATGTGACTGATTAAAAAAAACAAGCTTTGTACTTTTACACTCACATCTAATAACTTAGAAAACTATACAATCCTTTTTTTAAGGATCTGGTGCTTTAATTTCAATAACTGCATTTTAAGCATTTGATTAGTATATAAGATGCATGGGAAAATATGAACGTATTTCCATTAGTGGATAAAAGTGGATTTAAAGTAGTCCGAGTATCGCACTACGTCATAATGCGGATTTTACAATATTGGTTTGACTTTAACATAGCGTTTTAGATACCTGGTATTTATTTCGCTCTACATCGCTTTTGTTAGAACGGTAATATATGTATTCTATGAGAGATAGAAATGATAAATGTTGAGAAACTCGATTCTGTTAAAGTAAAATGAAAAACGAAGTTTCTGATTAACCAGGATCTCAGGTATGCTTATGTCTTCTTTGTTTTGACCCCCCCTCCCGAATTTTTTTTCTTTTAATAAAACCGGCTTAAATTAAGAGACAGAAGCTATTTCGAATTTAATTAATCGTCAATTAATTAATGTTTAAACGTTATCTAACATTATTGAAAGATCAAAGCAGAAACCTGTAGCAAAATGTGATTTTTACGGATTTATCGTCTGGGTCTACTTGGTTTAGAGCTTATCGCGTGAAAAGTAATCCGTCAACATGTGCTTTATTTTACTATATTTTTTCTAATATGTCATTCTATAGAAAAGACACCATGAATTTTAGTTAGAGTCCATAAATAGTTAAAAATTACTTAACACGATACATGCATTGCATTTTTTGTATTCTATTTTGATACATCAAGTCCATAAAGTAAATACAACAATTTGGGCAAAATTATTGATGTGGCTTAAATAAATGTGTACACTCTATTTTGTATGTCCATTTCTTATTTCCCTAAAATTGGTTATTATTTTTAGGAAAAACCTACGTCTGACAAATTTCATCATTGTCAATAATTTTCGCAAGGGTGTACACCAGTCTGAGAGGTGATAACAAACAAACTAACATGTAAACATACATATTTTCTTTCGTGTATGTATTGCAAGAATGTATATCTATCATTTAAACCTAATTAAGCTTTTAATGATTGAGCCCATTTTGTGCCGAGTATAGGACAACTGTAGATTATGTATAAAAGAACTAAATGACACTTTTCAATTTTGTAAATATGTAAACAACGATTATAGTATATGTATAAATAATGTAAAGATTCAACTCAATTTGTAGAATCAACCGTATACTGCCTAATCAAGTTGTAACATAATCTAGTTGTTTAACTCACATGCCGAAAAATAACAATACTTCACGAATGACACGATAAAATCTTCATTATTGTTCGAAAGAAATAATGATTGAATACACTAATAATCTGTTTCACATTTGTATATTTTACTGGAAATGGACATTGATGGTAACCGAACAAGAAAACGTGATAACTTCAATTTTTCTATAGTCAACTTTTCTTACTTATGTAACAATATACCTTTATCACCTGCGTATGGTGTTTTTGTCTCTCAGTTAATTCAGTACGCAAGGGCATGCTCTTCGTATGAACAGTTTCTAAGGCGACGCAAGCTACTGAAAACAAGTTGATAAAACAGGACTATCAACAGTCTCGTTTGAAGTCCTCTTTTCGTAAGTTCTATGGTCGATGCAACGACCTTGTCAGCAGATACAATCTTCCACTTGGTCGCATGCTGACTGACGTTTTTCATACCAATTGTTAGACCAACATTAGTCACCTAATTGTGTATGGACTTTTCCGTTTTTCCCGATTACGACAAAGAGCACACAGCGGGTGTGACCGGTCAGCAGAGCAGAGGATGCTCACTCCTCCATGGTACCTGATCCTACCACCATTTTTTTTCAAGAGGTCCGTGTTTGCTCTGCTCCCGTTTTGTAATTTTCCTTTTGACGTTTGAATATGAACACTGTTCGTTATCACCACATGTCATACAATACCTTTAGTAAAACACAAGAAAATGCAAACAGTGATTACATTTTGTAGCATTATTGATATATATTCACACTAAAACGATTCAAAAGCACTTGAAAGAAAAAGACTTATTAAATGTAATTTCACCTTTTTAGACAGTGGTTTTAAAAGTTAAAAAACCAAGAATTCTTGATAAATGAGAAATTTTTAATCTTAAGTAAAATTTACTTATTTCGTGATCACCTGTGTCGTGGCAAAACGGTTTATTGCGTAAACAAAAACAGCTAGCAGGAAGTACACGTAATGTTTTATCATCCAGGAAAACATGCACAATTATATTTTTGATATAATTCTTAAGATGTGTCTTTTTATCCTGGTGAAGTTAACCGTCCCAAATAGTGTTGCAGGAAAAAGCTTAGATACTGTTAGGCTTAGAACCTGACGTCACAATTAACACCACAAGTGGTCAATGTGCAATATCGCTAAACAAAAGTAAAAGAAAAATGTATTAACTTATATAACCAGTTATCAAATATATAACCATATCAAATATACAGTTTTTGAAATGAAGATATATTTGATTGTTAATTGTTTTCAGCAATGAATTTTAGCGGTTGATGAATAAGGAATTCTACATTTGATGATTAGTTGCTGAATATAGACTTTTACATTTGATAATAAGTTGTTGTATTTTTAAGATCTCTTTCATCTCAATAGTAACTAAAATCTGCTATACATTGTTGTCTAAAGCTATTTATCTTGAATGCATGTTTTGCATATATACACGACTTTGTTAGAAAGAACAACACATGGAATAATATTTAAATGTCTGAAATTCACGATTAGAAGGGACAAGAAAAAAACCTTTAAAAACTTTAAATAATTACCGGTATATAGAGCTATACTATTAACTAATAAATGCACATTTGAAAGTAGTCATAATGTTTGCAAACCGATGCTTTTATTGATTCAGTTGCGTAGGATGTGTATTTTTTTTTCTAATACTAGAATGAATATACTGCATGTTGTATGCTTCATCCATTTTGGAGTCCTACGTACTACAAACAATTAACCAACATTTATGTTGCATTATAATTTTCAAATAAATTGTTTTAGTCGCTAGTTTGAGTAATAACGTGTTTTTTTAATGTTTTTTATTTTTTGTGGTATCCTGTTGCGTTAATATTGCCAAAATTGTTCGTCATGTCGAGCCTACACAATATTACTTATAACAAATGTTGCGGATATAAATGTTAATAAGAAAAAGAAACTATGTAGGAGGATTTTAATTGAATTAATTATAATTATAAAATTCTCATCAATAAAATCGTTTCAAACGAATAGCGGTAAACCACAACGTGCTCTACAATGCTACCATTGTGGTGCCCGTCACGTGTTTTATAAATAAAAGTATATTGATATGGTAAGTTTTTATTGAGATACTACAGCTCTTCTATATCGCTTCAAGGATCTTCAAACTTTTGGCAAGTGTGAACACACAGGTTAATTTGATTTGACATAAAAGTGTTTATGAAACGACACTTTGTTATGGAGATGAAACTTATGTAAAATTGTCATGCAAACATATAACTTTTTGTAACGCCGAGAATTAAATGCAGTTTATTTATACATAACAATAAGATTAAAACCATTGTTTTACTTTTGAGTTTAAGTTTGTGTGATAAAAACAGAATAAGTGTTTTGTTAGTTTATCAATCAAAGAACTGATACGTTTAGTAAATGCCATATTCGTCATCCTTTTTTCATATAAACAATTTGATTTTTTTATTATTCCTACAAAATTAACACACAAGCAATACCTATGATTTGATGGTAGCAAAAATGTGCGTAGTATTACATTGTATGTTAAACAATGAGTCACCAAAGTAATCATTTAAATACTCAGTTAATAACTTTTGTATACAATTTGTATACAAATAAAAATTTTATAAATTTCAGTTATCAATCGACTTCTCAACGTTATCAAAACAATATATATGAAAAAAAAACCTTCAATCCATCTACAGGAAATAAGTGAAGAAATATTAAAATTTCCACTCTGGTCCAAGTGATTTTAAAAAGCGTAATTTCAAAAAAATGTTTTCCAGGATCTGTGATGTAAAATTACAGAATATAATATTAAAATGTATGCCCTCTATAAAGTCAATAAATGGAAACTCATCATAAAACTTTTATAACAATTAATACTATCAGTACAAATTAATAAAAGTTGTATTATCTTTACAAATAGTGAACATCAAAGATTTATGTCTCTAGTGGATAAATCTGGCTATACAAATTAAAATGTGATAACAAAAATAGTAAAACACATTCTATAAATCATATAAAGAATTCGTATATTTTTCAACAGGAATCAATCAGTTGTTTGCAATTAATGTGACAAGTACGATTGTGTCAAATACTTACAAATTTATTAATACTACATTAACTAAGATATTTTGACAGTTTGGTTTACATTAATGTTCTTTGATATCAAATGACTTTTGTTTTATGTGAAATAAGCTAACATTTGTGGCATTTTTTTAGTCCAAATATTCGGCAAGAAATAGGTTTTTAACTCCCGATTTTTTGATCTTTGAAAAAATAATAGAAACAATAGGAATATAATTACTTGGCTTACTATGCTTATTATTTAGCTAAATTAGGGGTTTATTTAGTTACCACTTAATATTCAATTTAAACAGAAAGAAAAAATGAAACATCTTTTAAAAAGCAAAAAAAAAAGTGTAAAGTTTGTTTTTGCTTTACTGCAAAACAATTCAATTTGTAATCTGATGATGAATTACAATGTATTCAAGCTGTAACAGTGGCTATTTCAGGGTTACGAAACAAGCAATATTATGATACAAAAAAGTAATTAAAGATAAAAAGTGACAGCTCTTGACATGAAATATATTTCAAAAGTATATTTTGTTAAACGAGTTCCAAATATATTTCTTTTAGAAAAAATAATATCATCAAAATGAATAAAGTGACACTCTGGATAGTGAGACGGAAATGTGGTTGTTTTTAACAACGAAAGAAAGACAGACAGAAAGAAAGAAAGAAAGAAAGAAAGAAAGAAAGAAAGAAGAAATATAATACGAAATTGTTATTAAATGGTCGATAAATTTTCATAAGAATTCCAAAAATTGATGTTGAACTAGATAAATAAAGACCAATGCTTCATGATAACATTTAATTTTGAAATGCAATTAGTCCCCCTTAGTACCTTTTATAAATGTTTTGATCTTTAATCTTTAGTCTTTTAAGTTTGAATCAACTGTTTATTCATATTTCAAGAGATCAAATACGTTATTCCTGAGGCATTGCACACAATTTTATAGAAAACAAATTGCATAGAAACAGAAATCCTCTTTTCTCCCAAATAAAAAGCTCTTTGTCAAATATATAAAATAATGCCCTTAATGCTCCGATATTTATATCATTTTTTTTTATTGGTAATTGTTTCCGACTGATATAAATTTTGATGTTAAATACTGTTGGATAAATAAAGTTGAATGAAGTTCTTTAATCATATCATATTAATATAATAGAAAAGCGATGTTTGCAAATATAATTGTAAGGGATACAAGTGTGCTAGACACAACCTTACACTGTCGTGGACGTTTTACTGTAATGCATGCTTTTATGTCTATTAATGAATCTCATTAATGTCGGAAATTTCCTTCATCTGTATGAGAGAAAATGTAAAGGTTTGATTCACATTCTTGACAGAAATGTATTTAATAACTTTTTCTTAAAAGGCGTTAATTGTTTGATATATGAGGAACATGTTGTAAATTTTGGTTACGATTGAATATAACAAGAATTGGAGGAAAAGGAAAGCCCAAATACGTGAGATGGCTTTAGACTTTAATCATTGTCTTCCTTTGCAGCGTTCGTACTGACGTTTAAGGCCAGACGTACTTAAAAAATCAGAAACTTATTTATATGTACATACTTTTTTGAGGGATGCATGTACAGACAATGCATTGCGTAATGTGTGTTTATATATACTTTATAATTGAACTTGCAGTGACATATAGGCCCAATGCGCCGGTTGTTTTATAATTTATTTTTTATGATATAAACTCGTATAGGTTATTTTGTTATGATAACATATGTCAATATGATAAATTACTTAGAACTTACATACTTTCTTACATAACATTTACAGGTGGATTTTTCTTCCTTGTTATTACATTTATAGAATTATATAAAAAGGGAATTGGGTATAACTAATGCATCTGAAAGGTAATTATTTTTAAATTTCTATTTTATGTAGACTTTTATAAAATCAACAGAACGTACATCAACAGTTAAACAGTAATGAAATTACTTTAACGTTTTTTTAATGTCATACTTAAGCACGTAACACAACATTAAATTGTCTGAATACTAGAGCACCATTGGAAAATCCTTGTATTTTTAACATAAATATCAATTCATTAACTGCATTCATTGAATAGTTAAAACAAAATAGTCATGACATTTAGTATGCGATATGATAAGTCATGATTTTGACAACAAGAGTGTCTCTCTTTGAGATATATATCTAAAAACACTTAAGGTGGATCTCTACACCACATAAGTGTAGGAGATTTTTGTTGCATGCATTTGTTACTAATAGTATGCCCAGTATTCTACAATTATATAAGAACTCAAAGTACAATACTCTATTTTCTAGACTTGTTTTTAAAATGTCAGTTTTGTTCCAGATAACCCCGTTTTATTTTTTAATTTTCAAACATTTCTGCTTAAAAATTCTTATTAAAGTTATTATATGTTATAAATGTTTGAATTTAAAAATTCATGAATAAAGTTTGTAAGCATTTAATTGGGATCCATTATTGCAAAAATCTTGGTATAAAAGATCCTGTTCAAGAGTTGTCTTTCTTTATTTTACATGGTCTTAATTATCTTGGAACCAATTTTAAATTAATAAAAATCTTTAAGAAAGATAAAAAAATAATACGTCCATCCTTAATATGTAAGGTAAGAAGTGCTTTTAATAATGTTTGAACATGACAAAATATTTTATATTGTTGCTGAAAGCATCATATATATTCAACTCATTAAAAACTATTTAGTAGTTAAATTGCCTTTTATTTTTTTACAATAGCAAATATAAACAACAACAATACGCATATTAACTCATACGTTAGTTGTCCAGAGTGATACACATGCACGTGTGGTATTGAAAAACATGTTCCTTCTCAAAATTCCGCATTTCCCGCATTTGGCTTGCAAATCTTCAACTGCTATTGCTACCTAAAACTTTTTGAATTAAAACAACATTAGTTTAATGCCATACATATTCCTTACCTTTCGATGTACCTCTAATGAAAGTTTATATTGTAAAAGTTTTACATGTTGGACGGTTAAAATCAATTCAAGAGCTCACACTATAGTTTTATATTTTTGATATAGTTTAAGTAAAATTTTGCTTACATTTATCATCCGTCACCTATGTATGATCGTGTGCTGCAGATGAGATGACAAAAAATTTTTTTCAATAGCAGGAAAACCCGCACAACAATATATCATTTTGATTCAACTTTTACGTACAAAACAGCTGACAATAAATGTTAGTTGAAAGCTTAATGTACGTACTTAATTGACATATTTTCTAAGCGCATGATGATTTTATTCTTATCTTATATCCCTCGTTAGAAGAGTTAAATTACACGGTGTATATGTATTTTATACCACGACAGAATGTTATAAATTTGGAACAAAATGGCGTTTCATATTGATGTCAGACATGTTGTGCAATGCAGCAATCCATCTTAAAGATAATCATATTTATTTCGATATACAATATATTTATCGTTGTATTAAGAAGGCTGGATCCTAAACAAATTAACCAAATATATCTGCCTTAAAACTTAAAATATGTTATGATATTTTTGGTCATAAACTTTTTGTTAGCAAAACAAATCCCAAACACTTAATATTTTAAAATTATTTGTCTTTATACAGAGCTTTTTATCTAAAGGAGATTGATATTGTCTAAATGGCCACGACCATCGAACCCCCTTAATTTACTCATAAAGAAATCCATTTTCTTAATGGCACTATGGGAAAAGTTATTACACATTGATGACAGATTTGAAATACTACGTGGGTCGATTTATGATAATCCGTATCAATTCTTACGAGGCACCTTTTAGAATTTAGTTGACTATTTCACTATCATGCACTAAGGGCAGTAACTCTGTTAGTTTTAGTTGTTTTAAATGTGTTCCAAACCAAATATGTATTTTAAATGAATCACAGGCGTCTGTTCCATTTAAACTTTAAAAAACGATTTTCAAATGTTATGACAAATCATTTGCTTTTGCTGTATCTATATGTGATGAAATTGTTAAGAAAATGATTCATCGGTTTAAATTGAAAGCGAACTGTTTAAAAACAATTATTTTCCCCTTACATGTCACGTGATCAAATAAAGTAGGAGGAGATAATTTTCGGCATAGATAAAATATTGACTGGAAAATAATGACAAGAAATCAAAATATAATTCTATCATATATAGAGGCTCATATAACTCAGAGAGCTCGAGAAAAATAGTGACCTAATATTTTGACGTTATTAATTTTTTCATCATTACATGGATTTAAATCCTACACTTTTTAGATTAAGATGTCATTAATAACAAATCGTTATATTTGTGCTTTAAACCCTTCTGTTGTAAAAATGCAAACGCATTCATTTGTGCGGCACGTGTTTTGATTTTTTTATATGATATATATGGTAAAATTTATATCAATATTCACAAACATAACTGTTAATATCATTAACGTAGAAAAGCATAGGAAATTAAAACAAATATTAAGTTTCAATCACTTAAAACAGTATACGTGAAGTTAAAATTTTAGTAATGATAACATTTAATAAGTGAAAATAAAATTTTAAGGAAAATATCTACATTCTTTGCTAAATTTTTTTTTCAAACATATGCTGATTTTAAAGACATATTTGGCTAAGTAAATTAAACCGTTTGATTCTATCTACAAATAGCAGTTATCCCCCATTATACATTTCGAACATAAACTATTGTTAATAGTCTCAGGTCTATAACAAAACATTTAAGAACAATATCATACACAGAACAACAATTTTGAAATCGACGCTACATTTGTGAATAAGTATTCTTGTTTTCAAATTTAAAAAAATTGATAAATCATTTTTTTAAGTAGACGAGTAATGTAGGCCTATTTGATTAATAAAATTGAATTCTTTCTGTTTGTATCCAGAATATTCAGTTCAATGACACTAGTAATAGTACTGGAATACGTCTATTGTTTGATTACTTTAAAGCCAAAGACTAATTAGAAATTTTATTATTAACAAAGATAATGGACTTATCTGTGACAAAATTATCTCCCTAGACTAGTGGCGTCTAAATATATTCTGTTGATTGCTTCATAATAAGGTATCGTGACTTTGTTCTTGATTATAAGGGATATGCTAGTAGATGTTAGAAATTTTGTGGGTGTATTTTATAGTTGGTTGTTTAGGTCTATTCCATTAATATTAATTCTTTGCAAGGCTTCACAGTGTGCAAAAAATGAAGTAGAGAAAATGCATGTGATGACGTTGTGAAATTTAACTACTACAGATTAAAATGGCGCCATTAAAGGGGTCTGGTCACAATATTTGTTTGTTTGGTGTTTTTATTTTGCATTTTCTTCTTGATTAAATAATTCTACGTTGGTTTATTTTTATAGGACAATCTAAACTTGAATGTCAATTGTCAAGTTCTCAGCGATATAAAGCTTCACCGTAGATCCCTTATTTCTGTTTACTTTTAGGTTGCTAAATAGAAACTGTTTATGCAAAAAAGGCTGTATCATCGTTTAATTTTATTTATAATCAAATATTATGTTTAAAAGATGGACGAATTTAATCCCAATTAGTGACAATGTCATTTGAAATACGATTATCATAGAGAAATGAGGCCCTGTGGTACAAACATCCGACTTCACCCTGGAGCAGAATTTCCATGACTATACAAACTGAACAAAATAGCCCTATATTTTAATGACCTTATCTACTTCATCCTTAATTCGAATTTGAAGTATTAAAACAGAAACTAAAACTAACAGAAATACATTTTGAAAAGTAAATTCAGAAAAAAGAGGTACTATCAGTGAATTATATTAAAAGACAAACTTAACCCTGTTCGATAACTAAGGTTCGTATTCTGTTCGTACGCGTGCTTGTAGATTACTGGTTTTTTTTTACTTTGCTTGATAAATTTAAATGCAGCAAATTTACATTTTATTACCAAGGTTAGTTTAATTATTAAGAAAATGGGAATTTTGTTTCAAATGAATAATCCATTATTAAACACTTATAATTAAGTTCCTTATTATGGTGTTTTCTGATAACAATTCACTGTGCAGCGCATAATGCATCCACAACATGATAAACACATTTAAACCAACTTCCGTATCTCTAATTTCTATATAATCCAATCATTGTTTAAATATAAAAAGAGTATAACAGTAACCGATTTTTTATATAAAAATACATAAGATATACGTAAATATCACAAACATCAACCTTTTTGTTCTCATGGTACTATTATCCGGTCTGAACTTTTCAAGATATACTGTAAATTCCTTATTTTACGCGAGTACTTAATTCCGCGATTTCGCTGTTTTCCATCAAATCGCGAGAATATAAAATCGCGATCACCAATTTTTTGTTATAATTTCCTATAGTTTAAAACTGTCTTTAAAATAAAAGCGAGATCTTAAAATCCGAGAGGGTTGCCTCTCGCGATTTTACGCGGAAATTAATTCCTCGCGTTTAATTAGGAATTTACAGTATAACATGAAAATTATTTTGCTGTTTATACCTCAATTGCGGTTTTTGCTGGAAGTATATTTAATAACTCGGAATTTAAAAATTTAAATATCTGTTAGAAGATCAAGTCTTCTGTCTGCATTAAATTCATTAAATCTCGTATTTCCTTGTTTATGTAATAAAAATCAAGTGGAATTGAAATATTAAACAGAAGACCATCTGACACATGGTCATTTATCTCCATCACTCTGAACACTGAAGAGAAAAGTGAAAGTGACAAGCACAGATCCCCGACGAGATCAGTATAAGTGACAAGCGGAAGAAAAAGAAATGAAATTGAAAGCATTCTAACATTAGGCATGAATGTGTTAAAAAAATAAAAACAGCGAAGTGTTATACATGTATATATCTTGATTTGACTTTTACTGTTTGCATTGTATAAAGTCACATGTTGGCTAGTGTGAAATATAATATAATTTTCCTGGAAAACTCCTCTATGAAATGAAATAAAAAACACCATTTTAGTTTATTTGAGATATTTAAATTCATTTAATTAATTCAACTAATACGTGCTTCCACACAATGGTGTTTATAAATCGAAAATTTTAATCTTTTAATATAATTGCAAATGGTAATAACAATCTTGAAAACTTTAGCTACCTTTGTTATTTGATTATTTTAAGTTTTATCGAACTAGGACTACACTTCATAAACCAAAAATATTATATCTATTATTAATGAATTCAAACTATTGTCTTTTGAAATACGAGAGATATGATACATGTATGTGATGCTTTTTTTTCTAAATAAAAAATGAGCAAAAAATATCTACATTTATTTTGATCACATCCAACGTGAAACAATTTTATCTTAAATGCATTCTCACCTTTTCAATTATTTAACGTATTGTGCTTTCATTTCACTTTGATAAGATGTTAACAACTATCACGTAGATTATGCACAAGAAGGATTAACTACGTTCGTCGTCCTTCAAAGATTGATTGTCATTTCAAAAGACCCATCGAATTTTTCATAACACTCTGGTAATGACTTGGTTAAAAAAAGAAAATGTGTAAATGCCATTACTGATTTTTTTCGCAGCTTTGTCAACTTATACAAATGATGTATTTTATATAGAATTGCTAGAAGATTTAGATGATCAACATTTTAGATGCTTGAAAAACCACGTCATTGATTAAGACAGATGTTCATTGTAGCTAATATATGTTCAATTTATGCATAAGCATTAAACGGGTTTGTTCACTTCACATATCATTTACCTGAACTATATTCTATTTCATAAACCATTCACTGTTAAATTTTTCCATTTCGATTATTGTCAACGGAACATACACTTAATGAATATAAAATAGTATTAAATTTTTATAGGGAATAAATGTAATTATGGAAAATAAGAAAACTGTAATTTTAACAAAGATAAAAATATTTAAATATCCTTAACATACGCAACTACGAGATAAAACCTTTTAAAATAATACATAGAAGATGGGAAAATATGACATTAAAAGCAAACCTGTTATCTATATATACTAGAAAACACACGATTAAGCACTTTTAAACTGCAACTTTTACAGAGGGTCCGTTAAACCTGATTGCTCACCTGAGCAAAGAATAAGCACTTTTAAGACAAATTATGAAAGTGCATGTAGCTGCAAGAACATGAAATTCTTCTTTTTTTCAAATTTACTGTATTTGGATTGGTTTTAAGTATCAAATACTATCCGAATATTTTTCCTATTAATTTGATAGACTAATTCGTGATAGCTATTCCCCAGGATATGAATTTCTCTATGTATTGCTATGTGAAAGTTTGAACTCTTAATGTAACCCTGCCCGACCCCCTCGGGTCGTGCGTTGAGCAAACATAAACTACCTGAATGTTCTTAATTTCTGACATGACATGTTCTTTAGAGGAGGATTTGACAGAATTGCATTTTATATTTTTTTAAAAGAGAAGTATCTCTTTTTTTACGCGTCACCCTTCCTACTACGGTATATCAAATTAAAGGAACTTCCTCTTAACATTATAAATATACGTTTGCGTTATTGACAAATGATTTGACCTTGATTTGACCTTGATGTTAATCAATAGAATATTTTAAGGAGATACATTTGTATTTCTATAAAAAAGTTAAGTACTTTTTGTGGTCAATCCTACCATCAGAGGTCATGATTAAACGAACTTGAAATTACTTTTTTTGAAAATAATTCCTTATAAATATGACTAACCATATTTTTTTTTACTAAAAAAGTTTTTGATACATTTTAGGTAAACATATGACCCTATTTTGTGGCCCAAACCACAAAATTGGAATTACGGAATTACGAAATTAACTTCAATCAACTCTATATAAAAACTATCTTACATGAGTTTCATATTCTCTGGTCTGCACATTCTATTTATATAAACGTTGCCTTTCAACTTTAAGAATGTCTTTCATATCTTCTCTTTAAAAAAGCGGGGATTTTCATTTGAATAGACTTGAACTTACGTTTTCCAACGATGCTTTTTGCAAAGTTTGTATGGCTTGTTGATACGTGAAAATATCTTATAGCATTATACCGTGAAATCATTTTTAAAGCGTGGAACTTTGTATCTGTATTGTGCATACATTTGTGGGGCACACTTTAATATATTTAATTAGGTAAATCTCCAATAATTTAGAGGATGTAAATATGTGGATCAGATGAATTCATCACATTCACAATGGCTGAGCATTCACACACATCTCTTTAAAGTGTTAAACAGTAGCATTGGGCATTGGTCAATGGCATATTATATAAAAAGTGTCTGTTTGAGGGTAACAGTTGAAACTGACACCCCTCAAAAACCATTGTCAACCTCCGCTTCGCGTCGGTTGACAATGGTCTTCTTGGGTTGTTTCCCAAACAGGCACTATTTATTTTATTATACTTAATGTCTTAATTTTGCAGAAAATGCTACTGCTTTTATATAAAGATGACGTGAATTCTACGGCGAACCATACGCGCATGTAACAATTCGTTGTGTTACCCGTTGCCAATTGTGTTGCTAACGCTAAGGCTAATATCAACTGCGTCTAAACCAATCAGATTTCAGTATTTAACATAAAAGTATAATAATGTACATTGTGACATCAGATTGACGATATCTAAATGATATAGAAAGACAAAAAGATATGTCTATTTAAGAAAAGTATAAAAATTCTATAATCCAACAAATTAGATTTATTTTCTTAACAAACAAACAGATAAATAAAATAAAGTGGCAACAAAACCAATAAATAATAACCATTTTTAAAATACTGAACATATTTTTTTTTCAAAATATGCAGCTATTATCGACAAATCATTCCTTGCTTGCAATCTAGAGATAATAAAAGTTTATAACAAGATAACGTTTCTAACAAGTTACTATTACACACAATGATGGAATTAAAGTTCGCTCCAAAAAAATTCCACGCTGTCAATTCATACATTTATCTCTTTATGTACACCAACATTTACTTAAAAAAAATTATACTTGTAATGATAATTTCAAATATTTGTTTCTGATCAATTAGAAACGGAACAAAATGCAAACATGACAAAGGATTGTACTTTCTGTAAAACAACGTCTTTAAATAAAATTAACTTTGAAAATCCGATATCAAATACTAGTACTAACACATCTAGATTGATTGTCAGGTATCAGGTCTACTCAGCTACAGTAAAATGATAAAAAAAGGATTCTCCACTCATTGAGTAATACAGCCCACATTATAGACGTAACGAGACAGAGGTGTCACCGGAATCTGTAATCTGATATCGTCTGATGATTAACATCATCACAGACATTCGTCGTAACATTCGGCAAACTCGTCGTTACAATAGTAGTTGCATCGTCGTCTGCTCCAGTAATTATTTTTAGACCGGCATCCAGTCAAACATTTGGACTTATTATTGTCACAAGAGATCAGGCAACGACATTCCTCATTACACTCTACAAAGTCCTCCTTACATTCTACTGCGCATTCCATGAACTCCTTCCTGTTCCGGATATAGTCGACACGACATTCATTCGTACAATCTATTCTTTCCTTTAAGCACGACTTGTTACATTTCAGATAGGATGGAGAGTTGGCTTCGGTGAAGGCAGATTCAGCAATCAGAGCCTGGATCAGTAACAAAGCCACTACTGGAACCTGTTAACGAGAAATAATTTAAATCCGTCATATACTTAGACGTATTAGTGATGATTTTAAAAACAGTGTATTGCATTTTGATAAATTCATAACTAAGGGAACAGCAAATACTTAAGCATTATAATGTTAATTTCATATAAGAATCACTGCCAACAAAATAAGTTAATACAGATATAAAATATTGCAAAGAACTAAAAACTATCATTAAAATTCAAAAATCTTGTACAATTAAAACATATTACGTCGAAGAATAGAATTTAATAACATAGAACAAGAAAAGGATATACTTTTTTAGCTTACCATTGTGCAAAACAACGTAGGAAACTGTTATTTCAGAACGGAACCAGAAACTGAACACTGAGGCCATTAGCCGGTTGGTTTATATAGCCTCGGGATCTACATATATCATTGTTTATCCCACAATCAACCAACAGGGGAGACTGTCAAAATTTACATTTCATGAATTTCATTTCGTTATGAAAAATTAAACGTGGTTGAATCATATGTAAGAATATTACTTTTGGATTGGGTGGGTAAAAATGATCTGACCTTTACTTTAATCCTTTAAATCTTAGGTTGACATGTGGCATATCTGAATTACATAACGAAGAAGACTGATATGTTATGACAGTTAAACACTTGTTTAAAAAACTAAAAAGATTTTTTAAACATTAAGAAAATTTCGTTTTAGAGAAATAGTTTGATTAAATAAATATGTGAAATCAATGTCAATTTGAAACTTGATGTTCTAACTAGTGCAAATACGAGCTCATAAATTTATATCCATATTCTTTAAAATAAAAGCTATTTCCATCAGCTTGATTAAAACCAAAAAAAAAAAAATATTCACTTGACACTTTTCTACAGTTTAAAGATTCAATTTTATCAACAAAATCAGAAAGAAGTAAACACAAAACCTACATTTTACTGTAGTTTAATTTTTGGTCGAATAATTATGAACTTTTCCACATATCTCTTGCTAGACTGGGTTAGTTCAAGAAAAAAATCAAATACCATTGTGACCTTTTTAAGATTTTCATTAGTATTCGTATCACGGTCTCCTTTTATTGATCAATTACATTCTATCGATGATGTATAGTCCAGTCCCTGTCCTGTTTATCTTAATATTATAACAAAAAGCACCGTGCACGTATTGTCATCGAATGCTGTAGAACATTGGCTATGCTTTACCAAGTATAACAATTTATTTCCAATTTTATCTATACTTTATGGATATATATTCATATCTAAAACTAAAATACACTTATTTACATATGGAAAACAAAGCAAAACTTTAGCTTCACTATACCACTTTTTTTAGAGTAGAGAAACCAGTTAAATAGAATGCAACAACTTGCATACAACACGTTACAATTTATTTAGTTCAATCGATTTGGTCAATAATTTAAAAATGTACTGATACTTGTGTCTAACCAATAATACAGTATTACAATCTTTATCTATTTTCCTCTCTACCTTTTAATTATGAGACTAATGATATACTTTAAGAAGTAAATAAACATATTAGCGTAGTGAAAGGTCATATGACTCTTTGATTTATATATAGTAAACAAGATCGTTAACATTAATACTGAAACATGAATGATCATCCATGGATTGCTGATGTTGTTAAAAATATCGTCCAATTAAATAAATACAGTATTTAAAAAACAAACAATGATCTTCGAAGCCATGTTTTGAGGGGTTTTTTAATTTGAAGAATTCCTACTTATTTCGATAGAAATTTGAAATTTTATACACTGATTTATCATTATTATTAGTGTATACGGATGAATACGTGTAATATTGTGTACGCTCTTATTTTGGATTAAAAAAAATTAGTGGTGCATTTGTGGCAAAAGATTTCATTTGATCTACAACATGTACTTTTAAAATGCGATAGTAAGTACACGTGTTTCCAATAAAGTCTCATAGTTAATGTTTCTCTATTTCTTAAACATTCCTTTATATTCAAGTAATGAACATATATTACTCAAACTAAAAGTATTCATATAACTATCATATGAAAATTAAATGTCTTCAGGCATTACTGATGATATGGAGAATTATTTAATTTTAGGGGTTTTTTTTGGGGGGGGGGGTGTTAAAATTCTGTAGACCCTTGCTAGTAATAAGAATCACAGATATGATTTATGTATTTTTAATTAATTTATAATTAATTTGAATATTAAACATGTGCTTAAAGATCTAGCAGCTACTGAAAAAGATACTTTTATTCATAAAAACGTTTCTGCGACAAAAAAATAACTAGAGTTATTTAATTAAGTACTCTTTGATAAGCTTTATTATATTTGCAGCGAGATTTACTTGTTAAAATGTGCTGACATCTTGTTTTGCAACAACTGAGTCATAAATTCATTGCAGAAACATCAGCATAAATAATTAAATTATGATATTAATTCACTGAAAATAGAAAGGAACTTAAATCTAGACCTCGTATAATGTAAGCCAATGTCAAATATTAAAAGGATTCAACTAATCTAGGTGAAATTTTAAGTTCCTCAAAGCTAAATATTTAAAAGATAAATAAATATAGCTGCTCAAATGCTTTGTTCTACGTTTGATAAAAGCTAATACAAATAAAAAATGTTGGTTCTGGGGTTTAGTCCTCCCCATGAGACGACGACGAAATCTGTTAGAGCAGATTATTTCATCGGTCAACAGGTAGAAATTCACCGATTTAACCCCCTTCTATACTATTGTACACTAACTTTCTCATGGCATTACTGTTTGTTAAAACTCGATATGTGCAAATGTTTATGTGTGAGAAGCATACAGTCTAACACCTCTAATTCATTCTAAAAATTCTAAAAACTAATAAAATTGAAAATCATGTACTAAATAAAAATGTAGTCAATTCAGAATCTAGCTTTCGTGAAAAATGGGATTTTAAAACAATATCAGTCGTATCATATATAAATATAATGATACAGTAAAGTTAAATGACTTTATCCTAGATTGATAAGCAATTATTTTCAGATTTTATTCGAATTAACATGCAAAACGTTATAAAGGGACTTGGCCATGATTTTAAATCAAAATTTTCTTTTTCTTATTTTATGTATAAAATGGTTTACTTGCTAATTTTGAATGATTGACCAAAATTTGAATGTTAGAAGTAAAGTTTTAAGAGAGATACAGAGGTAAAAAGTCATTGTTATGTAAACAAAGCTCGAGTCTTATATTTGTTTATAAATAATGTAAAGTATGGAATTACCATTTCTTTGACCAAAAGACTCCTGGCAAACCAGGTAAACTGATTCAAAGTGTTCATAGATAATATGATAAACAGAAAAAAGCAAGACATATGTAAACCATAACAAAGCTCGAGCTTTGTTTACAAAACAAAGATTTTCAAACTCTGTATCTTGCTTATAACTCAATATTTGACTTTCAGATTTTGATAAAGCGTTAAAAGTACCCATATCAACCATTCTAAACATTAAAATTGGAAAAATAAAATTTTAAATTTTGAGCTCAAATCGTGTCCAAGTCCCGTTAAACAAATCACATTTAAAGTGTAATGCTTGGCCTACAGTTTGTGGGGTTTTTTTTTATTCTCTATCATTCTATAAATTTCTATTCTAAGTTCAATCGAATTTGTAATTATTGCTACAATTAATCTATGAATAAAAGTAATACATTCCTTTGACATTGACGGTATTCATTGTTAACAGAATTCACGTTTGTTATTCTGTAGAACATCTTCAGACTAAAACAGTATGGTAACCAAGGCAGATCTAAACTTTGTTCAAACAATTCTATACGTTTTTGTAAATGACAGTTTTGAATTGGTAACTATTGTCAAAAACGTTATTCAGTCTATCTTGTGCATGCATAAACTTATGGTTTTAAGATTGATCTTTCAGTTAAATAAAGCAGATATTTAGATCCATTTTGTGCCAATTTACACATATTAAGACGGATTACTTATCCCGATTAATTACCATAATTTTTTGACATGTTCTATTTACAAGATCGATTTATTGTGTCAGACAGGATTATTGAGTATAAATTCACACTTATTAACACGTTATTCATAACAAAAATCTCATTGATAAATAATTCTACTAAATAAATTGCTGATTACATACATCCTTTTGATATCCATTCATAACATATATATGCCTCTAAAACAGTACACGTGTTTTAATATGTATAAAGCGGGATGGTACATAGGGGTGTACTTGCTATAATGTTCATGCCTTGGACGTTTTCTGTATATTGATTTGTATAAAAACTTTGGAACAAGTTGTCAATTGAAGTACATATATCCACATATGTACTTATATTTACTTTAAATGACTGTATAATGCAGCTGAACTAGATGATTTAAACTTTTGAAAATATCAAAACAACATATGCTTTTGTGCAGAGGACCTAAAACTGCTAATTTTCTCATAAATTAAGTTTTAAAAAAATCACTTACATACTGACTTTCGTAGAAATTGAACTCAAACGGTAAAAAATGAATAAGATTTCTTTTTTTTATCTTTATTTATGAAAAATCTTTTCACAGTTGGGTCGGTTCTTTGATATTTCGGTGACAAGATCTAGAAGTCCTTGAATCTTGTTTAGGAAAATCCTAATTAAATTGTGCACTCTTTTCTTACATAATCAACATGTCTCTTGTCTCTTAAATACTTTTCAGTGACAGTTATTGTCTGTTGAATGCATCCACATTGCATAAAGGATATCAACCGTACTTGTTTTATGAAAACAGCATCTAGAATTTCATTTTTCATGTCAAAATAGATAAAAACAGTTTAAAAGGATTATTCAGACCTGGGTTTAGAATTTTAAAGTTTTTCATTTGAGTTTTGTAACATAAATTATTGTCATTAAAAATCAAGATGTGGTAAATAATAGGAGCTTAAACAGAGTAAATATGGTTTGATTTTCTTCATAGTTATTGTACAAAGCCGTACGGGGAGAACATATCAAATCAATTATGATGTCATAATTATTTATTTCAATGTACAGCTAAAACGAAACGATTATGGGAATTTTACACTGTAAACGACAACAAATTACCCTGTATGATGATAATGTGTAACAAAAAAATGTGAAAGGTATTATAGTCTGTCCCAAGTTATTGCTTCCATCACTTTTTGATGTTTTTAAATAAAAATACACATACCTTTGAAAGAAGTACAGAGTAAATCGATGAAATGGAAAATATCCAAGATATCTTCATTGACAAATTATCGCTTTTCACTCATAAAAGTTTACCGGAGCGTAAAAAAATTCCTTACGGAGATTTATAATGGGAAATGTTTACATCTTTTCTCCATTCGGAAGTACTAGGGACATCTCGCGCAATTTTTCAACGTTTCCATCTGGGCTTAATAATGGTTTATATAATACAAAATCCCCGTAGACTTTCTATTTTGGGATGTGTATTGAAACCTGAAGCGGTAGATGGAGCGTTTCAAAACAGATAATCTGGACATTTTTCATATTAGTGAACGTAATTAGAGCATTAGACCGAGGGTCATGGCTTTTATAATTTAGAATATATACTAGTTGAGGATGCTTACGTAGTAATCTGAAAAATTGAAGCATTGTAGTTCTGAAGAAGAAAATCTTAAAATATTTTCCATATATATTCTTATGTTAAACTGGGAACACCTCTTGGGGCCCGAGTATTAATTTAGAATCTACATTATTTAAGGATGCTTACAAAGTAATCTCACAAATGAAGCATTGTAGTTCTCCAGAAAAAGATTTTTAAACATTACTTTGAACCCCTTCTGGGGCCCAAGTATAAGATCGAGGGTCATGTCTTTTATAATTTAGAATATATACTAGTTAAGGATGCTTACGTAGTAATTTGAAAAAATTGATGCATTGTAGTTCTCAAGAAGATTTTTGAACATTTTCCATATATACTTCTACGTTAAACTTTGAACCCGTTTTGGGTCCCAAGCATTATTTCAGGGGTCACTATTTTAAAAATATTGAATCTACTTTATCCAAGGTTGCATGCATAGTAATCCCAAAAACTATAGCATTGTTTTTCTCAAGAAGAAGATTTTTAAACATTTTTCCTTTGTATATCTATATTAAACTTTGAACCCCTTCTGGTGCCCTTGTTTTTGTCCGGGGGTCATATATTTTTAAATTTAGGATCGTTACTTTATAAACTAGTTTTAATATAAATATTGGCATTTCCGGTGCAGTGGTTCTTAAGAAGAAGATTTTAAAACATTTTTCCTATGTATTTCAATGTTAAACTTTGAACCCCGCCTGGGGCCCCTGTTTTTTCCGGGGGTCACGATTTTTACAATTTAGAATATTTACTATATATTCACTGCGCTATAGATACTGACAGGGCTAAAATCTACACGATCTAGTTATAACCTGTTTATCGATCGGTTGAAACCAAGAGCAACGTAAAAGAAATTACAGACCGCACAAAATAATAATGTTGATGTCAGACTCAAATTCTGATCAGATAAGACGACTTGACAATTTCGTTTATTAAACGTTCTGTAGTTCATAAACGATAATTCAATTAATTCTACCAGCTTTTTACGATTAGTTTAATATTTGTTAAAGTGAAGATGTAAGTATAAACAATAACATGCTTTATTAAAACTCGCTATTTTCTAACTTTCTCAATACTTGTAATAATTTCAGGGTTTTTTTTAATTCATCGAAATATAAGCCGTTTACAAATGCAAACAGAGTCGGTTAATGTTTTATGTGACAATATGCAATATGTACAAAACCTCGAGCATGGTTAAAACTTTTGTTTAAAAAAATCTGTAATGTCTGTAAACAAAGGGTCTATTGGTTTTATCGCAGTCATTATCCACTATTTTGCATAGAATAAGTCATCTATATGTTACAAAATAAACCTCCTTTCTATTCTATTCAGTATGAAGGTTATAGTTATACTAGTTGTTTGGGATTAAACTTTTCTTATCATATGTTTTGAATTGTTATTTCTTGTTTCCATGTAGCGAAAACAATGTTTAAATTGGGAATTAATAAAAAGGGTTTTATTTTTTTTTTAAATGCTAGAATGCATTAACAATGTCTACTACATTTATTTTTTTGATTAATTGTCCAGCTTTAAAGCGTAATTAGCAAATTTATAAGAAACCTTAAATTCCGCATTATATGTCATAATGAGCAGAACAAGAGTTAGGTCTCGGTTAAAATGGTAAGCATCTGGAAAGGTCTGTTAAGCATTGAAAAAGGTTGATTTAATAAAAAGGAATTTAAAAAAGAGGTTTATAATTATACGTCTAAAATTTCCTTGTCAAAGTTTATCTATAGAAGTATTTTTTTTACAGCTCTGCATGCATCTTTTCTTGCTAGCAATCAGTTTATTGGTTCTCTTCGTAAACGGGCTAGGTGATTCTAAAACTTGTGGAAGAGAATGCCAAAAAGAAACACTTAAGTGCTCAATGAAATGTAGAGAGAATCATCTCTCTCACCGGAGAAAGTTCTTCAAGTGTTCGCGTCAATGTAAAATAGACAATACAAAATGTGAAGAAGAATGCACTTGTACAAACCTTTGTTTAAAGGAAATTCGAGCATGTGATTTAGGTTGTTCAAAATACTTGTTTACATTTTCCTGGGATCGTGAGGAATGTTTTAAGGAGTGTATTCACGAGGACAAATACTGCAACGACTATTGTGAAAAAATGTAAATTTGCTTCATTGATATTGTATTTTTGTTTCTTTTCTGATGTAAATAGTATATTATGTAAAAAAGGCTTAAAAACCTTTTGATGTATTTAGGATAATAAAAGGAAACATTTTTATCGTTTTTCATATGTTTTGTAAAGTTTATCTACATGTCATATTTTTATAGAGAACCCTAGATTACCAATCATATGCACATGCCATTTTTGTAAAATTAGATTTCATAACACTGATCATGGAATGCAAAGAATGCATTGCAGACATGTAAGTGTTTAAGTAGCCATGAGTTTTAAGGGAGCTCAATGGTATACAACTTATCTATTACATCCTGTTTATATTGTTCAAGAAATGTAAAAATATAGATATTTTTCTAAATCTTTAGACAAAGCTCTTCTTTTCAAGGAGATTAAGAAAGTGGTAAAAAACAACCCACACAACCAACAAGCCCTCTAAAGAAAACCCATCAGGCTATACCTGATATGAATTTGTACATGGAGTCATTAATTCTTATCTGTCACATGATTATTTGTGATAAGTATCCTTAATGTACATTTTACCTTGATGCTGTCAACCTTAATAGCCTAGAAACATGTATGTGGCTTACACTTCATCAACGGTCAGAAAAGTGACATTTGTGATAAATTATTGTTTTCGATGTTATTCCATTTGCTAAGAACTTTTAAAGGTAAGGAATAGGAATTAAGCTTTACTTAGCATTATCACATGTAGTCTAAGGGTGGGTCTTATGCTAAGTTACAGTTTTCTGTGTTAATCAACAAACTGTACAAACAAAAAATAGTGTATTGTAATATCCTTCTTTTACTCAAAACAAAGTTCTAGTTTGTCGTATTTAACAAGCAAATTATGAGAAAAAACCTTCATTTTCATCATTCAACATAATATAAAATAGTTCACTCCTTGCACACTTGTATAACGAAGTCTGAGTTTCATATTATGAAACTAGATAGTATTACACAATGCACATGATTCATTAACTAAAAGTGCATTGCAAACGACACATATATCTCTTTAATGATAAGTGTATGTAATGTGAACGAACCTACGTTTAATCAAATCAATGTTTAATTATCAGGATTACCTTTTAACCAGAGACGTAGCAATAGTTTGGTTGCTTGATCAAAACCAGAACATAAAAGCCTGTCAACAATCAAATAATTTTTATCAACAATGTAGTCTTGATATAAATGTAAAAAAATAAAACTTCGATATTTTCTTGCGCTCCTGGAACTCTCAATTCACTACAATTGTTTTCTCTATAATGTACAATCTCGTGACAGACATACACACTGTATAACATGTGAGAAGTGTTAATTACAATATAAATTACGATTAACCTTAGTTTGACTCTAAATTAATAGGCTAGCCTATAAGTACATGAATTCGTGATGTTCACTCCAATACGATTTCAAGGTTATTCAAATTTTAGGAATAGAAAATTGTACATAGAAATTAACAAACAATAAACCAATGCATTTTTGTACATCCAATGGTTTGAATTACAATGTCAATCTGTAGAATTTGCCAAGGAAAAGATGTGTATAAATCATGTGATGAACAAAAAAGGAATTAAAATATGTATATGCTTTTCCATGTTTTGTGTCTGTCTGTACATCTACCAACAGGGCTTACAAATGTTTGGAAGGTCAATGGTTCTAGCAAATTTGAGCAAAACCTATTTCATTAAACACGTTTATTTTCCATAAACACAGAGTATTAAGAGTCCGGTAGTCGTTTCATGGAACATTACAGGTTAAAAATTATAGGTAAAATTAATGCTGATTAAGATACATTGTATAATGTATTTGATGATGTGCTAAGACGTTGTTGTATTTCTCATGTTCTGTTTTCGAGCAAGGAGCGATAAAAACATTCATACAACAAAATTTAAGTATTTGTCATAATTATATGCTAAACACAAAACAAATAACTTACAACCCTTTAAGGTCCTATATGCCTTATTTAGACAAATTGTTATTATAGTTGATTTATACGTATATAAAAAATCATATTAACAAGTAGATGTATTAAGAAGATAACTTTTTCGCACACCCTGGCATAATCCATAAAAAAATGCAATAAACTTTTAAAACTTAAAAAAAGAAATATTTCATGCTGCGCAATTGCGCTATTAATCTTATTACAGATGTTGTTTTATACTAGAAAAAAAACGATAAAGCATGTAAATATAGAAACTCTCAACCTGAATAACATTTATAGATTGTTTTTTAATTTGTTACATTTAATAAATAAAATACTTGAAAGTTTTCATAAGGACAAAGCTCTTGCCTAGCACCTGTGAAATACATACTTAAATTAAGTTTTAAATTGTTTAATAAATTTGAGTGGTAACAAGGCACATCCATGTAATATCGATGTTATTATAAAAGCGTGATTTGACCTAGAATGCTGTAAAACCGCTTTAATTAATTTAAAAAGGCTTAACCTGCATCAATGCACCATAAATGCAAATGAACAATAAGTAAACACATTCTGTAAAGGAATTTATGTTTGTTGTTTTTTTAACAGAAATTAAACAATGTTAGAGAAATGTTTGTATAACATAATTTGCGCATTCTGTTAACACAGTTACGTAATATTAAACATTAACAACATAACAACAAACCATTTTCTAGAACTACAAAACCGAAAACACAACAGCGGGATGTAGAAAATGGCATATGGTGATAACGAACAGTGTTCGAATTCAAAAGTCCAAAGGAAAATTGCAAAACAGAAGCAGAGCGAACACGGACCTCTTAAAAAAATAGAGGTAGGATCAGATGCCATGGAGGAGTGAGCATCCTCTGCTGACCGGTCACACCCGCCGTGTGCTCTTTGTCATAATCGGGAAAAAACGGAAAAGTCCGTACACAATTAGGTGATTAATTATGGTCTAACAATTAGTATGAAAAAAACGTCAGTCAAGCCAAATTTTCTTCACACCTTTCAAATTATTTTTAGTTTATCCATACTTCCTACGTTAATTTGACGAGTCTTTTGATAATTGTGACACTACACACTGTTTAATATTAGTAGCATTTTTATAAACAGCAATACAAAATAAATATTTCAAGATTACAGTGGTGTGTAACCTTCACCTTCACACATAATTTTTAAGCTCACTCTTTTACAAATGCATGTCTCTCTTTTTTTATTGAAAGAGGTAACAAACAAACCCAATAAAATAAATCAAATAGTTGTATATAATTTACAATATACACTGGCGTACGAGTCTGTCAAAGCAATAGCGAACAAATGTCTATATAACAAAATCATCATAGCAAACTATTGTTCTTATCCAGTAAATAAGTGTATTTTTATATTTTTATTTTAAAAGAAACAAATATCACTCAAAGGTAAGGACACACATTCATGGGATGTTTCAAAGGTTTTAGACGTATATGCCAAAAAGCAATTGTAAACAAAATGCAAATGATAACAAAAGATACACTCTCCTCATTAAGAAAACATAAACGAGAAGTTTTTACGCTTATTTTATGAGATGTTTGTTAGCAAGCTCTTTCAATAATCTAAAAATTTTGACATTTATGTTAAAATACACGGCTTGATTATTTTCATGTTTAATATGAGGTTTTGATAGATTAATCCAATTCGTTCTTAATGCTTATGAAATGATCTGCGCTTTAAACTGGTAAAATGTTTTTGTCGCAGACAGATAAAATCAATTCGTTTGTATTACTTGAATTTACCAACTTATACATCCCCCCCAAAAAAACCCCCAGGAAGTGTATTTTGAATACGAAATTGACAATATGCGAATAATAATATCAAATAATATGTAATTAATGTAATTTATTGCACTTAAACAAAGCTACATCATAAAGCTGAAGTAATTACACGACTATGTCAAAATTGATTGATTTCAAATAAATTTACACTATGAAGATGTGATTTATTTTTGTCAGTGATGTGCATAAATGACACTTTTTTGGCCTGACAAGTTCAAGCATGAGAAGACAATTCTTGTTAACTATAAACAAACACATTATCGGGATATATTTTTAACTATTACAAACTTCAGTCAGTTTATCCAACTATTATGTAATTGTGGAAATAGGTGGGAATTCTTTTAAGATAATAAATAAACCAATTTTACTAAAGAAAAAACCCAGACATGATGTTTTTGACGAATCATATGTAACGCCTTTGTAGGATGCATTTTTTAATTACAGCTGTGACTATTACTTACATAAACATGTTAAGTACATTCTAATCAGTTCCATTATTCTGTGAAAGTAATCTTTCTTTTAAGAAAATTGAAAAAAGGGTTGCGTTTGAATTATCTGTTGTTAAATTTGTTAATTTAATAAAGAAAGACATCTTGCTGGTAACGATATGTTTTATTTTGTAAGCCTAATATTGTTGTCTATATTTTCAAAAAAAAATTGCCACTATGATTTTATATTTATAGCATTTTAAAAAGATCGAAGATCACAGCTATATCAGGCAAATAAACATATTTATACAATAAATCAATTTATCAATTTCAGAGGGATCCCTCTTCCGTATTCCTTTCAAAATAAAATTAATATTTCATGGAAATATTTGACTATCGTATGTTTTTTACAGCAGCTGACATCTTATGACATTTTGCTATGTTTCTAGAATAACAATCATTTTTCTATTAAGCAATTAAAATTCAATTTTTTTATCTTGTGGTTAAGAGCTAACACACAAGAATAAGAATAAGAGAAAAACAAACTAGACCATATGTCATGCTCTCCAAAAATCAAATGAACCCATCCTTTAAACAACCTGCAGAAAAGCGCCCTAATTAGGATTCCTTAATAATGATGAATGAATGTAATTATAATTTAACTGACATCTATAGAACTATGATGGGACATATATAAAGAGGAGGGAGTGCTAGAAACTCACCTCATATTTGCTTGTTCTGTGTTTCGCAGGCGTAGCTCTGTTGTGACCTGTGAAGACTTCACTTCCAGAGGCAAAGAGGATGATCTGCAACACATCAGCGATGTTTTTGGTCCTTTTGTTACTGTGCTTTTTTCTTGGTTCAGAGGCTGATTCAAAGGCTTCGGATCCTGCCTACGTGATATGCAATAGAGAATGCATTGTAGAGAGAAACACTTGCTCCAATGACTGTCGTCTGCGGGAAGAGCTTTCAAACAGGGTGGAGATTATGCATTGTTTGATTGAATGCAAAGATGAGTATGTGGAGTGTGAAGCTGAATGTACTTGTGTTTCAAAGTGTTCACGTGATCTTAAGGCCTGTACTAGTCGATGTAACACACATCCTTTCCAGAATCGGTGGGACAGACGTCAATGCCGACAGGACTGTATCCATGAGGATGAAATCTGTCAAGATCTGTGTTAAAACAGTCTAAGTAGAAGTCATGTTGAAGGTGCCAGTAATGGATGACTCGCCATTGCAGAACAAGTAAAACAGATGGTACAGTAAGCGAAGTGGAAATGAGTTTCATTTGGAGTTGTGTTACAGCACGCGAACTGAACCTACAAACTTAAGTGATATGAAATGTAGACTTGATAGAAATCCGGTTAAAATTTCAATGTAAAGACGTAATAGTAAATATTTACATGTTTGCGTATTATCTATGAAAGAAAGCACATGGTTGTACAATTATTTGTACTTGAAATCTATTTCCATAGATTAAAAATGGAATTTAACTTTATTTATTCCACATTATTAAACATTATTTCTTGATGTTGAAAATAAATGTTAACAAAAGCTAAGGTCTTCTGTGCCTGTTTAAACAAATTTAGAAGAAGTGTCATGACGTCAATATCCATTACAGTTCCAATATTCTTTTAACACTATCCAATAAAACGTTTCCCTATATATTTATCTTTTTCTTTTATCTCACACTATTTTAAACTTTACAACAACAAATAAACCAATTTGAATGTCTAAAATGTACAATTCTAGCGTAAAGACATTTTCAAAATGTTTTAATCAAAGGCATATGTATAGGCTCTCGATATGCATTTGCTATAATAACAAAATAGATCTTAAAATATATCATTGATGTGATTAATTTTGGTTACCTTAACTTTATTAGCGGAAACAGTGTAACACCCTTTCATTATGTATTGTATTAAGACAATGTACAGATGAACAATGTTCACTTTGAATTTATGTGAGAAACCACTTTATATGTGCACGTGCATTTCGTGATAATTTTGACATTGATGGAAATGTAAAAGTTAATTTGAATTTCAAATCAGTAGATAATATAATTGCTGATCATCTGTTTCAATAGATTATTCATCAGCAAAACTACCCATCAAACCGGAATTCTATTAAAAATTAAGTTAATAATTTATACCGTTTGACTTAGTTTCGTGGACCATTTTTGTGCGGAACAGACACTAAGCGAATATAAAACGCAATGTATAATA
Source organism: Magallana ariakensis (assembly GCA_020458035.1). Lineage (NCBI taxonomy): Eukaryota > Metazoa > Mollusca > Bivalvia > Ostreida > Ostreidae > Magallana > Magallana ariakensis. The sequence goes on along the minus strand of CM035812.1, from coordinate 73,583,137 downwards.
TGATGTATGATTGTATATGACCAGTTGTTCTGCTACCAATATATAAGGCCAGTTCTTCTTAAGGTGATATGAGTTAACGTTTTGAATATAGGGCATATTCATCAATCAAATTGAATTTTATTTCAAAGAAAATTTTTCGAATATATTTGTATTTAGAACCACTCTTTGAAAAGAGCCAGTATATAGACGTCTAGTATATGAATATTGTTAGCTTCGTATACATCTTTCATGAGATAGGTTAGTTATTAATTGATCTCTGTCTCATTATTTGCCTACCGTTAAACATGACGAATTATAACATTGAGTGTAAAATTGCACTGAAACACTGATACTTCCTATGGCATGGCCTGACTCACAATGATATCATGAATTAATCATTGACGAAAACAAACATATAAATAAAGCAGCAAAAATCAGAAATGCCGAGTAATCAAACACAAACGTGATGTCTTTCCACTATATTCTATTGGTGATATGTGTGTTGTCTTTCTCATTGTGTAATATCAATGCACGTCCAGAGGTTTTTCTTGAGGAATGTGAAAAAACATGTCTTACAACGAAAGATAGTTGCAGTACCGTTTGTCAGAAGAACAGTGCCAAGAGAAGACGTTTCAGACTAGAAAGATGTCAGGACAAGTGCTCTTCGCGCTATGGAGACTGTACTGGAAAGTGTGCGTGTTCTATTAAATGTCAACGAGAATTCAGCGGGTGTAAGGAGGGTTGTGAGTCCCGTCCATTTGATTCTAAATGGGACAGAGAGCAGTGTATTAAGGAGTGTAGGTTTGAGGATAAACAGTGCAAACAGGAATGCTAGAAAGAACGAAATCGGGGTATCCGGATACAAGAGGTGACTTTACAAAAATAATACCAAAAAGAACGTTTGGAAACTAAGTGCACCTAAAACATTCAATTTTTTATAAACAAATACAGTGACAACTCGCCCCCCCCCCCAAAAAATAATAAAAATAATCAGTGAAATAGACCTGTTATGATCTTCATTTATTTACGTACTTATTCCTTCAGCAAGTTATGCTTTGACATAATATTTGTAAGAAGAACATAATTTTATACATATATTCTTATTTTTATCCAGTATCTGTAATTATTGTATTTTACATTTTTCATCAAAGCTACATAATATTAAGAATTAGTTGCTTTTCTATCGAGCATGACTTTCTCAATCATTTATTATTTCTAGAAAGGTCTGAAGATGATTTCCTTCAACGCTTCATTAAATATATCTAATTTAAAGTCATGATTATCATCCCATTTTACATATCTTTCTCGCAGAAAATATTTATACATGGCTTTTGTTCATCTGATGTGCATTTATGTATCAAGAATTTTTTAAAAAATATATTCGATTGTGATTGAACATCTATTTAATCATGATTATGCATTCTAAGTCTTATTTTGCAATTATGCTAAATTAGTTGAAGACATGATGATCAGCTTGGCTTCTTTTCAATTTTTTTTATACAACGATATGGAAAACAAATCTAAAAACCAGTTAATATTTTCTCGTTATTAACGACTGAGTAAAGTTAAATCCTTCTCCGTGCCATGAAGGCGCATAAGACCGGTTCTTATCCCCGGTTTTCGTGGTGCTAAGCGGATGAGAGTCATTGACTCCCCCTGGATGGGACACCAGTCCATCGCAGGTTAACACCCATCGTAAGCCGGTACCAATTTTTAGCTAGGTGGACTGGGACAATGTAGATAAAGTGCCTTGTCTAAGTGCACAACACACATCATCAAGTGACCACAGCGGGGTTTGAACCACAGACCTTTCGGTTACTGGCCTAACGCCCATAACCACTGAGCCATGTGCTCCACATTTAGTTAACGACTGAATGGTAGCCAAAATGATGACCGTAAAGAATCATATTATTCTTTGTATCACGTTGATGTGTTATGATACAGGGGATTCCAGGTTTGCGTCCAGCTTGCAAATTTTAGTTGATATAAATGTTGATATAAATGTTGATATAAATGTATAAAAATATACAATTAAAGTTTATGACCTAAAGACAGTTTAAAATATAAATAAAACTGATGTTAAAGTTGCCATTTTATCAATATATATATATCAAGCACTTTGGTATAGGTTTTTCATAGGCATGTCTATCAAAACTGATTGACATGTAATTATGCTTCATAGACCACAACAACAGAGTAGATCAAATCAAACGCATGTTTATTTCAGTGCGATTATTCGTTGATTCTCACTGACATTCCTACGAAAAAAAAGACTAAAAGGATGATTTTTAATGTCATAGACATGATAAATATCCTTCATATTATTATGAGAAAAAATCAAAAGTGGCGATTCCTTCACAAGAAACATTTATTTTATATATCAACTTTTCTAGTTGAAATTCTGTGCAATGGTTGACCAAAAATGGTGATTGATTCTAATCGTTTTGTTAAAAAGGCATCTTAAAACTGCGTTCACATGTTTAACAACATTTTCGTATTGCATAAAAAGAGACGTTCAGCACATGTTTATTCATCCAACAATCACAAAGAAATTCAATCTATATAACGTATTTTGAAATCTGCTTGATTAAATAAAACAGATTTTTTTTTAAATTTACTTTTTATTGAAAGAAAACACGATGGTAGTTTGACACAGTAATGATATCTATAAAAAATGCTGACACAGTGGTGCCTTTTATTCTGTATTTTACCTTCTATAGCTAAGGATCTTACAATTTTACATTTCGATAAATTAATTAAATGATTGATTTATGGGTTCACATATATGTCTATTGAAAAGCTTTAAGTTGAATTAGTTTTCAATCAATTTATATGTAGTTTTGATGTTATGCGTTTTATAAAGTTTTCGCGTTTGTTTGTGATTTTTAAACAAGTTGTCATTTGAAACATTAAGAAATGTAGAGTTATCTGTCTTTCAAATAACAAATATGTACCATACAGATAGCATTAAAACATAATATGTGTACTTGAATTTGACTTTTTAGAGTACAGTTGGTTGTTATTTGTAAAATAAAAATAAAAGAACCGCTCTGATCAATGTAGACAGTCTTGAAATTTATATGTCGTTTTACTATCGCTTGGAAGAAAACTATATCTATCATTCCTAAGGTATTGTTCCAAACTCTTCAATTACAAACAAACTCTACAAGACCTTGATATCGAACATCTGAAAGATAATCCTCCAAAGTGTTCATGTTCTTCTTCACCCTACAACTATAGTCCTGCCGGACACGTCATTACTAGTGATGTCAATTTAGTTAATAACGATGACCTAAAATCACTTATTATGAAAGGACCAAAATTTAGGGAACCTAGATCCTTCACATGGCGTCGTAATTTTATACATATCATGAATGCTGTTGAAGATTACGCCAAACGATGGGTAAAATCTGAAAAAGAAGACCTTGATACCTTGTCAGAGTGGGTTAAAAGCATCAGATGTATATCAAAATCTCGTATTAAACGACTGAGAGGTCAAATGAAAACCATATATCATTCTGTTTTTAATAATGCAGAAATGAGAAAAGAACTAGGTAGATTGCATGATCAGTATGTACTGGTCCCTGCTGATAAGGCAAGTAACAACATTGTCTTTGTTTGTAAGGCACATTATATTAATTGCATTTTCAAAGAACTAGGTTTCGATTCTACACATGGTAATCCTACTTACACCCATAGCAGCCTTTCCAAGCAGGAAATACTTCAAAATCATAGATCGGTTATGAATACCTTTAATATCCCCAATAAACAAAATGAATTTGATTTACCTTATTTGTACTGGATTCCAAAGCTTCACAAAAGTCCTTACAAACAGAGATTTATAGTATCCAGTAAATGTTCTACCAAACCTCTCTCTTTACCCCTTACTAAAATTCTTACAGAAGTTAAGGAGAAGCTTCAAGAGTACTGTACAACAATCTACTCCAGAAGTGGTGTGAATCAGATGTGGATACTAAAAAACTCTAAAGAATTATTAGAAACTTTGAGGTCACAAAATCTTACCAAAATCAATAGCATTAAAACGTACGATTTTTCAACGCTTTATACAAACATTCCCCAAGACAAATTAAAATCCAGACTTTTTGATATCATCGACAGTTGTTTCTTCAATAAAAATGGAAGTCGTAAAAATGCTTACCTTGTCATTGGAAATCTAAAAAACTATTTTGTTAAAAACAATTCTCATTGCACACACAAGTACTCTGAAGTTGACATTAAAAAGATGCTTGAATTTCTGATAGACAACATCTATGTAGTTTTTGGAAATCAAGTCTTCCAACAATCTGTTGGAATTCCCATGGGTACCAATTGTGCCCCATTGTTAGCAGACCTATTTTTGTATTCTTATGAAGCAGAATTTATTCAAAAACTTGTACGTGAAAAAAATAAATCACTCGCTGTAGCCTTCAACTCCACATTTAGGTATATCGACGACGTATTATCAATTAACAATTGTTATTTCCATACTTACGTCGACTCGATATATCCCAGTGAACTTGAAATAAAAGATACCACAGTCAGCGTCATCTGTTTCATATTTGGATATTTTACTGGAAATGGACATGGTAACCTTACAACAAAACTTTATGATAAACGCGATGACTTCAATTTTTCTATAGTCAACTTTCCTTACTTATGTAGCAATATACCTTCATCACCTGCATATGGTGTTTTTGTCTCTCAGTTAATTCGATACGCAAGGGCATGCTCTTCGTATGAACAGTTTCTAAGACGAGGCAAGCTACTGACAAACAAGTTGATAAAACAGGACTATCAACAGTCTCGTTTAAAGTCATCTTTTCGTAAGTTCTATGGTCGATACGACGACCTTGTCAGCAAATACAATCTTCCACTGAGTCGCATGCTGACTGACGTTTTTCATACTAATTGTTAGACCATAATTAATTACCTAATTGTCTACGGACTTTTGCGGTTTTTATTTTCCCGATTACGACAAAGAGCACACGGCGGGTGTGACCGGTCAGCAGAGGATGCTGACTCCTCCATGGCACCTGATCCTACCTCTATCTTGGAGGTCCGTGTTGCTCTGCTTGGTATTTGTATTTCGTTTTATGGATTTTTGAGATGGTTGACGGTTTGTTATTGTAATTTTTTCATCAGAATAGGTAATTGTTAAAGTAATCTAACGGGCGCAAGTGATAAGTATAATTGTAAATCTTTTGTAATGGAAGTTATGTAAAGTTCGTTCTCAAATGTATGTATATCTTTCAACAAGTATGAGGAAAATGTTTAAAAAAATTATAAATATTTATGAAAACAAACATGATTATTTGAAATGGACGTTAACGACCAATTTCAATTATACATGTTAATAATTTGAATGTTGATTATGTTTTGAAAGTTTTAAAAGTCTAACTTATTCAGACTTTATAATAATATTTGATGCCTCAAAAATTACATGCAAGATGAGCGAGGTATAAATCAAGTGAAACAGGAAACAGAAAGAGTAAAGGCCACATCGCCCAACTGGGCAACAACATCAGCCGATATTTTAAGAAAAACTAGCTTTAAGATATTAAATAAATTCTCTAAAATTGATGCCTTTCATTTTTAGAGAGGGTAAGAACATTTAAGTTAAGATATTTTGACAAAAGCAATTCATTTGGCTTTTAATTCAGCATAATAAATTTATGTGTGACTTTTAAAAAAACATATTAAGTTGTGCATGTTTTAAAAAAAAATATTTGATACCAAAATCTACAATTGATAATTATTGACCCCCAAAACCCAACAAAACATATGGTTACTAGTATTTTTTTTTTACTCTTTACAATTAAAACTTAATGTTAGGGCAGGTACACACTTTACAATCAATTCCCACAAACTTTTACTCAAATACCTCTTTTAAGGCTTTAAAATATAACGTAATAATTTAATTTAAAATTTTCTACACTTTAGATACTGTATCTTAAGAACCATATAATCGTATATCATTTTCAGACACCATTCACAAATCAAATGTGTTCTCGATATTTTAATCGGTTTAATGGCTGGTATTGACTTTAAAATCCCTCCTCTATTAAATCAAGTTGTACCCCATTATAAGCAATCTTATAAATGTGTTTGACGAATATAATCAGTTTTCTATTAATACTAACATTTTTCAAACACATTATATTTGTTTGATCCAATCAAGGGTTTGATAGGCGTTTTGTCAATTGTATTAAAATATTTCTATTTTACATCTTTATTTAAAAAGTGAGCGATTAACAATTGTTGTGAGATATCTTCCTTTCAATTAAAATCAAAGCCAACTATAATTAATATTTTGGTTTTATATTTTAGCATACAATCAACTATGATTATCTATTTCTGTATACTTTGCAATTATACGAATTTTCTTTGTACTCTGTAGAGTTGGACCCTCACTTGTTGATCTACAGGGATAGAAACTAGAAATATTCTTATCACGAAAAGAATTATTCAGGCTTCCGATTTTATCAACATACAATTCTAAACATATTTGCAATAATACGTTTTATAAATACAAAAGATAATCCTTCTCATATTTCATATAAATGTACCTGGTAATGACAACAAATTAGTTTAGTAAGTGTACAATTAAATAGGGGACTTCATATTTGCCAAACAATAGCAAACGGATTCATCATTATATTATGTTAATTAAAACTACTAACCAATAAAAAAACCGAATTTAGTTCACATTGTATTAACATTAAGAGGCAGAATTTATTTTCAGTAGATAAAAATCAATAATTAGTGACACAAATGTCAGGCTCTTTAAATTTATCGTAGCAGATTTGCAAGCCCATTAAGCAAGAGTGTCGTGTTTGGTTAAAAAGGGGTAGTTGGTCTGGACAAGAATAAAACTATATTGACGACACCAACTAAGCCGGACATAGCTCACCTGAATTTTAAGCTTTGGTAAGCTAAAATGAAAATACTCTTACGAACAACATTATCTTTATCTGTTTGTAAAATATGTATATGAATCATTAAGTTAATAACGCAACTCATTATACATCCATTCTAATGTTCTATGGAAAACAAAATAATGCAAATGTTTTCCATATCTTAAATTACAAATCAAAGAAGAATATACTAAGTAAAAGAATCAAATATCTAAAACGTAGTTAATTTTTACGACGTTAATAAAAAAAAAATACAATGTCACAACTCTTATAATAATGGATGCTGTAATATAAAAAATGTTATGTTTTGTTTAAAATCGATTCTAATAAACTATTTATAAAATGATAAATAGTAATTAGCGGTGATAAATAATTAGCAAATAACGTAGTAGATACAGCGTTTTATCAATATAATAATTATGCGGGTTTTTTCAACGCCCTCATTTTATTACAAGTCATATATTTAACAAACAATTTCGATGATCCATTTTTCTCTCTCAGGAATCTGTAGCTATAAACACTGAAATAATTATCCATAAAGCAACATTCAAAGGTGATAAACAGCAATTCCAAAAACCTAAACCTTGTTATAAAAGCGTCTTGACAGGCGTGTAAACAAATTTGAATGACAAGGTGGAACACAGATTTATTGGCTATTACAATGTTTAACTAAGTGCATTTAAATGAAATGAAATTTAGAAGTCTCTATTGAATTTAACTCCTTTTATCATGTCCTAAGGCTTAATATCCTCAATACAGGTTCCAGTTGCGTTGCGTCTAACTTACTTTATTAGATATTGGAATCTCTAAAGAATTTTTAAACAAAAAAATATTTTTAATAAACGCTAAATTTCCTTCATGTACACATGCCCATTATTTGTTTAAAACCAATTATGTCGGTATTTTTGTATGCTTGTTCGATTCCCTTAATAATGATAGAAGACCGTAAAATCGAATCTTCATCCTAAACGTATATGATTTGTTCTGAAATAGTCCACAACTTATCTAAATTAAATGTATTTTATTATTTGTTGTTAGACTTTTGTAAAAAAAAAAAAAAGTCGTCTAAATTTATAATGATCAGATTTTAAGGTTATTGAAGATTATGCAACGATTTCTTGTCAATCTGTAAAATAGGTCAAAATTCTTAATTTATTGAAAAAAATCTCGATGATTAAGAAATGATTTGTTGCATTAATAAAACGTTAGAATATTTTGTTTGCTATATAAACACCAATTGTTACTTAAAATGACAAAACAGTGAGAAAACATGGACATCCAGTCTCTTTTGTCGGTAATATTTATTTATTTTTCATTACAACAAATTAACTATCCGGTCTATGCAAAGTTCAGTTCTGCAGCAGTACAATGCAACAGAAAATGTACAACAAAGAAAATTGAATGCTTTACAAACTGTCGAAAGGAAGGATATGTAATCAACAAGACAATGTGGTGTTTAAGAGACTGCAGGCTGGAACACGAGTCATGTGAAAACAAATGCAAGTGTCTCGCTCTGTGCTCATGGGAACGCCAAGGATGCGATCAGATATGTCGGAGGCATCCGTTCCAAAACCAGCACTACAAATATGAATGTTTTGAGGAGTGTATTCATGACTCTGAACAATGTCTATACATGTGTAACAATGGAAAAATGACAATTCCCATCTAATGACACCATTGTTTCTACTGACAGTGCTTCTTTTACGAATTCTTTGTTTTCGTTATGTACATTATGTAATAATTTGATTTATGATTTCTAATAGTTACGATTTTTTTTTTTACATTTTAACAGTTGGAACCATATAAAACATGATAAAACTAATATTAGATGTATGATTGTCTATTTTGGAAATTTGAATAATTAACAATGATCAAGTATGGGGCATGTTACCTTTTCATTAACTGTCAAAATATATTAGATACAAAAAAATCGTTTTTAATTACTAATCAACTTTAAAATGAAGTAAAGTATGATTTCAAATATATTGAAACGAATGCAAGTTGATATGTTTCACATAGGTATAGGCCATATCACAAAGGTGTTTTGTTTTGATTTACCTTATCAATATCTAAGAAATCAATATTTATCAACCCTCAACGATTCCGACGAATTCTGCAAAATTTGTATTGGGTATGTATCAGCTTCTCTAAGGAATAATATCCGCACGAACCTTTAAATCTATTGACAATTAAAGAAAGTTGTTTCCAATTAACAAAATTGAGTTCACAGTTGATGATTTAAAAGGACAACATTGGATTAAAGTCACCAAAACAAAAAATCTTCCAGTGTGAAATGTAACACTGTTGTTTAAAAGATAACACGAAAACATATACTCCTAGTTCGCAATTCAGACTCTAAACGTATGGATACATGGATTTTGCAATAAAAATAGTAATGCTACGAAGAATCGCTGGTACATTCAAATTACTAAATGAGATTAGAATTTAAACTAAGTTTACTGTACTTTTAGAATATTTGAACTACAGGTTTTAAATACGACTGAAAAATTTAATGGTAACAATATACTAGAATACTTTTTTCTATCTTTCTTCTCGCTTGTCATTATTAAATGAGTTAGATCTATGAAAGGTAATTAACCTTATTAAATATCATTCATTTAAGTAAGATTAATTCTTTTGAAATGCAGGGATAATTATCGTTAATTAAATTTAATAGACCAAAAGACAGTAAATAAGTTCCTTGTACTGTCACTACGTACCTCACTTGATTGGTAGGTGGACTAGGACAGGAATGTATCCCTAAAATAACCTTGTTAACGATTGGCCTGGCTAAAAATAAACGAAAATTTATCAGTGAAATTATAGTTACATATAAGCCTATATGATCTTCAGTTTTGTATAAATACACAACTTTTCTGTATTAAATCAAAAAGTCTGAAGTCCTTTATTTGAAACGTTGGGATATAGATAAAACTAAGGAAGAAATGGCAAGCAAAAAAACATTTGTGCTTGCTCTAGTTGTTTGCATTTTCAGTTTAGAGGTTTTTGCTTCTCCAGAGAAGTTTTTTAAAAAATGTGAGAAGAAATGCTGCTCCGAAAGAAATAAGTGCACGACCGAGAGCCGAAGGGAGGATATAAAAGACATGCAAAGAAAGTTCAAAGTTCTGAATGATCTCGTGGAATGTCGGAAAGATTTCGAACAGTGTGAAAATGAATGTGTTTGTCATTTTGAATGTGCATCTGAGGATATGGAGTGCAGGAAAAAATGTGAGTTTTTTCCTGGATTCTCCAGAAGAGACAAACGGCGATGTCCCAGACGATGTCGCCATGCCGGTAAAAAGTGCAGAAGAGCCTGTCGATAGCCCTATTTCTTAGGACACATAATGAAAAACAATGGCAGCCTTCTTTTTTGCGTTACTACCTGTTTCATGAATAATACTCATGCTGACAATGATATTTCTAAATATTGCTTAAACACATGTATTTTTGTATGAATTCTACGATACAATCGATTGTAAATAGTCATTATATGTGAAGAAAGACGTAAACGTTTATCATTCAAGTGTTTGTATAATTTTGTGTTTTAATTGCATTCATGTAGTTTGTAATTGTTTATAGCATCTAACAAAAGTGAATCTTAGTAGTTCTTTGTAGTTTCACAAGTATTCTTAAATATTCAATAAATTTTGCATGAATTCTCTTTTATTGTAAGGTTGTGTATGGTTTCATAAATCAATGCGAGATTTTTTTGATGCAATATGAAGTATCAATGTAAGAAAGATAACTCATTTGCATCATCCTGAAGGTTTCCGTTCTTTTAGCATGTATATTAACTTTACATAAATTTTGTATGAAATGCATATTGTTTTGAGTTTATGCATGATTTTCAATAAGAGAAATAAAATTTTCACTACTGTGTTTATTGAATTTCTTCTGTATTCATTATTTTGGCGTGCATGTTGCCAAAGCTTTCGTTTAAACGAAAATGAGAACGATTTGAGCTAAAAGTATTTAAAGTTAAGGTAAGGTTTGCGGTTACAGGGAGATAACTCACAGATTTTCATTGTAACGTAACACCAACTACCCTTTATTTCAGCTATGACGTCAAAATTTATATGACGTCATAATTGGTGTAAGGTTTTTGTTATTTCCCGGGATTGTGTGGTTTCATTGAAAAAGTAACAAAACACAAACATTTTATCAATTTCCACAAAAACGAAGTCCGCATCATATAGCTTTGAATAGTGTTTTAGAAACACCAGATTGCACAGATACTAAGATACGTTTTTCCTAAAATCGGTGGACTTGGAAAGGTTTCAATAAGATGTTTTCGTGTATAAAATAGTAGTCCAAAATTAAAACTTTTGTTGCATTTTATTCATTTTTTAAATAGTTCATCAGAAATTTTAGAAAATAAACCATGATATAAATAGTGAGATTATTTTCGAATATATTGAGCATAAATAACCCCCATAATAGTCACATATAAAATGTATATATTTTTACGAAATTACTAACATTTCATCAACATGAAAAGTTGAAATCATGAAGTTTGACCTTTTGTAGTTATAAAACGGGTCCGGCAAAATCATAGGAATTTCATGAGAAAAAAGACTTTATTATAGGGAACAAAATGGTATGTAACTTTTGTACAATTCCTAAAAAATGCAAGCCGCAAACCTTAAATTAAAATGGATATACAACGCTCACAATTTTTTGTCATGTAATGGACTAGGCCATGCTACAATGTAACAAACACTAGAAACTATCCAAATATATAACAAACAAGCAATTTTACTTTAAACAGAATATTTGATCAAAGTTATGAATAACATGGTGTGAACATTGTTTACGTAACATAACATAACATTGTGAGCAGTGTATCTTACATATAACTTGACGTCTTACATTCAACTTTTGGTTGAGCATTAAACAAACCTGATATAAGCATTGCAAATTTTAAAAATTACAAAAAATAAATCTTAAATCTTTGAATTCAAATCTTGACCATGCTCCTTTAATTAATGGTCCTCCACACACCTGGAAAAAGTTCTCCATATACGCCCATTATTCTGAATTATTTAAAGATCTGGATTTCTAGCATGTGTTCGACTTGTCAAAGACTAAAAAAATCCAGCTTTGGGGGGGGGGGGGATTAACTTTTTAATTTTACAGCTACTCATGAAAATAAAATTCCCTGCGGTATTCGAACTCGGGTCCTGCGGGTACCTAGATCGAAGTTACACCCATTGCGAAACAGAGATAAACACATTTTGACGACAATATAAACTGTTCCTCAATGCATTAATTTCCCATGTTGTGACGAACTGTTATAAAGTCATAGGGTGTCGAGGATCCTTAAATTCGATTGGAAAAATTTAGTAAAATCCATGATATAATTTATGTTTAAGCATGAATTAAAGTGCAGTAATAACATTTTATTGATAATTATCAATGCAAATTAATTATGCTTGTATGACTTACATATTAGCACTATATTTCTGATGGATGCATGTATGTTTGCAGTCGATGTCATGTCCTTTATTAAACATCCTACCTCATTTACACAGAATATATGTCTATATATTTGTATAGGGCCTGTTTGATATTAACCAAACTAAACATCTCAGATACAGAACGCCAACTTCTTGAGAACGGCCATTATATAAATTATTAGCTGCAGAACTATAAATCCACGGAAAATTGAGTTGACGGACCGTGGAGCTACAGGTCCACCCGTATAAAAAAACTGTATATTTATTGCGCACAAAAAGTTGTGTGCGGTTTTGGACTTATTTAACTAATTTTGGAAACATATTATGTAAATATTTTCATTCCAAAAAATTCCTGAGAAAATTTGCTACTGATTCGCTTCTTAACTTGCCCAAAACGTTTTTCTTAGCAGCCTTACCCACCTCGAAAATTGAAGTATGCTAAATTCACATCGGGATCAAGAGTCGCGATTTTTGCCTGTAAACAAAACACACCATTTCACTTTACGGGGCCGATGAGAGTGTTTAAAAGATATTCAGAGGCAAGTTAAGTAATGACATGTTAAGTATAATGTCTCAGGAATTTTTTAGTATTGAGAGTTTCACAGAATATATTCCTTAATTAGGTTAATAAGTCCAAAACCGCGCGCAACTTTTTGTGCGCAATAAATATACAATTTTTTATATGGGTGGACCTGTAGCTCCACGGTCCGTCAACCCGATTTTCCGTAGAGCTACAGTTCTGCAGCTAATAAATTATCGATTAACCAATCACGCTTACCTATGGGTTGGCTCGTTTAGGACGGACAGTGAGAACAGACGACCATTATTTTGAAAAATATCCATTTCAGTTCATAGTTGATGTTGATAAGAATACATTATCCTGTATAGTTGCGTAATAAATGCATCTTGGGTGGAGCGCATGTGCAAATTTTACAATATGTAAATTATAACTGCATTATTGATTACAAAATCTTAACACGGCCTGTTAAAGCATGTCTTTTTATTATTTATCAACGGCCAATACAGAAAAAAACTTACATATTAGTATTAGTAACTTCATAAAGAATTATTTTGAAAAATTACAAAGTGACCACACAGCTATGTCTGAGGATCTTCAATATACATGTATATATGTTTTATTGAAACGTTTGCACATATATTGCAACCAAGAGAAAAAATAACTTGTTCATAATGTCCGATTTGATCTCGTTTTAACAACTTATGTAGACGTCTTCTTATATTGCTTTTGACTATTTATTTTTTGACATTGTCATTTTCAATGTCAAAAGTAGATAATTGAGGTTAACTATTTTTTTTTAAACTTGATATATTTATCATTAGGGCCAAAGGTTTCGAATATTAAAGGATACTAGAGAAATTAAAATGGAAACAGTTCAAATTTAGACAAGCAAGTATCTATTTTAGTTTAAAATGTAGCTAAATTTGGTAGTATTATCAGAAAAAACATCAAGCACATCATCAACGTGTAAACCAAATATCAAAAGAAACTTTAAAACAGAATCATGTCACAAGATTGGCATCATTTTTTTGTCCTTGATGTTGAGGGTTACTTTAATCACTTAAAGTCGACCTTGAAACAAAATTGCGATTGTTGAATTTCATTTTATTGATCAGATATCTATATTTAAATATTTATATCTGTTATCTTACTTGCACATTTATAATGATATTAAATAACTTTTATTTCAAATTTCCATAAAAATGTGTTATTTAAAAACGCCCTTTTATATTATTATAAATATGCATTCACAAATTAAAAGATCTGAAGTGTTAGGTGTTTTCATTATTACAGTTAAGCTTATATTGTCAAACTTTGCAAACATAAATGTAATTTGTACCACTGAATACCATGTTATTTATTCTATGTTTTTTGTGTACCGAACAAATTTTACAAGCTGTAAAAATATAAAACAATTACAGATTCAGAACATAAACAAAACTGTCAACATATATGACTTTTCGTGTGGACTGTCATAATACAATGACCCAATCACTTTTAATTTTGACATTGTTGACTATAAATATGAATTATGCAAGTGTAGTGAGTAGTGAGAATTAAAATAATACCTATGTTAATTTCTATTTGAATTTTATTTATAATTAATAACGGTTTAACCACATATTTATTGCACCCCCTCTTAAGAACTCATTTACAATTAACCTTCTGATACTTAATATCGTTTTAAAAGCTAGGGAAATAAATATTATAAATGAGTTTTGGAGCATTTCTGCCGCGCAAATCCATTTTGATGAGATGTTACGTGTTCATGACCTTATAAAAACAGACTTGAAGAAGTAAAGACCAGTTCAAGAAAACATCTAAGAAAGATGGAACGAACTAATTTGCTAGCAGTATTCTTAGTGTTTTGCCTCATCATGTTAGAAGCACATGGATCTCCAGAAAAGAGGTTAAAGAGATGTGAAAACAAATGTACTACTGATATAAACACGTGTTCCGTGGAGTGTCGTATGACAAATTTCAAGAATATGAACAGGAAAGTGATCATGAACTGTTTAATTGAATGTCAGAAGGAATACCAGGAGTGTGGGACTGAATGCTCGTGTTCCGCACAGTGTGCTGCTGAAACAAACATGTGTAGGGGTAACTGTTCTTCGAATTATTCTGATAAGAAGGAGAGGAGACAGTGTAATCGAAATTGCCGAAGTGAGAACAAAAACTGCAGAAACAACTGCTGATTAATAGGTTTTTTAAACTTATTTATGTACGTACAAGTGTAACCTCTGTAATGAAACCAAAGAATTGAATGTTAATATATTAATGTAACATTTCATGTTTACTCTTTATGTTGTCGATAGCAGTACAAGTACTTTTGATTTGTTTTCATAATAGAAATATGTACGTTTTCAAAGCTATTTGATCCACCTTGAAGAATCTACTTAATTATCTAACATAAGTATTTTATTCTTCAAATAATTTTCTTTGTTTTGTTCATTTATTGTATTAAAATGTTTATATGTGACCTTGATATTTTTTATGATTATGATTGTAAAATATCAAAGAATGTTTTGATGTGCCTTAACTTATTTTTATAATAATAAATGACAGTCTCTTAAACACTTGATATTTTCTCTGTTTAAATCACATTTAGGTGGTGTCATGCTTTGCAGTAATTAGTACTAGTCGGAATCTTAATAACTTTAATTTAGTTTCAAATGATATATATATATATATAGCTGTTTTCTAGGAACTGGCATAAGTACAGTGTTATCTTCTAATTTTTTATCACCTCTTAGCAATATCCTCTGAATCCACGCATTACCAATGTATGTACAATGTAGTTCCGTTTTTAATACCGAGTCCATAACCATTAAAATCTGCGCTCGGCCCAGCGGTGACATGGTTTAAATACTTAATGGTTTTCAAAATACTGATGCACAAAGTATGTTTGCGAACATTATGAAAATTACGCTTTGTGAGACCGACACGCCCTTCGTTGCTTAATTACATGTACATCTATATGTAATATATTTAATTACTTTATAATTCGTTAATACTACTGTCCTGAAATAATATATTGAAATAGATATCATCGTATATGGTAAATTGTACAAACCCCACTTAGAAGTATGAACTGTCCTGTTGACTAGACTCCTTGATATTGCCTTCAACAAGAGTTTATTGCATATACGAATTTTATTTAATTGGTGCACTTAATAAAAATGTTTTCCTCAATTTTCTTCTGAATCATTTATTTCTACATACATGTAGATTTCAATTAAACGCGCTTTCTTTGACATTGTTGACAAAAGCATCATGGAGATATTAAGTAAAAGTCAAACGAATGTTGCGGAGTTGTTTCTGTGCTTGTTTACGTGTATGACCTAAGGTAACTAAAATATCATGTTTTATAAATAGCTTATATTTGTCAAAATACTTATCGTTAATGATGTCAAATGGTCTATCATTATGAACTGTAAAACATTCTGGTGACATAAACTGCGATGTTATAGATGACAGATGACAGACCGAAATCACCCGAAACCGTATTTGAGTTTTTCTGTATTTTTTCATAACGTACCTGTTTTCTCTATGATCAATTGGATACCTGAATTTTATGACAATTATACGATTGATGTTAGAAATTATGAAATGTTAAAATACTATAAAAAGCATTTTGAACTGCAGTCAAAAACCGACTGAAAACGCCACTTACTACGAAAGCACAAAAATGGGATTAATGGTACATTTAATGTGTCTTGCAGTACTTTTAAGCGCATGCTTTGCAGACGAGTCGATGAAGTCAACAGTAATACGCTGTAACCACGAATGCTCTAGAGAAAAGTTCGAGTGTTCTGCAAATTGCCGTATGGAAGACGTTCTTGACAAACCAGATGTCCTTAGTTGCTTGGCAGACTGCAAGACGAAATCCGAAACTTGCGATACCACTTGCATTTGCCTGACGGATTGTGCGAGCCGAATGAAAGGTTGTGGTCAACTCTGCAAGACTCACAGATTCCAGACCAGTCATAATAGAAAGGAGTGCTATGCTGAATGCAGTTATGAAACGGAACAATGCCGTAGCAAATGTAATCAATAATTAGCTAACGATGTGTTTATATGAGTAAACATCTATTTGAATTTTTTTTATATTTTACTCCACTTTCTAAAAATAGATAAGAATTAATCATGATGTACAACGTATTAGAGTGTTACATGTGTTAAATAAATCGATGGTTATCTTGTTTTAGTGTTGACATATATTAATAGCCTTAAGATGGATGGGTGGTCGTGTCTATTTTTAGACTATATTAATCTCCTAAAAAGAAGATTTGTATACAAATACAACAAAATGTTCAAAGGTTTTATCTAAACTATTTGGTTTTTTCTTTAATCTATGTTATTTTATAACTAAACAAATCGTATCTTAAAATCTAGGGAAGATCTGATGGATAATTTGTTGACCACCCAACCTCCTAAAAAAAGAACTATAATTGAAAAAATAAATACATGAAAAATATACAAATATTATATATTCTAGATATGACGTAAGTAAATATATATTAGATTACTGATGATCAGTAAATAATTAACTTATTAGCTTGCGTTTGTACGTAATTCCAATTCCAATAATAAGCCAAAAAATTTAAAAAGAAAAATATATACTTAACGAACTTTTACACTTCCTTACGGATTTTTTTTTCATTATGATTGCTTTATCAAAGTTAACGTCTATTTGATGACACGTTCAGAATAACTAGAAACATAATAGTTATTACCATCGTAAAGTTTGGTAAAAACGGACACAAAATAACGGGAAACAGAATTCAGAAAAAAAGATAATCAACAATATAAGTTGATTAACTGTTTGTTGAGAAAAATGATACATTACTAGGATATAGTACTTTGGTTGATATTAGAGCCAGCTTTGCAACTAAATCTTCTGTGATGGTTGGCATCGTCATTTAACCGTACGGAATAAACTGCATGTGTATAACACAAGTTATAATCCTAAAATAGTTGTAAAATAAAGCTCAATTAAAATTGGAATATTTTTAAAGGGGTTTAGTTGTGTTGAAGAAAACAACTTCGAAGGTTCACACAATGTATCGTATGATTGGATTACCATGCATGCTTTTACATGATGATCTGTTTCACGTGTTCTTACTAGTAATATGCATTATCTTCTTAAACTTTAACTCTTTTGACAACTATTGCTTCATCTTATGGGTGAACATCAGATATAGTTTAATTTTAGTTTCATTATCTAAATATAAGTTTAATCTTTGATAATGCTTTTAATAGCGATATCATACTTGCATTAGCATGCAAAATAGAAATATTTTGCTTTCATTTCGAATATAAAATAAAATAATCTTTTTAAAATTAAAAATAGATATTTTTCGTCAATCGGCTTCTCTGATTATTATTAAATGCAAAAAGAGATAACGCGCAAAAGTTGATGCATTTTTTTCATAACAGATATAATATACTAAAGTTTTACAAAACGTTTTAATCGTCGTTTGGCCTTGGAGCTTGTTTCGGAGCAGCGAATTATTTTGATATTAACCCTTTATCACATGATATTCAGATCGCTTGTTTTCTCCTCGAGGACACAATGCACGTGTTTGATACACACCACTTTAAGATTTCTTCCTTTATAAATATTGTTTTGGAAATTTTAATATTCTTGTCATTTTCAACAGATATTTAAAAAAACCTATAAAATATATTACCATTTTTATAAGACGATATCAACAAAAACGCAAAATAAATAAAGTACAATTGATATATTTAACCCAATGCAAGTTATTAAATGTTATCACAGACTGTGGACACAGGTATTTTTTTCTAAAGATATTTATCTCTTTTAGTACATTTCAGGTTGTCTCCTTTCGATAAAAATCACAAAAGTGGATGTGGAAAATAGTGAAAAAGCTAGCTGCATAGAGACTTGTTCGACAAATTCAGATGAGTGGATAAAGACCGTTATCGAATACATGAATATACTTTTTTATTGTTCCAGATTTATTATGCCCGCAACAAAAATACCAGATACTACCCAACACATTTTTAACTCACCCTAAGTCATTCAAAATTCAATATTATGGAAAAAAAATATCTAAAACAATTTGTTTATATTTTCTCATCAACATAGATACAGTACTCTTTTTTTCCTGGTGTAGCAAAAATGAAATATGATGCAACATGATTAATTAACAATCATTAAGTTCGTTTTCTTATCTCTGTAACTGTCTCTCACATCTGTTGTCTAATCGATAGAAACTAACATTGATAGATCGCTTTGATATAGCGATATTGTTGGGGCGATATTCCGAAATACCCCAAAACCAACAGATTATAAAATTGGTAACAGACTGTACATAGGTTTACACTAAACAAAAAAAAAAATGATAAATCACCGTATGCTTTGGGACCTTAATGCTATTTGTTATTTGGTATTTAAACCTACATGCAATTAATATTGAAAACGTTTTTATCTGAATTTTGTCCGAAATCTACTGCATTTAACAGTAATATGAAGTTTTCCAAAACGATGTTTTCGGCGATGTGTTTGATAGCTGTTTTTGGTTTATGTTACGGATCAGTGGAATCGGAATCAGTAAAATGTAGCAGAGATTGCAAGAAAGAAGAGCTTGAATGTTCCAATGAATGTCGTATGGAAGACGTAATAGACAAACCAGAAGTTCTTGGATGTCTGAAAGAATGCAGAATAGAAACAGAAACCTGTACAGCAGAGTGTGAATGTCTTGGACTTTGTGAAAGAGAACTAAAAGCTTGCAGTGAGAAATGTCAGTCCCATCCATTTCAGAACGACCACGACAAAGAGGAATGTTTGAAGGAATGTTCTTACGATGCCGAGATATGTAGTGAGCCCTGTGACGAATAAAACTGTTGTCAGCATTGTCCCGTGTCAAAATATATGGAGAAATGGGTCAATCATATTTTTTGAATTGAATTAAATTTTGATATTCTTTAAGTCTTCAATATGGTTTTTTTTGTTTGTAAATATATGAGGAATACTTAAGTTGATACCATGCGGAAATACCAATTTTTATGAGATTTTTCTAAACTTAAGGTGCGGTCACACATTGAAATATTTTTCATTCGATTTTAAAATCCGATTTTTTCATCAGATTCGCTTACGTTTAAACTCTCACTGTATAACTCCCTGAAAGTTGATTAAAAATCTGAATGTGTCCGACTTTGAAACGTTTCTCTTGTGAAAACTTTATAATAACTGTATTGAATTGATTGTATTGATTAAAAATCAATTGTAAATTACGAAATGATTTAAGTAATTTTAAGTGTGCAATATTACCATTCAAAAGAAATAAATTAATAATTTGGTTATTTTCAGATACATTTCACTAGTACTACAGAAGTTGACATAGCCATCTGTGTATTTACGTGACAGACATACACATGTTCTTACTTTTATCCGTCTTATTGTGGGTCTGGATAAAATATAATCATTGTTTTTAAGTTACTTGTATTTTTAGATTATATCACCTGTCTAATTGCTAAAATGAACTTTTGTTTACACCTGTTGCAATAATTATAATAAATCAAAATTGTTAAAAAAGAGCACGAACATTTTAAATCTTATTCATCTTTATCTTCTTCGCAAAGGAGTGTCTTTCATTGTACTAATGTTTTAATAACTATTTAAGTAGACCATTAGGTTCAATGTATCTAATTACAAAATAACAAAATATGTATTACATTTTAATTTCAGTGTGTTGAATTCTATCTTCAAGTATACAATTACTGTATGCATACATATAGATTAGAAGAGGTACGATTGAGTTGTTAAAATACATTAAATATAAAATTCAATTATATAAATATTGTTTTGATTAAAGAAAAAACCTTCCCTATTTCTTTGCCTGTAATATTTGGCTAATGTTTTAAATCTATACCTGCCATTCTTCAAGAACACTTTATACGTTATAGAGATCTACTTTAATTAATTCATTTTAATGAAGAGTTAGAATGAAAATTGAAACATTATTTTCTCAATATTCTTAACACGACATCGAAGCAGGATATTTTTAACTGCATGCCACGAATATCAAGGACTAATGTATATCTTGTGTGTAAGTAAACTGAAAGATCCTGCCCTATTATTTGGTCGTTTTCAGCTTGACAATTTATAATAAAATTCTGCGCAGTTAGAAATTAACTACGAAATGGCAATAATCGCAATAATTAATCTTTAAGAAATAAAAAAATAATATTCCTTTTTTCATAAAAAAAAAAATGAGCGTCGTCGTATATAAATGTTAAAATTGAAGTGCAAGTTAAAAATTGTTGCGGTAAAACAGTATCCCACTCAGCGTTCAAGTATAAATCTGTTTGTTCCTTATTTTATTTTTTTAACTTAGGTATGCATGTATTGATTATGTATGTAATGTTTTACAATAAATGGCTTGATTTATAAATTGTCCTCTATATATTTATATATTTTTAGTTTTTAGTTTTTTACTCAACATATATTGACTAGGTCATAAAATGCTTGAATTTGATTTTTGCATTACTTTTCCTATGTAATTCATTCTTATATGACATTTAAATGAGCAACCCTATTGATTCGTACGACGACCATGTCATGCTCTAATGTAATTAACAATTTTTATTGTTGGCGTTGACAAATTTACCCTGTTTATCATAAACTTAAATGCAAACAAAACATAAGAAAGAAGGTGGTTCTTCATATGATGTTTAATTTTGAAAAATAAACCCACAAGAAATTTAACAAAGTAAAAGCAAGAGAAAAATATTACTGTGCCAACATGTGAATTGTATGCTGTTTTACAATTAAAATCAATAGCATCTTTAGACTTCAAGAAATATAATTTTAACATTTGTTTCCATGAATTGCAAACCACATCTTGATCATTCTTGGTTTTGCACTGTGACAGAAAAAAATTGCAGTCAATTTGATATAGTAGCAGTTGTTAGTAATATCGTTTCATTTACGTTCTTTCGCACAACATAATATCAACTATAATATGATAATAGTAAAATTACAACTTGCATCATAATATGTTGCCCCTGCAAGCTATCAAGTATCTTCATCATAATTGATGCATCACAGTACCCTATCTGTATTAAAAATGACATAATTCGAAAATTTTGTGTTTCATCATATTTTGGATTTTAAAAAATGACAAATTACTGATTTTTGATGTAGTGCGTAAAAAACTCCTAAACAATTAGCTATATAAACCATGATCACAGTCACATTAATAAAGTTTAAAGTAAGCAGAGTGGTCATATTCGTTGTAAACTGCCATGCCTTCCTTACATTTCATGGTCGTAGTTGCAATGTTGGTAGCCATTGCCTTCAATGCAATTGAAGGAAACGTTACTTCCGAATCTGTGCAATGTAATCGAGAGTGTACAGCAGAAAAGATGGAGTGTTCCAACGGATGTCGTGTGGGAGAGAATGCCATTGACAGAACGGAAGTAATTCAATGTCTTCGAGAATGCAGGATCGAATCGGAGGATTGCGAAGAATCGTGTAACTGTATTTCAAAATGCGAAATCAAGAGTCAGCCATGTCAACAGAAGTGTAATTCGACTACGCCCCAGGATCCTGAAGCTTCTGAGGATTGCATTGAGCTGTGTGCCGAGGAAGTTGAAAAGTGTATGGATTTATGTGGGGAATAACACTCATTTATCATTGTCAAATGCGAAAATGTTCAGAAACTTCTTAAACAAAAATGAAAATTAATAAATGATTCTTGTTTTTAAACTACAGCTGATGCTATATAGATTAATAATATTTTGTGATTTTCATATGTTTTGACTGTAATTTGCTCAGTGACGAATGTTTTGAGTTAAAAGAATAAATGTAGTTTTTTGGCTGGTTTTCTGTTTTAAATTAAAAAAAATACTAGTAATCATGATTTGTAATAAACCTAAGCAAAACAGTGCCCATTTTTTTTATTTTTTTGTTTTAAGCATTCGTTGTGTATTCACAAAGTTTATGTTGTGTTTAAATACCCCGTCCAAATACAAGATACGTGGATTTGCATCAACATAATTTGCTAGTTAATGGCGAATGCAACTATCACAAATATGTAACGTTGACATTAATAAAATCAATAAACATTTATATAATGACGCTAAGAAAAAAGCACTTATCTCATCTTGCATCAGGACACCAAGCGGTTAGCAAGACTTAACGATCAAAATGAACCAAATATTTTTCTTTATACTTTGTGTGTCTTTCATAATAACGGATATTAATTGCATTAAAATATCCAAAGCCATCAATTGCAAACAATTTTGTAAAAAGGAAACAAGGGAATGTGGTGTCAAATGTCGAAAGGAAGAGCACGCATTCGATCGACCGGAAGTCTTAGAGTGTCTCGAAGAATGTAGCGTTGAATCCCTGGAGTGCAAGAAAGCCTGTGACTGTTTGGGTCAATGTGCCAGAGAGGTGGATGGATGTAATGATAGCTGCGAATCTCACCCTTTTCAGAGGAAAATAGATAAACTGGAGTGCTATAAAGAGTGCTGGTATGACGCTAATCAATGTACAGATACTTGTTAAGACATTGTGTTATTGTACAGAATGAGAATTTTAGTATTCTGCAAAGAGCTTTTATTCAAACTATACCTGGTTACTGTGTTTCAATAAACATTAAATGATATCAGATGGATTTTGGCACTACAGATTGATCGAAAACGTTTTTATACAAGGAAATAAATTAAGATCTTGGTAATAGTTTGCATTTATTTTCTCTCGTGGGTATTTGCACATATTTGTTTTGAAGACAGTTAAGTATTCTGCGTTATTGCCTATTCGGTTTAAGACAAATCGACGAAGATTTGTTAACTTTTTAAGGTCCATCAAAGAATATATAGTTTAAAAGCATTCTGTAAAAATATATAGGATTTCAAATAATGATTTGCTTTAAACGCTTTTCGCTAAATAGATTAATGATATCGCTGTCAACTTCGACGATATTTGTTGTCAATTCAAAGGGTTCTTCAAAACAAGAGCATTTGATACAAATCATAAATAATTCTAACTTTTGTACTTTTTAAAGTTACTCAAGGCTTTTTTCCTTAACATATGTTTTAAAATGTTAGCAAAACAAAATTAATAAACTTACAGTCAATTTAATTAATAAGATAATAGATAAAAAATATGTTTTACAACGTCCTTAACCTGCACATTATCAATCATTTGGTTAAAAATACATCATTAGAAAATCGTAGATCTCCCTTACAATGACAGATCCGTGATATTTTCTTGTGTGACCTTTTTCAAAAATAAGTATGCAATCAATTAAATTCTAGCAAGTTTTGCATAAATTAGTTTAAATACCATGTGCAGTAATCACTTATTCACCTAATTGTAATTGATTTTTTTTTCTGTGGAAATTATGACTTTTGATTGAGTAATACCGTCTATTTATTTAAATAAAGATTCGTTTTGAAATCAGTTATATCCTAACATACTGCACAATGAAGACAATGATCGGAATACGAAGAATCTTTTATTTAACAATGTTTCTTTTATGGATGTTATCTGTAGAAGTTTATACAACGCCAGAAAAAGCCTACAGAAAGTGCGAAAGAAAATGTTTAGTAGAAAGGGACATATGTTCACTTCGATGCCGTATGAAAAGAATTAAAAATTTCAGAAGGAAAATGAGAATAATAGACTGTCTGAGTGAGTGCGGGCGGGACTTTATAGAGTGTGATAAAGAATGCGCTTGTTTCGCTACATGTGCCAGAGAGAAAATTGGATGTCAGTATAGCTGCCAATGGTACCCGTTTATATTACGGTGGAATAGGAAACAATGTCGGGAGGAGTGTTATCACGAAAATGAATTCTGTAAGGATATATGCTGAAAAATCTTAGAAACTTTGATATTGACTGTATCCTATTTATTTCATGTACCGTTCAAAAATCATAAATATGTTTGATAAACTGTGAGAATGTGTCGAATTATCTATTTCTGTTGTGTAACCATACAAACAGTACATAATCGGATATAAGATTGTTGTTTCTAAATGTACAGACGTATGTGCGTTATACATGTATGCAATAGTTTATTTCATTCTTGTTGTAGAAATCCATCAGAATACAAATAGCCTCTGTAATTGTAAATTTTGTTTTATTTCCATAAACTATTACTTCATAGATTCTTAAAATTAAGTTAAGAGAAAGCTTAAATCAAAATATTTGTAAACTTACATTAATCAGCAATTATCGCCTTCAGCATTACTGTATGCAGGGAAATATTCGTCCCTGTTTTATGTTCACCCCTTTCGCCCTCGTTGTCAGCGGGCGAATTTAAAACTGGGCGAATTCCAATGTCTTATATTGTCTTTCTGTAAACGTAACTTTGTATGGGCGATGCAGGTGATGAAGAGCGATAATATCACAGGGCGGAAATAACCCTGTTTACAGTATTTAATTTTGGTATGTACTATTGAATTGTTCTTTTAGGAAATTTTCTTGTTAAATTTTACAAAAAACACACTGTACATCAACTTGTGATATTTACTAGGGACTACGTTTTTTGTTATTAGGAACCAATACCAAGGTGATTGGCGAATATACATTTTATTTTCGCCAGTTTAATTATGTTACCAACGAACATTTTTATGTTTTTATAAACAGAAGTAAAGATTACAAATGTAAAACCGCCAAGACTTAACAATGACCGACACGGACATTTATCATTTTAAACAGAACTTAGTCATCAAAATGTTAACCTAAAACTAAGTATTTTAAGCGAAGTAGTATATGTATTAAAGAAATTACATATTGATGCAGTCATTTACCACATATTTTTTTGTTATTAAAAACGTGTTTAATAAAAAATAAATGCTTCATTGTTTTTGTAAATATAGACTTATAGTCGAAATAACGATTCGAAAATTTACAGTCGGTATTAATTTCATAAAGTCTTCAGTATAATTTATCTTTAAATTTATCAAAACAATAAAAAAATACCAATGACTTTCAATTCTGTAGTGCTTTCCTACAACAAAACACTTTTTAATAATATGTTAATGGCAAAAAATGCATTCCGTGACAAATTGCAACAATTCAATAATTAAAAAACTCAACATGTGTCACAAACAATTGCAAGAGGAAAGAAATTCGTTAATGTTATTCTTGGACAGCCGCAAAGGTGTTGCTAATTAATTAAGAATCATAATAGGCATAACCTCAAAAGCTGACGGTTGAGTCGTAGGTATATTTCCTTATACAGATCTGCTTAAAACCAAACATGAACAAGAAAAAATTTCAGTTTAAGTTTATTTAGAAAATTATCATTTATATTTTTATCATCTTTAAGCTATAACGATTTAAAAGAAATAAAAATCAATTAAGCTTTAATTATTTCTCCCCCTTTGGAAGGTCTTGTATTTGATTTAATTGGCCATAAAATATCATGAATAATTCATGTTTTAGCTAATTAAACATTCTGTATTCTTTTGGTTTTTAGAAAACCACGCATTAAACTACTTATTCCTAATGTTTTTAACTAGCTATGCAAGCCCCAACACTTGTTTTGTACTATGAAATTTTGTAAAATACAAAACAAAACTCTCAAATTTTGGCTATAAACAATTATAAATACCGGTATATATAAATATGTTTTAAAAAGAAATTTTAAGAAAATGGTTTATTCTTTATCTGATTCAATATTTTTATTCTAGTTTATAAATGATAAAACATTGTATCAGTAAGATAAAGAAACGCAATAATAACTTGTTAAATAAAAGCATCTACTCCTATAGTATATTAAAATGCAAATGCTCTTTTATAATTTTACTTGACGCATTCTAATTACAGAGGATAGAACTGCGTAAATCAAACACATATTGACAAAAAGATACAAAAATGATCGACGGACTTGACATTGCCTGCAGCCCCGGTTCTGTCAGACCAGATGCTGCAGATCCGAACTGAACTTGCCAATAGTTATGACAGTTTAGGATTGATGCAGTCAACCTTAAAGCACTACACGCAGTTTAAGTTCACTGTTACTTCATTACGAAGTACGCGATAAATGTACGTTAACCAGGTCAAATATATTCTTATTTGTAGGCACAGGTATATTCATCAAATATAGTTGTATTCAAAATAAGTTCAACTGTTTCTAAATGATTAGATTTAATTCCTTGAATTTTTAAAGAATAAATTGAATGTTTGGAGGAATTTTACAAAATCTTCTACGACTGATGAAAACAAAGTATATCTGCTATATTTTGCTATTTAACCAATCATCGAAGACGAAATAAACAACTGAAAATTATACAGCATGAATAAATTAAAGCCCTAGGTGATTTACACTGGACGCACGTCAGTTTTTTGATGTCTTATATAATATGGGCCACTTGCGAAGTCAGAACGTGATCCATGCTTTTAAACGTTGCCACCTCTATTTCTTTCATATATTGTAGTAAAAAAAAGTTGATTTAGTTTCAATACATTCTTAAGTGTAAGAGAACTGTTATGTACGACCACAGAATATTTAATTTTTTTAGAAAATAACTATTTGTGACATTTTTATCAAACTCGATTTTTTTTCATTTACGTTTTAAACGATAGTTAAAATTAATATAATTCACAATTTGTGTAAAAATGAACCATGTTTACGTCAATTCATTAATTAACAAATAATAACAAAGTCAAAGTGAAAAAGAAAGAGAACTTAATTCCTAAAATGGTCATGGAACCACAAAACAATTTCAAGTAGGAACATTTGTATTATACATATACTTAAGAAGTAAAACTATATACATATCTATATTATTCATTTTTAATAGGAAGAAAACGACTAGAATTCCAATCTGGTGTTAAAATGCCAAATACAGATATTAAACATATGATACAATAAACAGACATTTGGGAAATATTTCAGATAGGTATGCGGGATAATCAGAACAGTAACATAAATTGTTCTTTGAAGTTAAAGGTTACACTAATATAATGCCAGCCATACATTACTTGTTATTTGGCGTTTCTATTGAAAATATTTTGGTGAGATTGACATTTGACTGTCATTGCACGTAATATTGTCGTTAACAAAATATGTTGAAATCAATTTTAATCATATTTTTGAAATGATTTATAGTATGTGAGATGGAGGAATGTAAGCAGTCTAATCAAGGTTTTAAGGACGAATTTTTTGTAGACGTTCATTGTGGGTTTATTGATAATGCATTTCAAATATTTTTCACAAGTATATTTGATTTGATTTGAAATATGATTTAGTATTATGTACAGCCGTCTATGTTACTAGATATTAAGCCAGTACACTTGTATAACAACGATAAAATTTCCCCGATGTCTTAGTCCTTTTGTTAAACAAGGAACTTCTCTGTCACAATGTTTCAGAATCTTGATTAAGTAATTTCGAATTCCTTCCAGTCAGTTTTAATCTGACGGAAATTGATACCACTGAAAGGCTTTTGACAGATTTCTTGGTACGATTATCGAATCAAATTGAAAATGTCATTTTAAAAAACTTTTTTTAAAATGGCCGTTTACCGTTTGAATTTTAATGCAATTGCAATATGCATATTCCTCTAAACATTTTTAATCTATTACAAAAAGGGAGGCAATGGTTTGTAAATACTATGGTCTTTTTTATTTTAATCGTAATGTTCGTAAAGCACGTACTGCTACACATGAAGATGTTCACCAATCATAAAAAGAATAATGTATTAAGTTATATAAATATTGAATTTCATTTTGTAAGACTCATATATATTCAGTTCCTTCAAATTTCAGTTTTTCAAAATTGACGATAACGTTTTAGGTTATAAGTTCTTTGAAATAAATACATGTATGATATAAGTAAGTAAAACAAATTTATAAACATATGTTCTCTCTTAATTTCGAATCCATTCAAACATATGTTTAAATTTTCTTGCACGTTTACATGAAACTTAAAATCATATCATAAGACAGAATTTGTAAATATTATAATCATTGCATATATTATAGTGTCGAGAGACAATATGATGATCGATTGATAATAAAATTTCTTAAAAATTCACACGATTTAAAATTTATTATTGTGTGATTTAAAATAAGGAAAGAATTTTCTAAATGTAAATATTGAACAATAATCATAATTGATAAGAACCTAAAATCATATTTCTTGCAATGTCATTGTATTACAGTTTTTATCTAAATCATAAAATTCGTATGATATTATCTTTTACAAGACTCAACAAAGAATCAATTGGCTTACACTATATGTAGAAATTGTGTGTACCTTCTCTTAATCAGGAAACATTACTGACACATTGTCATTTGATTAAGGGAGAGTTATGTGCATTCGTGTCACTCTAATGACAAATAAAAAAGCTAATAAGTTCACACAAAATTAATTATGCCCAATGCATATATTGACAAAGTAAAAGTTATTGTATCATACGCATTAATGAAAAGGATAATGTGGGATAAGTGGGATAATGTTCATTACAATTGAACGACTGACATTTGATACAATCCCAATATCTGTAAACGAGATATCTCTTCAGCATTTGACTGAATACATCAGAATTTCTAATAAACATTTCGGATTCATTACCAGGCATATTAAAACTGAATTAGTGGTATAAAAGAGAACCAAAGGGTGTTTTTTTTATTATTTGTTACTGTTTGCTGTTGCTAATATTTCTTAAGCATCATGGCTGTAGCGAGAAAAACGGTAAGGACTTTTACTTCATCAAAACCGCATATATTTTAAATAGTTTAATTATATTCAATACTGCCTTTCCATTCAGACAAATTCACCATAATGACTGATACAATCAATATTCAATTGGTATTGTAATGATATTAATTAATACATATCGAGTTACTATAAATCAATGATGTTATTAATTTATACGAAGGACATGGCCATTGTTTTAGGAGATACGTGATTACTGGTTTATTTTTCTGATTGTAGATTTTGACAGCTCAGCTTTGTCTATTGACATTGTTTGTGTTTACTCCTATTGAGACATTACCACGATCTCGTCGTAGTACAACCTGCCAGGAAAAGTGCTTACAAGACAGAATCAAATCAGAAACTGAATGCAAAACAGATTTTAAAACAAACAGGACACAATTTTTAAACTGTTCCAGGGATAATGCCATAGAATATAATGATTGCTTAAGTGAATGTAGTCCAGAAACCACTTCTTCACCTGAGATGGTGACCACCACAGGAACGTCCTGTGGTTTCATCTGTACTCGTGAACAGTTAAAGTGTCAGGGGCTATGTCGATTGCACCCCTTCCAGGATGAATGGGACAGGGAAGAATGTACCAGAGAATGTGAACATGAGACAGAAGTGTGCAGGAAAATTTGCGAGGACAGCGGTAAAGCTTGACTTTGGATCAAGCTTTTTAAGTCTTCCCAAAAATGCTGAGCTGATTTTTTCTTCCTTTTCTTTTTTCCACGTTGTGGTTTTGGAGGGATGTGTATTTTTAGCTATGAGGTGAATTTATTTATTTTTGTCATAATAAAAGTTATGAAACTCTTAACATTTTGTATCGTTGTCTTTGAAAAAGAAAATGCCTGTTAGAAAAAGACCGTGGTATTGATAATTGTCAATATTTACCTCATTAAACAACGACTATCTTTAAGGATGATCAGAAGTCCTTAAAAATAAAACCATCAAATGTTCGTGAATTAAAGTGATTGTTTCGAAGGCGACTTGACAAATAAAAAAATTAAATAATGAGAGATGTATTTTGATAGGCAATCATGAAGATCCTTTTTCCTGCAATTGATGTAGCTGTAGCTATGCAAGAAAATTTTGGGTTGAAATGTCATTAACATACAGTTTCTCACTGGAAAAACATAGCTTTACTGCACACAAAAATTTGTTCTAGTTCACGACTGGATAATTTTATTTCTTTTCATATTAACATTTAAAATTCTGATGACAAATTACAACTGCTGCCATCACTCTGCGTTTAGATAGCTTTAAGACTGAAGTCCTACATCTCTTTTATTGCATTTTCTTTTGATTTGTTTGAATCCATGTAAATAATATGAAAAATACTCTATGTCTTTTCCTGCAGCATATTAAAGAGTTATCCTATTTATTTAAAGAATTTTTATTCAAAGAAAGACAATCCAACTTTTCTGTTATTCCCAAGGTCGTACTATTGGCTTTTGCAAACCATGGAATCACTGAATTTTCATCTATTAATACACTTAATGGCAATGATTCTTAAAGAAACTACTAGAATTGCGTGACATAGATTAAAAGAAACGATCAGGTAAAAGTGCGTGCAGGTTAACGTAGTCACAATAAAGTTTATATAATTAAGAGTAACCTGT
This sequence comes from Magallana ariakensis, assembly GCA_020458035.1. Lineage (NCBI taxonomy): Eukaryota > Metazoa > Mollusca > Bivalvia > Ostreida > Ostreidae > Magallana > Magallana ariakensis. The sequence goes on along the minus strand of CM035812.1, from coordinate 73,551,952 downwards.
AATAATGCATCATTATTCCTTTTTCTCTCCCATTATTATAAAAAGTCACTCATTGCAGGTAAACAAAACAAAAATCTAGAAGTCATAATATTTTAAATCATCCAAAATGATAAAACATATAATTACTATGTTTTTAGGTACCTTACTACATTAATACTTATTAATAATACTTTTTAAACACTTCGTGGCGATATGTTTTTTATGTTTTTTGGTTGTATTGATAATTATTTAGTTAGATATCATTATAGTTAAGTGGTTAAAGTATTTGGCTTGTGAATCGCAGATCAAATATGTCTGGTATTTAAGTTCATGTATAATAAATCAAATGTTTGAAAATCAATTTTGTTTTAATTTTATTTTTGTTATTTGACTTATATATTTCTTATGTACCATGATATTTAGCATGTGCAAATAGATTTCTGCTGATTTAAAAAACTATTTCAAGTTGTAGTCAACCATCTTAAAAAAAAATTTATTATAACATTATCAGATTTGTCCTGTAAGAAAATTGAATGTATTTCAAAACACATTACACATTTACAATGTATTTATATACAAAATAGTGAAATTTAATGATAGTATGTATCGATGCGACCAGTTTTTGAGTAACTCCCGTAAGGTTTTGTAAAATATCTTACGTGTTTTACCTGACATAATTTGCCTCGCAGTTCAGGTATTCTGGAAGCACTAGCTTCTTAATCAATTCGGGTTGATATTTTTCCTTTATATGATAAGTATATTTTTTAAAAAAATCTTTTTAATCTTGAATTATCAATAAAAAAATGAAATCGATCAAATTACAAAAATAATAAATTAGAAGATAATAAGAAAGAGAAAAAAGATCACAATTTCTTAAAGAATTCAACTTTTTATACACATGGTAAATAAAAAAAGCAGCTATAAGTTTGTACTAAGATTATGTTAATGTTTTTGTGTCCAAGGTCATACTGTTTGCGTTTGCGATTGTTACATGTAACTATAATGAAGCCATGATCAATTCAAATGACAGAGTAATCATATTAGCTTTGCATGAACATGTCATTTTAATTTTAGCTACAATGACACATGATATGAATTATATCCACTCGGTTTGCTCATAGTTGTGTGGTCTGAATAAAGAGTGGACGTTCTGGTTAACCTAATCTAAAGAGGGTCAAAGTGTTCTTTTTATTGATATTCAGATTTTGATAGGCTTAACATCTTTAATTTATACCTGTTTGTAAGCTTAAGATCAAAATAGTATGACCCTAACAAAACCCCACTGCGCACAAGTTTACTATGTATGGTTAGTCAATGGTAAATTCCAAAATTTTATTGAAATGGGATTGTTATTTATATGTCATGAAAATAGAACAAAATTATTTGTTAACCTTGAATAGTAATTGCTAATTATATTAAACTTAGATATTATTTGCAGAATAAACAACGAAAAGATGTATCAACTTTTTTCTGGTTACTGTACTCTCTGAAAAAGAATTAATAAATAATTAGATGAATAATTATTATTGTTAATTATGTTAAATCAATATTTGATGATTATAATTTTTAAAGTACATGTGTAGGTAATATAAAAGTAATATTTAGAACACCAAGGAAACAAAGCGATTAACTTATCGTTGAGGTATATTATGATAAAGTAATCATAATTGATTGGCACATCACATGTTTTATTGAAAGGATAATTTTTACAGCTTGATATTTATCCATATACAATATATATATTTATACAGATTTATGTCAAACAAGAGGCCAATGGGCCACCTCTCGCACTAGAGGAACAATAAGCATGATAAAATCAACTTAATGAAGTCATAATAAAAAATATCTGGAAAATGTGGTATAATAACTGTGTAAATAAAAATCCACTTTCCCCCTGGATATTTCTATGTTTATAATCATGTCCCTTTTCTAACAGGATGATGTTATAATCATATCACATGTTAAGCATTGCAGTTCTCAAAAAGATCCTAAACAATTGTTTATCTACGGGATATAAACCTACATCAAAATCTGAACCCCTTGTGAGGCCAAAGAATCGTCCAAGGGCCAAAATCTAAACAATTTTAAAGAATCAGCAATAAATCAAAATGCCTGCATATATGTAAAACCATATATGATAACATTTCAGTTATTTTCCTTTGTACCACTGGATCCCCAATGTGTCCCCACCCTACTCCTCAAGATTTTGATTTTAACAAATTTGAAACAAATTTGAATCTACACTACCTGAAGTTGCTTTCACTAAAGCTTTTATAGGCAAATGGTTATAAAAAGAAGATTTTAAGATTTTTTAAGTTTTACTCTCTATATTCCTATGTGAAATTCGACCCTCCCCCCCCCCATTGTTGCCTCACAATACCACCGGGGGTCAATATTTTGACTAATTTGAATCTACATGTACACTACCAGTTTCAGCTTTTCTGGCTAATTGGTTTCTGGAGAAGATGATTTTTAAAGTTTTATTCTATATATTCCTATTTAAAAATTCGACCCCCCCCCATTGTGGCCCCACCATACCCCCGGGTATCATAAATTTCACAACTTAAATCTACACTATCTTAGAATGATTCCACACAAGTTTCAGCTTTCCAGGATGATTGGTTTCCGAAAAAATATATTTAAAGATTTACTCTATATATTTCTATGTTAAAATTCGACCCCGATTGTGGCCCAACCCTACTCCTGGGGATCATGATTTTCACAACTTTGAGGATGCAACCACACAAGTTTCAGCTTTCCTGGCTAATACGTTTCTGAGAAGAAGATTTTTAAAGATTTACTCTATATATTCCTATGTAAAAATTCGACCCTACATTAAGGCCCCACCCTACCGTTGGGCGTCATAGTTTTCACAACTTGGAATTTGCGCTACTATAGGATGCTTTTAAACAAGTTTTAGCTTTTCTGGCTAATCGGTTTCTGAGAAGAAGATTTTTGAGATTTCTCAAAATTTTTCAATAATTCCTAATTATCTCCCCTTTTAAAAGAGCATGGTCCTTAATTTTCACAACTTTGAATTCCCTTTCCCTAAGAATGCTTTGTGCCAAGTTTGGTTGAAATTGGCACAGTGGTTCTGGAGAATATGTTGAGAATGTGAAAAGTTTACAGACAGACGGACAAACGGACGACAGTCAAAATATGATCAGAAGAGCTTGCTGGAGCTTTCGGCTCAGGTGAGCTAATAAAAACTTTACAGGTGGTTTTGGAATACACAAAACCTTGCTTACCAAAACTCAAAAGATTAATGATGTTTATTAGACTTGCGAAAATAGAAAATCACATGATACACAATCCTTTTATTGACCTTCAAAATAATATGTATTCTAGGCACATCGTAGTTTTACTTCCAGACTCGCGCTTATTTTTCTAAACTTCAAATTATTCACTCCCAAACTGAAAGTAATTTACACACAATCAATTTAAAATCACGACCATTGTAAGAAAGTTAAATATCTCATATGCGATTTATATATATTACACATTTGAGACCTTCATAAAATTGTTCATTTTTTATCACCTTTCTATTCAGCATATGATCCTTTCATTAATTGTTGTTAGTGTTATACCAAAATCAACAATATGTCAAAATGCTCGCATATAAGTAAAACCATACATAATATCATTTAAGTTTTTGTAAATAATTTCAATTTTTTCCTTTGTAAAATTGGAACACTCCCCCCCCCCAATTGGCCCCACCCTACTTCTTAAAAATTATGTTTATGAAAAATTTTAATCCACACTACCTAGAATGCTTCCACACAAAATTCAGCTTCTATATCTGATTACTTTCTGATAAGAATTTCAAACATTTACTCAATATATTCCTATGTAAAATTTCCACTCCCAAACGTGGCCCCACCCTAACACCGGGGGTCATGATTTTCTCAACTTTCAGTCTACACGACCTGACGATGCTTTCATCTTTCAGCTTCACTGGCCAAATGGTTCTAAAGAAGAAAAATTTTCAAAATTTTTCAATAATTTTCAATAATTATCGACCCTTGAAAAAGGTTATGGTCCTTATTTTCAAACGTTTATATTTCCTTTGCCTCGGGGTTTTCTTTTTGGGCCAACTTTGGTTGAAATTGGCCCAGTTGTTCTGGAGGAAATGTTGAAAATGTGAAAATTTTATGGACAGACGGCAAGACGGACATACGAACGACAGATAAAATATGAGCAAAAAAGCTCACTTGAGTTTCGTTAATCGGAAAAAACGGAAAAGTACGTACACAATTAATTAGGTGATTAATTATGGTCTAATAATATGGTCTAATAATAAGTATAAAAAACGTCATTCAGCATGCGACACAGTGGAAGATTGTATTTGCTGACAAGGTTGACAAGGTCTATACAAGCTTTAAGTGTAATATATTTTTGTTACATGCAATTTCTTTTAAACAGTAGGCAAAGTATTCAACAATATAGAGACCAAAAGTAAAACGCTCCTTTTAACGTTTGAATACTAGTATATTATTTTATTTAAACTCTTCTGTTTACAAAACATTCTGCCAACTACATATATAATGAATAATCGTGAGTCAATAAGAAACAAAACAAAATAAATAATGAATTGAAAGTCAGAAGAAATATTAAATAATTCTAAAAATCCTAGTATGAAAAATTTGTATAGAGTTATCTTTCTTTGTTTTTACCTTACTTCAGATATATTTATCAATCTCCATTTTCAATTATCTCTATTATCAATACTTCTTTATATCACTATATATATTAAAGAAGTAGAAGTAGAAGGAATACGTTCATGTCTAACGTGTAGGCATCTGCTAAAAAGGGATTATAATATTAAATACAATAACTTATCAACTTACAAAAAAAAAATATTGTAAAACTTGGAGTATAGTTACCTTTTCTCTCTACATAAATCTCCAAGAAAAATAAAATCATATTAGCGTTACTTGTCATACTTAATGTAATAACCCTTTTAAAACATATTTTGTAAGGAGATAATTAAATTGCATGTTATTAAACAGCACAAATGTAGAAAGACAGTTATATCATATCTTTGACAATATCAGTCTTAATATATACGGTATGTATTTTAAGTTTACCCATTTCTTTCACATCATCAACTTTTGAGGTAACATATGAATTTTTCTGTTTGCACCTGTTTCACTTAATCCATTGCAACATCTATTTCAATCTGACAAAAAGATATTCTTTATTATGATTTAAATAATCAACTTGTCAAAATATAGTTGTAAAATTGTTTTTAAATTTTAATATAAATAGCAACCATATCAGCGGGAAATGATAAACCATAGGCCTAGCAACACATAAGTTACCCGTAAGTGTGGTCTCGAAAAACATTATTTTATGCAGAATTCTGGTTCCTCCAGTTTGGCTTGCAAATCTTTCAATGTTGTTGCTTATTATAATTTATTGAAACAAAGATACTTTAATTAAGTTCAGAACGTATCCTTCGATTATCATGTCATGCAATTATTCTACATCTGGAATAAAAAGTCATTCTTAAATTCATCAAATGTTTAAATGAAAATATAGTATCTTTGTACCTTTGCCATCAGCCACGCGTTCATTTTTGTGAACTATAGAGCACGTGGCAGGTGCATTATTGTCAGAATCGGGAATCTTTAAACAGATATCATACTTTCTGCACAAAGTAGCTGATTAATACTGTTGGTCGAAAGCCCGAGTTACAACCATTAAACACATTTTAGGCATTTTGTTGATTTCAGACTTTTATTTCATTTCACTCGTAAGAGGAGTTCCATTACACGGTTTATAGCTTGTTTTGTTCGACGACAAATTTTTCAATCCGGAACAAAAAGGTGTTTCAAACATATGTCAGATATTCTCCTGTGATAAGAGATCCACTTTTTTTGAAATGATAATTTCTTAATATTGAATGGTTTGCATTCAAGATTTGCTTGTCTTAATTTATTAAAAGACATTGTATTTATGTCTAACAGGCAAAATACGTGACATGTAAAGAAGTAGAAGGCACTAGAACAGGATTATAAAAACATTATTCTACATTTAAAAATTAAGCAGTCTCTAATATTTCAATATTCTAAATTTGCGAATGCACAATATTCTTGCTAAAAAGGCTTTGTTTTCAGTATAATTTAAATATTTTGTATATGACAAATTAAACGTTGATAGATATGCATTTAAAATAAGGTTTGGTTATAAAACCAAATTTAAACAAAAGATGATCAAATGCAAAATTACGTACGGTGTTAGCACACTCGTTATTTATTGGGAAAATGACATGCAAAAAAGTCAAATTTTATTTTTACTTTGTAAAAAGTATCGCTTTATGTAAATATTCACATTTGGCTTATCGCAAAAGCACATGGTTCGAAAGATGCAACATATTTTACGACTGTTAGTTTTAGAAGCAAAAAAATATATATATCTTAGGTTAAGGGTAGCGTTATATTAAATACCATACATCTTTATATTTTAAATAGTAAAATAAGGAGACGTATAAGCAAAATCAAGCATCGCCCTCGTTCCATCATCATTCTTCAATATTAACTTTATGATATCTTCTTAATATATAATGATGCTTTATTTTTTGCACCATGTTGGATTTTATTGACAAGATTTTTTAGTTGCAAAACAAGGAATTTGAACAGGGCAAATATTGAAGTAAAAAGCTATCACCTTGTTTAAAACCAGATTCATCGTGATGAAGATATCGCTGTTAGGGCATTCAAACTATTTGGAAGTAAGGTATAAAGATGAAAATGCTTAGTAACACTGAGTTAATGAAGACTTACACTCAATTACAAAAAAGACTGTAGTCCAGCAACAGGTTTAGGTCTACTTCATGTCTATGTGATGCTTACAGTATGTGTGTCTGTCTGTGTTTCACCTCTGGCTAGCAGTTCGTTTTGAAAAATAAGCGACTTTCATTTCTTAGTATAATTCACCAGGTACAGCATATCCACAATTAGACCTAAATTACATACATGTATACATGTACATGTGATCCTCGAAGTATCAAAGGGGAAATTGGAATCACATATCTCGAAGGAGACTAGACCCCTAAACGCAAGGCAAGCACGGCCCATCAGTGTGTAGTTTTAACTCCATGCTTGTAATCCTTATTCACAGCTTGCGTTCAATAACTTCACTGTCTGGTGCATAGCTTGAGAAAGTCAAAGGCTATGGAAAGAAATCTAGACTAGAAATCCTTGTAGATGATCACAAGTGCAATGAGGATCGGTTGTCTACGGGATGAACAAGATGATAAAAAAAATTGGTCATCCAATTTCACTGGACTTTGCTTAGGGACAGCATTTCTAATACTTCAATCAAGAGAACACAATGGTGGAGGAATGATTAATACCACACAGGAAACTACAAGTTTAACGGGTGTTTTTTCCAAACCAAAAGGAGATGTTCTTCATCCAAAAGGAAATTTTAGAGTAGGCTTCGGACTTCTGCGGACACTCTACCAAACAGGGAAAATGGCACAAGTTGTGAAATAAACTATTGCAAAATCTGAACTCCTTGTAATAGTTCAAAACAAACGGTGTCAGGACATAAATATTCAACAAAAAACTAATATATACTAGCGGAAAAAAGAAACTGTGCATTATAAAATTTAGTATAATTTTTCTATATCTATTGTTTGTATTTATAAAATTTAAACAATCGATAATGGTATTGTTTTTGACAATATCCGATGGTAACCGTCCGGGTGCATGGACTGTTTCATGGTTAGTGAGCACCTGTTGTTTATTTAAGAATTTGTACGCACGAGTTTTACGGGCCAATACTGTTTGGAATAAGAACTGTAAAGGTTTAATTTAAACTTTTTTTGTTAAGGAAATCACTTTACTTTCAACAAAATTTACCCCTATGTCATGCCACGACTCAACGAAAACCAACGTAATCGTGCTGTTGGGATGCTGCAAGCTGGAATGGCACAAAATACTGTAGCAAGACACTTTGGAGTTCATCGGAACACCATCCAGTCATTATGGAGACGTTTTCAACAATCTGGCAACACCCAGGATCGACCGCGCTCTGGGCGACCTCGTGTGACGTCACGTCAACAGGACAACCACATTAGACTTGTGCATCTGAGAAATCGTTTCAAGACAGCAAGTTTGACTGCCCGTAGCATTCCAGGGCTTCGACCAATTAGTCCAAGAACTGTGCGTAATCGTCTGCGCGAGCAAAACATCAGACCAAGACGTCCAGCGGTGCGCCCAGTACTGCTTCAACGTCATCGTATCACCAGACTAGCGTGGTGCACACGACACCTGCGATTCAGAATACAGGACTGGGCCAATATTCTGTTCACTGATGAATCCAGATTTCATTTGGATAGCAGTGACGGCCGTTGTAGGGTGTATCGTCGCGTTGGGGAGCGTTACCGGGACGCTTGTGTTGTGCAACGTCGACAATTTGGTGGAGGTAGCGTTATGGTGTGGGGTGGAATATTAGCACGTGGAAGGACCCCTCTACAAATTGTCAATGGAAATCTCACCGGCGTACGCTATCGAGATGAAATTATTCAGCATCATGTGATACCCTTCATACAGAGACATCAAAATCACATCACTCTGCAGCAAGACAACGCAAGGCCACACGTTGCACGTGAAGTCAGGGACTTGTTTGTTCAACAGAATGTCGATGTCTTGCCTTGGCCAGCTGTTTCCCCCGATTTGTCGCCAATCGAGCACGTCTGGGATGAAATGGAAAGACGTTTACGCCGTTTACCAAATCAGCCAGTGACATTGACTGATTTAGGCCAGGCTTTAACCAACATCTTGAACAACATCCCTCAAGCATTTCTGAACACTTTAGTGGCATCAATGAGGCGTCGCTGTCAAGCATGCGTGAACGCAAATGGTGGTCACACGCGTTATTAATTTTGTTAATTCAATTTCAAATAACAGTGACTATCGAGTGTGCTGAAATTGACGTTATTCGACGTTGACATTAATATGTTATGAGATGTTTGTTAACAGTATTACAAAAAATAAAATTTGTTCATTGTAATTTTTAAATGTTTTTTCATATATTAAATAATGCACAGTTTCTTTTTTCCGCTAGTATATATCATGTTGGAGGTGTAGCAATACTTACACTAACAGACGGTGGTGGAAATGTCTAGAAAGTCTCCATCTAAGAAAGCATACAAAAGATATTAGACAATTCACCATATCATGTTGTACTAATCATCTTGGAAGACGTAAATGTAAAAAATGAAAAAGCAATTAAAACAAGAAAAACATCGTGGGTGAGCAAGAAATAGGTAAATGCAACAACAATGGAAATATGATGAGCAATTTCTATAAAGAAAGCGGCTGTCAATATGAGTGTACTATTTTTATGCACAGAGATTCATGTATCCATAAAACAAGTAACTCCTTAGATAGCCATACCAAAAACCTATTTGACCATGTCAGAGATTCTCAAGGCCGATGAATGTTGGACACTTCCATTGTGACAAACATTCTACAAAAGAAAATGTGATCTGGAAAACAGGCCTTATAGTTCAACGTTCAATAAATATAGACATCTCAAACTTCAAACACTATGTTAAGATATCCTATCCTGTGTTGCTCTCAGTCATTATGAAAGTCCTAAGCAAAGGGATAATTTATAGAATTACAGAAATAACAAAACTCTAACTGCGGAAAGATGAAGCAGGTTTAAGGGAGAAGAGATCACTCGAAAACAAATTGTAAGGGAGAAATAAATGAGGCTCTCAACTTTATACATCAATTTCATTGACATTACTAAATATTTTAATGCGTTAATGATTTTAAAAAATCTTAAATTACTTATGTATTGGACATTGTTTTGGTCCTAAATTATACATTTCACTAAGAAACCACGTAGATAAAAAGTACATTTGAGAATTTCAAATTTTCGTTTAGAACCAACAGATCAACTTTATGCTGGGCCCGACAAAAATAATAATGCATGCATTACAATTTTTGGAAGCTTTGTTTTAGGGGTAAAACTAGACCTTCTTCTTGTTTTGATATGTGTATTGAACAAAGACGCCTAGAACGTTCTCCGAGGAGGCCGGTAGACATCTTTTGCGTAATGTTATTCGAAACAGCAGTTTTTCTGCATATTCACGGCCTAGGGGATGAATTTGAAATTCATATGCATGTCAGTTCATTTTTAAGACAACAATTGAACGCGAATTTTTGAAAATATAGATGAAAGAGAGGAATAGGTTCATTTACGACAAAATAACATGAATGTATATTCTATATTTGAAAAGAGGTGTTTACCAGACACCACACGTGTCTGTGATTTCAACAGCCCTCTGATTTTTTAAATCAATGTCTTTTTTAAGTCAATGAAATCAAGTGTTCTTCAAGTTTTAATATGAAAAAATATATTAATATTAATTAAAATTTTATATTGAATTATATATATAAATTTATATAGCGCTTAATATAATTCTAATATTACTCTATAAAGCGTTGCACAATAAAAATCTTTAATTGGCATGATTTGATTTAGCGCTATTTTTATCTATATGAAGGAAATATTGACGATTTGCGCAAGAATGCTATGTTTTTTTGTAAAAGAATAAAAGTGGATCAATACAATATGAATTTCAACTACAAATCCCAAATCTAATATCCAGGCAATGTCAGATATCCAGTTATAAAGCAGATGAAAAATAAAGTATGATAAAATATGTTTCATTTTGCATTTGTTGAAATAAAAAATAGTTAATGTATAATAAAAAAAAATATTTCATTTGCAAACAGATTAAGTATTAAAAGCAAAACGACGACAAACATCACTGACATTATGCGTAACAACAAAAGAGTAGGACAAAACTTGTCTTTAATTTGATACATTAGCTTTATAATCACGAGTGTTTAAAGTGTATGTCAGCTTATGAACTTAATCAACAACAAATATTATTTAAAACGATAAACAAACAAACATCTTAATGAATGCATTGATTATCAAAGTTGTATTCTTCTTTCACAAGGACGGCATCATGACCCACACAAACTACTTTCTACAGTGCACAACCCATGTGATAGGAGTACGTATTGAATGAGCAGTATTGTTAAAAAGAATGTGATTGTCATATGATCTTAAAGTAAAGACACGCAATACATCACATATACGGAAGCGTATCGGGGCCTACACTTATTGTGTTTCAACTTATATATTGTCCTTCTTTTTATTGTATTGTCAACATATAAAGTATTGTGACCTATTATTTATGCAAATAAATTGAATTGTATCTTGTGATTTCTATAAAATTTTAATCACCTTATTGTTTTTTACCAGTTTTATTGCTATCTGTGTTATCGACTTTAAAAAATATGAAGTTTGAAATGTTGATTTATGAATGTGAACTAATTATATTGAGATAGAAAATTAGACAAAAAACAATAAAATAAATGCTTTATAGCCATGTCGATATCAATATGCTTTTATTCTTAGGGAACATATTGCGAAAATATTATCGAATGAACTTCGCGGGCGCGGGAGTTCTGAAGTTGACGTCACTGAATTCTGAATATAGCTGTAGACGGCACATGTAGACTGACATTGACAGTTTGATATAAATCAAAAAACAAAGAGCAGTAATTTCTTTATAATAATTGCAATTAGTATAAGTATTTGTTATCGCAGTTAGAGGACTGCTGTATGATCTATTTTTAAGCAGTTCGTTCTATGTTTGGGTTACTCTCCAATAAACATGTGATATGAGTTTTGAGACAGATACATGTAATTGAACATTTAAACTACATGACCCCATTTACTTTCACGTATTATATTACCCCCTCCCCCATCACCACCACCAAAAAACATTTACCAAAGCATCGAAACAAAATATCCAATAATTGTATTTGCTTTTAATTAATATTATGCATGAAATGATAGCATGATCGTTGTGTTTTCTCATCATCATGATTTGATGCGAGTCTTTTTACCACGCGAATAAAGAAAACACTCACATCTAATCATGGTAATGAGAAAAAGCAACGCTAATGCAGTTAGTTCATGCATGATAGTATTTGGTATCGTAGTTACATGTAGATTACATTTTAGTTGAGAGGGTGAGTGATCACCCAATAAATTGCTTCGAGATCGTGTAATATCAATTTAAAGACGAAGACAGATGGGTGAAACATTTTTAGCCTCATCGATGGGAGACCGTTGCAACAACGTGATATTTGAATCATGATCATAATTTGGGGGTAGGACTGCTCATGTCTACCACCCCTAACTACGATTACAAATGCAAATATTTGAATGTTTAACATTAAAAGAAATATCTTAATTTTAGAGTTTAAATTCCTTTATTGTGGATTGAATTTCATGGAGCCAGTATTCGTAGATTGCTATTTTTTTAAATAGGTTAAGGGTAACATTTCGTAGCATTACTTGTATCATAAATAATAAATAAATTATATTAATGCTATTACTCATAATTCGTTGTGGATTTAAATTCATGGATGACGAAAATTAGCATTAACGAAATCCTTGAAAATTGAGCATACACGAATTCCATTGATTCCACAAATGTCAGTCTACATGTGTATCCTACAGCTAGATTCAGAGTGAGGTGACGAACCATCAGAACTCCCGCCCCCGCGAAATTCATTCGATAACAATATTTATGCCATGTGTTTTCAAGAAATAAAAACAAATTTATGTCTATATACCTATAATGTATACATTTACGTTGTTCTATGTCAATATTTCTTTGTCGATATAACTAAAACTCACTCTTAAATTATTATTTTTAACTCCGTATTCTCTTAAATCGATATTGCAGATAGCAAGAAAACTGATCAATTACAATAAGGTGATTTAAATTATGTTAACTTACCTCAATTCAATGCAAAATTTTTGCATAATTAAAACGACATTATAGTTTATATGTTGATAAGACGATAAAAAGTATTACTATTTATATAGTTATAACACAACAAGTGTAGGCCCCGATACGCTTCCGTACACATACCATGTGATTCTTTAGAGAACATGAATTGAACAGCGCACTATCTAATCACAGTTGATAATTGTTAGCAGGTTATTACATTGAATACTCTTAGAATTGGTGTTGTACTTTTAAATATCAGCATTTGCGAGCAAATATATCCGAGATACATCCAACATTGAAAATCTACACAAATTAATATAATACATGTATATGTATGTTAAATTTGTTGTGATCATGTGCATTACCCGTCCATCTGTCAAAATCACATCTTTTCTCTGCACACGTTCTTTTATTCCTAAATACATGTGTATGTATTAATAAATGTGATAAAATAAGAACAGTTGTAGCTGCACATTAAGATATGCTTTTTGTTGATCTTTCTAATCCCCCCTCAATAAATATCGTAGCAATAGACTTAAATCACATTGTAAGGAAGTTTGGTGAACATGCATGCAATACTTAAAACTTACTTAAAATTAAAAATCCGAAAATATTCAAACATTTATACATTTTTACATTATACTGGATAATTTTCTTTATAATGTTTGAAAATAAAAAAAAATAGAGTTGTTCAAGTTGAACCATGAAATATTAGAAATCACTATATCATATAGCGCACTATCCTCTTTACAACTTTATTAGTTTTATTTGAGGAGGGGAGTTTGGGGTGGGGTACTTTCCTTTTCATACTTAGATAATTTATTGTGGCATGGCAATTTTTCTCAATGTAAAAATTGACGTTTTTATGGCTTCATAGGTTTTTGTAATATGTTGTCGATATTCAATTCTAGATATTGATTTAAAGGGGAAGACGAGATAACTTCATTTATAAATCGTTACTATTTCCTGATTTCCGTTAGCTAGTTGTCTTTTATTGGTGCTGATTTGTTACGCTAATACCGTCTGCTACATCATTGTTACACTAATTAACCGCAAGGACTGATATTTTAATCACATTAACATAACTATGTTAAGTATGAAACATTTTCGTAATTCTACAATATTCAATTATTTTACTAAAAATACTATTAAATAAATGATTCATTATGACAAACATATTAACAATATAATTTCATACTCAACAATTAGGGGATTTTGTGCAAATATCAGCATATTCTTGTAGATCTAAAATATCTTAATGAACTATGTAACCCCAGTGACTATTTTGTTTTGAAATATTACTATCAGTGAACGTAGAAAAAGAATGACCTTTAATGTGACCGAAAATTAAAATAACAGATTTATTACGAAGTTGTAACATGTTGCTTTTCCCAATATAGGCATTATGTATTGACTAATAATTGAAATGCAAAGATTAAAGGAATAATTGCAAAATGAACACGTTAGTTCACCTCAATGCCTAACAAACATTAATGAAGATAAATAATATACTCGATGCAGTTTTAATTAATCGTTTAAAACATCATCATCTAGACGTTTTTATCAAACAGACAGGACCTGCTAAATGAACAAGAAATCATTATGCACAATTATATCTTTGAAATCTAATTTTGGTAGTCTTTAATTGATTGTGTGCATCAACGGCCAGCCTGTCACACTGAATTGTAAAATAACTGTCAATGTTTCAGAAAATATGAAAATGGAGATAAGGAAATGAGATCGTTTTGTAATAATCGTGTTGGCATTGTTGTCTAACCCTTCATTTAATTAAAGAAGTTATGAAACAGATTTTCCGCTTAGGATCGCATAACAGGCCCACCCCCAGCTGTTTTTGGATATCTTATAGTTGTATAAAAAATGGTATTTTTGCTGACGGAGTTGACTCTGACAAACGTTAGAAGCACTGGTCTTGAATGACAGGACATTTCATTCCATAAAAGTATCAGCTTTCTTTGAATAAGTTATATATATATATATATATATATATATATATATATATATATATATATATATATATATATATATATAAAAAATCAAAAAAGAAAAAGAAAATGCACAGTTCCAATGTTTCTATTCACAAGCGCTTTCTGGATTTTAACATCCGTCTTCAGGTGAACGTACATAAAATATGAAATTCTTTATTTTCATATTTTATGTACGTTCACCTGAAGACGGATGTTAAAATCCAGAAAGCGCTTGTGAATAGAAACATTGGAACTGTGCATTTTCTTTTTCTTTTTTTGATTATTTATACTGTGTGATATCATCCGCGGTTTATTGTATTATTTGATTACATGTATTTTCTAATGCACAACTTATCTGGTATGTTCTATGAGATGCTTGTTTTAGAAATTCCACAACATAAGAAGGCGCTTAATCCTACAAAATATGATTACATAATATCAATTACGCTGCAACGCATCAAATATAAATAAATGATGTCTAGTATCCAAGGTCAGTGAATCGTAAAACGAAAGACAAATACGTGGGCTGAGTCCTTTACACACATGAACAGCATTTATTAAAACTAAGAATCAATTTCGCTTGTGTAATCCTCCAACGAGTAAATGTATTTTGACAGCTAGCACGGGACTTACTCCAAAAAAAAACCACAAACGTAAATGCTCCAATAATAGTAAAGTGATGGATGTTTCAATGAATTTTAATGACACGTCATGTTGTCATGATAATTTTCATTATTTTAATTAACTCTTTGCATGTCTTGTTGTGTGGGGAGGAGTAATGACGTCATCATCATTTCTGAATATAAACACAGCGCTCCTTTTGAATCCTCACACTTTGTGAAAACACAGTAATCATGAAGATTTCGGTAAGTTTTAGAGTTTAATTACGAAATGATATTTTGCAACTGTTTGCTTTGAAAAGACCTTTTGTTCTTTTTTATTGTTTAAAATATTGTTTACGTGCACCTGTTAGATCATAATATGCTTTTTTAAATATAATTGCTAAATTGGACAATTCTCTCTCTTTTGCGTAGTATTGAGATAAACTTTTAAAAGTTAAATACAAATGATGCCTGCTTTTTAAAGTATACATACATTACATATTTTTTACATTTGGTATTTTTTAAACACCTTGTTATCCATTTATTTTTTTTAGGTTGCTGTTGCCTTACTCGGAATGGTATTCCTCTGCACAGAGGGTGTGCCTGTTGGCCACAAAATGCCAGAAGCATGTCAAAAGAATTGTCATCTAGACCATGTAACCTGTAGTTCAACCTGCCGAAAACAACACACCTTTAACAAATTTGGATTCCTTGACTGTTCCAAAAACTGCAAATTTACCTACTCCAACTGTTCAGATGGTTGTATCCCTAAAGGATTTTCAGAAACCCCTATCGTAGAGGCTACAACTCAAGCAGCGGGAACCATCAATCAACAGCAAGGTCAGCTGACCACCACACCAGCCTCACCTACATCAGTTTGTTTAAGGGCTTGTTCTGCCGTATCGGAAGCATGTCAAGTCGAATGTAAAAAAGACCCACACGACCCTGACTGTGTACCCGAATGTTCTACTGACTATGATGAATGCGTTCAGGATTGCGGAGCTAATGCTCTCAAAGTTGCAAACGGCCAAAGTGTAATCGCAAACTCAACGAACAGCCAGAAGGTGACATGTATGATGGGATGTTCCGTTGAAAACGTGGAGTGCATGACGGAATGCCAAACCGATGTTACGGACAGTTCCTGTTTGACTGAATGCACTGCAGAGCTGGGCGAGTGTCAGAAAGAATGCAATGACAGACACCCAGAATTAACACCTGCAGTTGATGCCGCCAATACTGCTGATGCTGTCAAAGTCGAATTTCTTCCAGGAACAGCAACAAACAATGCGCAGTCTGGAAGTTACAGTGTTTACGTTGATCAAACACAGGCAAATAACCAAAACGTGAAACAGTCTACGCTAACAGATTGGGTTAATCCATCCAACACAGCGCAGGAACAGTCATACTCTCTTCATTCCATCTGCATTAGGCAGTGCTCCCTGGAGCGCTCCAAGTGTGAGATTGAATGCTCAGCCACAGATGTTTCCTGTAAATCAGAATGTAAAGTTGAGTACGATGAATGTATCACCGAATGCAACCAAGATTACCCGCAGAATGTACAAGTAAGACAATCAAATCTAGCTGACAATTCTGGTAAAAGCGACATCGGTTTTGCATCATCACCAAAGCCATCAATGGGGATAAGTGCAAGTACATCATCTTCTTCAATGTCTGGCGCTGTTGTTCTTAAAGCAGCTGCTGCTTCAGATCTCAAGACGGAAGTCGTAATCCAGACCAGCAATGGACAAGTCAAGACAACCTCTGCCAAACCAATGAGTATGTTGAAGTTGCTCTGTCTGTCATCATGCGTAATTGAAAGAAAATCTTGTCTAAATGAATGTAAAATTGGTACCCCCGAAGCTGGATGTTCAACAGAATGTTACGATGAATATAAAGAATGCGTTGACGATTGTAAAGAAGACGAAATCGAAAGAGAACAAGAGAAGCTTGAAAAAGAAAAGGAAAAACTTGAAAAACAGCAAGAAAAAGCAACAAAAGCCTATGAATTTTCCTTCAATAATATAAAAAAGGACGAAGGAGAAGATTATGATTACGACTATGAATCCTCATCCGAATCGAACGAGAGATAAGCCTTTGAAATGAATGACATAAGGATTCAGTTACAACGCGAAACAGGACAAAAGTCATTCATCTACGTCTTACTATCCTGTCTTAACTCACGCTGAAGTAGCCCGGTACACTTAGACACAGTTAGAAGATGTGGTCGCAATCAGACCAGCTTTATTCCCCAAACAGTCTGAAAGAGGTCAGCATAGAGGACGTTTGTGTGTAACAGTGGTTGATGCTTTGTCCGCTCTACTCTTTTTCATTTTGTAATTATTTTGTTTTATTTATATATGGAAGTATCTTCAACGAAGAACATTTTTTCTTAAAGCTTTTTTACCGTACACATTACCCATTTCATTTATGTGCAAATTCATCGTATGCATATGTGAATCAAATGTGGTCAAATGACGCCATTTTCAGGTGTGGCTAACATTTCCTCGTTATGCGGACACTGTGTCTGCTAATTTGAATGTCTTGAAACCATATATAGTCATGCGCTACACCTTTACATATGTCACCTGTGTAAAACATGTTCATGCCATAATACATACTGTTGATAAAAAAATAAATGTTTGAAATCATAATTAAATGTTGTCATTTTTATGGATTAAAACATTTAGCTAAATGATGATTCATTTGTCGTAAAGATGCGTTTCTGTCACATACGAAAGGGCTTGAAAGAATTCTACTTAAATTAAATCATAATTTTAAAACTATTCTGACACTTATAGTTTATGGCGGTTGCTTTAAGGTTAGTTTATGCATTCGTGTTCTGCATTCATAATTCCTTCTTTTATTTTTCTGAACATTCACAATTAAAATTTGTTTTAAATGTTACATCTGAATTTTGCTTTTCAATCACGAATATTTCTTGATATTTAAACATTTTTACTATGTACATTTAAGGCACAGGGTTTCCCATATTATATTTGATACTACTTTCTATTTGAATAATCTTTGATTAAATTAATTTAATGAAAAAAAAAATCAAATGCATTTTCATAAATGTTTATGATGTAAATGTTCACTCAACAAATTTCACATTTATAAGTTTTTAACAAATTGAGCGTTGTTTATAAAAACAAAAAAAGAAGAAAATAGAGAATGCTTAAAATGAAGTCCTTTTTCATCAGTGATAACGTCAAGGCGATGAGTAGAATTTCCCACAACAGCCACTGTACGTATCCCGTTTTCTCAAATCTTCTGACTATTTAAAGAATATTTTGCTTGTTGAATTGTTTTTCCCCAAGGTTTTTTGGGGCATAATTTTTACAGCTATATCTGTAGTCTTTGTTTGATAATACAGTTTTATAACGGGAGATGTCTGTTCTCGTGTCCGATTCATCTTGAATAAAAATCATTTCGAATACGATACAATTTTGTGACAGGATATTTAAAAGAAAAGCACGTTTTTCTTAAAACCTTTTTGTGGGGAATTTTTTTAAAAAAATTACAAATTACAAGTTTAAGCCAAATATTTTTTGATTTAAACAATTTTCAAATGGTATTAGATATAATGGGACACCCTGTAAAACGATATTTTTTGATCCGATCTAAAACTCTGTATAAACTTAATTTATTTTCTGCAAAAACGGTCGACCACAATGAATATAAATATAGATGCTAAATGCAAATTGTTTATTCATATCTTAGGACTAAAACCATCGTATGATAAAAGATTATTTTATAAAATTTCATTATTATTATAAATTGCGAGTTTCATATTTTGCAGAAAAAAGTTTCGATTATATAATTAGTATTAAAAGGTTATTTTATAAAAACTAATAGTGATTGTCGATTTTAATTCAGGTATAAACGACATTCATAATAGAGTTTTCTTATAATTGAATTCTTTAATGATGGCCTCTTTCTGAACTTTTCGGTAAAGAATTGAATGCAGAAGTGGTTTGCATAACATTGCATCGTATCAATTGAAAGAAAGGCTCATGTGAGATCCATATGATCCATGATAACTCATCCATTACACAGTATATTTTAGCTTTCATTTTAATTAACGGTAAAACGTTTGCATATTTCGTAGAATTCTAAACGTCAATGATTCGCTTTTATTTAAACTATGCTATTTCAAAGGACTTTTGTAGTGTAGATTTTAACATTTTGAAGAATTTTCTTAAGCAGCATGGCCTTTCACTCTATATCCTGCCATCTATCACTCTATCTTTCATTTACCCTTTCAAAAGCTAACACACAAAAACAGTTGTAATAGATTATAAGGTTTCAAGAAGATGGTGTTGTTTGACTTTTTGTCAGCTTACGGCACCTTAAAAAATTATCAAAAAAGCCGATGTTACAAAAATGTGAATATTGGTAGTTAATTTGCAAATTATTTAATAATAAACAAGGCACGAGCATTGCCTATTTAACAAATAATAATTTTCTCTGTATCGTGCATGCAAATTGATACTCAGCATTTGACCTAACAAACCCAGGTAAGCAATTGAATTCCATAAAAAAGTTTATTTTAAGAAAGAAAAATGGAAATTAAGGGGGAAAATGGCATTTTATAAAAAACAAGAGGCCCATGGGCCACATCGCTCACCTGAACAACAGTTTCTTGTAACATTCTATTTCGTAGCATATGTTATTTCTAACTTTGAACCCCCCTTCTGGGGCCCCAGTATTGGTCCGAGGTTTATGGTTGGCTTTAACAATTTAGAATTTACACTATTTGAGGATCCTTGCATAGTAATCTCACAAACTGTAACAAAATAGCTCTCGAGAAAAACGTTTTGAAAACATTTCCCTTATATATTTCTATGTTAAACTTTGAACCCCTCTTGTGGCCCCAGTATTAGTCCAGTGGTCACAGCTTTATTAATTTAGCATCTACATTATTCAAGGATGCTTGCATAGTAATCTCACAAGTTGAAGCATTGTAGTTCTCTAGAAAAAGATTTTTTAACATTTTCCCTCTATATTTCTATGTTAAACTTTGAACCCCTCTTGGGGCCCCAGTATTAGATCGAGGGTCACAGCTTCTACAATATTTAAGGATGCTTACGTAGTAATCTGACAAATGAAGCATTGAAGTTTTCAAGAAGAAGATTTTTAAACATTTTCCATATACACTTCTACATTAAAATTTTAACCCATCTTGGGTCCCCAGTATTAGTCCAGGGGTCACTAATTTAAAACTATCGAATCTACATTATCCAAGGTTGCATGCATAGTAATCTCACAACTTGTAGCATTGTAGTTCTCAAGAAGAAGATTTTTTATAACATGTTACCTATATATTTCTATATTAAACTTTGACCCCTCTTGGGGCCCCAGTATTAGTCCGGGGGTCACGATTTTACCAATTAAGAATCTACATAAGCCAGGGATGCATGTATAGTAATTCCACAAACTGTAACATTGTAGTTCTCAAGAAGAACATTTTTAATCGTTTTCTATATATTTTTTAAAATGTTAAATTTTGAACCCCTCTTGGTGTCCCAGTATTAGTCCGGGAGTCACGATTTTTACAAATTAGAATCTACATTATTTTAGGATGTATGCATAGTAATATTCCAAACTGTTGCATTATAGGTCTTGAGAAGAAGATTTTTAAACATTTTCCTATATACATGTACATGTATGTTAAAATTTGAACCCCGCCTAGGGCCCCACTTTTTGTCCGGGGCTCACAATTTTTACAATTTAGAATCTTCATTATATATACAAGCTTTTTTGTAAATATTGGCATTTCTGGTGCAATGGTTCTTGGGAAGAAGATTTTTATACATTTTTCTATGTATTTCTATGTTAAACTTTGAACCCCGCCTGGGGCCCCAGTTTTGGTCCGAGGGTCACGATTTTTACAATTTAGAATCTTCCCTATACATATCAAAGGCCGGAACGGCCACAAAGGCGTCGAGCTGACATTTTCTTTAATATAGATATCATTAAATTAATTTTCTGTACCAATAGTCGTATATCAAATATTATCAGTATATAAAAATGGTTTGTGTATATGCAACTATATTTTTATTTGCAATTTTAACATATCACCATGTGATTGTATACTCAGTATATTTTCTTATAAAATACGTAGTGATGCATTTGTAATACAATGAATCATAACTCATCATGGTTACAAAAATCGAAGAAATTTCAAAGTTTAAAAATAAATTAACTTCTTTCTGCTTTAAACAGTCTTTGAACAAATTTCACGGGTTCATCATTAGTATACGAGTGTAACACATTAACAGTGTTTCCCTAATTATAATAAAACATACTTTTATTTATTTCAATTTCCGTGTGAAACAAGATTACCTATGGTAGTGTTGTTTACAAATAAATCTACACCACGTGCGTAGATCTGCCGTATCTTAGACTGGATAACCTGCCCTTGATTCCAAACGCTGCCGCTAGGAAATTCAAGGACAGGTAAACAGTGGGAAAACTCACTGCAGCTTCGCGCACAGCAAATGCGCACACTTAAAATAAATCGGAAAGAAGATTGAGGCGGATCAAAGAAAGAAGGTTTAAGAAGAACTAAACATGAATTTGACAATAAATATCAAATTAACAAGAACAAATTAATTGACACCGTTGACAATACATTGTTTATTGGTTATGTGGGTATTGTAAATATTAATTTACATCGGAAATGTATAACGTTAAATATTTTCATTGTTGAGTAAGTTATAATTGGCACTAAACTACTCGTAGCATTCCAATCCATGCCCATTATAACTTGATTTATGGGGCTGCTGAGGATGGTAACAATCTGATTTAGCTCCGTTTTCTCGTAAAGGTCCGTTAAGAATAAGTATAAGCACATATAAATTGAATGCACACAGGTTACACACAATTAGCACATGGTCTGTACATATTATATCTTATGTGTTTATAAAATATGGAGCTATTAACTTAGAGAGTGGGATCGTGTCAGTGTAGAAAGTGTAAAGCTAAGGACTTTCCATAACCAGTAGGTAAAATAAATATACAGTTGCCTGGCTTCCAGATATTTTTTCAGGCTAACACTTTGTAGCGGTTTTACTTAATCGAAAGATGTTTCTCTTTCTTTGTTTATAACTATTAAAGCCGTTTTACTTTTAAAATAAATCTATTGACTCTCCGAAAGATTTTTTCGGCATTCCATCGCAAGCGTGTGAAGATAACTTGTGGGCCTAAAAATAAATTTTTCTCGTCACTGCTATTTCCTAAAAGCTGGCGAACCAGTCTATGCCGTATCTATAATGCTAAACCAATATACAACAAAATCACAAGATACGTTTATCGCTTCCATTCATTTTGGAGACCGTGCCCGACAACAAATAAATTTACATATTAATTTTTATTTTTATCGGGCACGGTCTCCAAATAAACTGTAAGCGATAAACTAAAATAATGTTTAGTGAATTTTTACACCTTATCGTATTCATCCGTCATTTCTTGATTAAACAAACTTATATACTTATGCCATGAGTCAATAATCAGGGAGACACAGTTGGGTTTTTTGGTACACAATTTAGTTGAATTAATGGAACAAAAATCTTGTAAATCTTGTAAACATGTTTCTATGTATATTTCTATGCTAAACTTTGAACCCCGCCTAGGGCCCCAGTTTTGGTCCGAGGGTCACGATTTTTACAATTTAGAATCTTCACTATATACACTAGCTTTTGTGTAAATATTGGCATTTCTGGTGAAGTGGTTATTGAGAAGAAGATTTTTAAAGACACACACCCTATACTCACTGTTTCGCAATTATCTCCCTTTTAAAAAGGGCTGTGCCCTTTATTTTAACAATTTATAATCCCCTTTCCATAAGGATGCTTTGTACCAAATTTGGTTAAATTTGGCCCAGTGGTTTTAGAGAAGAAGTCGAAAATGTGAAAAGTTTACAGACGGACAGACGGACGGACGGACGGACGACGGACAACGGGTGATCAGAAAAGCTCACTTGAACCTTCGGTTCAGGTGAGCTAAAAATATATCATGTTTTGTCCCTTGAAAATTTATATAATGTAATTCATGAATAAAAGTATATCAACTAATGTATGCAGGCTTTTAATGAAATGGTTCTCAAAAATTTATAACTATGATAATGATTAATAATGATCTAGATTGACATTTATCAAAGCATAACCCTGAACTAACGTATTTTGTATGTACTTTAAACGTTAACTATCAACTATTGAATTGCACTAAATTAGAACTGCATGATATTGAAAAAGTCTAATTAACATAAAAGTTCCTCTTTCCTTCTATGCCATGCACGAGTCAATTATTTTTTCTATATTTCTGTAGACTGGTTTCTATTGAAAAAGAAAATTAAATAAATTAAAAACTCTGATCGTTTTCGTTGTATTTTTTTCTCAAACATTTTTAATTTCCATGTTATCTTTATCTTTACTATATCTATTTAATAGTTCAATACCATACAAAAGAATCAAAACAATTTTCACATTTCAAAGCATTTTATTTACAAAAATAACAAAAGTTAAAAAAACCCAGGAAACAGTGGATATTATTTTAAATAGATAAACAATGAAACCCGATTAAGAGTAACATAAAGCAATAAAATCAACAAATAACAAAATGGATGGATTTCAAGAGTTGTTAGCCTTATAGACGCTAGTTTCTAATTATTTGGGTACCTTCTTCAGGAAGTCCTATAAGGATCCTGTGCTAGATGGACATGTCCGTGTCCGGATTATCTAAAGAGGGACTCTGCACTGTAATTCCCAAACTTGTGATTCGGTTTGGCGATGCAGCGATGATGTATTTCGGCTCACTCTGAACGATATAATGTTAGGGTGAGGAGCATGTTTCAAGGCAAGATTTGGTAAGATCAATAAAGCACTGGAGTGCTCAGCCCACCTCTTTAGAATAACAGTTTTGCACGAACGATTGGTTGTCTTTTTTCATTGCAATGTTGGCAACTGCATCAATTGTCTGCAAGGGAACAATTGATAACGAGGGTTAGATTTTTTCAGAAGAAAGCTTAACAAAATGTACATCAATCAGGTCAGAAGAAACAGGTTCAATCGTTTCCTGCTTATCCTTAGAAGTGTCTTTGCCTGTAATCTCAAAGATAACATGTTCGAGCTTCACCAAATTGTTGCAACGATCGAAACACAATGCTATATCGTTTTCGCATTGTACTTGGCATTTAGCTTCTATGTTGAAAAGAAAATGATTGCAGCCCCAATCACAAGATGTTTTCTCTTCTCTACACATTTGATGACACATGTTGTTATCTTGGCATCGTACCCCAAATAACAGAATGAAAAAATGACAATAACAAACCGTCAACCATCTCAACCATCTCAAAAATCCAGAAAACGAAATACAAACTCAAAGCAGAGCAACACGGACCTCCAAAAAGATAGAGGTAGGATCAGGTGCCATGGAGGAGTGAGCATCCTCTGCTGACCGCTCACACCCGCCGTGTGCTCTTTGTCGTAATCGAAAAAAAAAACGGAAAAGTCCGTAGACAATTAGGTGATTAATTATGATCTAACAATTAGTATAAAAGGCCTTCATGATTCTGACAATAGAGCATCTTCTTGTTGTATAAACTATTTATCTTTCTAGAAAGAAGCGACATGGAAAGTAATATCTTATATTTCACTAAAAGAAAAACAATGTTATGGCTATCTACAAAACAAATTCTAGTTTGTTGCATTGATACTTACGTAAACGTCAAAAGTTTACTTCTAAATGTGTTTCTCTCTGCAGAGGTGATGGGGTTCTGACATCGAAACCAGATAGATTTGTGTCTTCTATACTGAATATCTCTTGGATTGTTTTTCTGAGGAAATTCCCCATAATTTGTAAAATCGGATGTAGTTCGATTTATTCATAGATCGATGCCCTGTTTTTTTTCCTGTTTGTTTTGTTACGTCACGCATTCATCGGTCAATTTCTGTCGATATGTTCCTTCATACCTCCTTACCTTCAATACAATTTGTCTATCTGACTTGTAAGAACAGAATAAAACAAGCAATCCTTATCAATCACCTGCCATTAACCAATTCAAACAATGTCTCATTTGTTGACGCGTCTAAAGCTGGATACATGTTACTTGTTAAAGCAATATGTATTTACTTTGATCAAACTTTACATTTTCAGATGAAATCATTATAAAAGATTAGCACATTTCCGGAAATAGCAAACATTGATCGATTATTTGTGCTTTTGCTTGGTCGGAATTTGGGATTTAACTCTTTAACAAGTATTCCTTTTAAAGGAATGATCGGCAATAATGATATATTGATAACTAGAAGCAATCAACATGATCAGTTTGATGTAAAATGATAAAAAGTACTGTATTTTTACAAAATATAGAATATTTTGAATCTGTACACCATAATTTCATTATTATAAACCGTCAACAAATTTAATTTTGAAATAAATTTGGGAAAAGCCGTTCGTAAACTCCTTGTCTAATTTTATATTTTTAACGTAATTATTAAATGTTAATGTATTTTCTTCTTCTTCAGAATACTGAGTAGGGCTCTTCAAAGAGCATTAACACGTATACAAAGAAAGAGTTGTATTAAAATAATTTAATGCGACTGGAAAACATTGAATGCCATCATAACTTGCTATTGAGGTCGCATTATAACGTAACCTTGTTTATAAATCAAACCGTCTTCCTAGCTATTATTATGCAACATCAATAGATCGAGGTCAGTTCATGGAGCATCTTCTTATGTTTGAGGTCAGTTCATCGAGGTCAACTGCATTACTGAATGAATCTTTCGATCGAAATTCTTACGCGTGAGACAAAATGTGCATTCTTGAATTAACAGGTCGAACTGTATTTTATGTATGTTTGCATCTCTTAAGGTAAATGAATTGAAATAAAACCGAGTATAATGTTATATAAATACTAAACCAAACTTCAAGTTTTTATAAGAACTACTTATGCAAGCGGAATGTGTGCGCACGTGGAAGCATTTGCCGGATGCCTCATATGGACACAACAGTGATCGGCCGAAGCCGATCACAAAAATAAAAATTATTTTATATATTCTGTAAACTGGTTTCTATCGAAAAAAAATCTTAGATAAATTAACTAAATGCGCTGATCGTTTTCTTGGTAATTACTTTTTAATACGCACTTATAATTTTCATCTTATCTTTACTATATCTATTTAATTGTTTAATAACATACAATATACAATTTTCATATCTCAAAGCATTTTATTAAAAAAAAATACAAAAGGGTAAAAAAAAATCCAGTGAGTGCTGGATATGATATATAAATAGAAGGACAATAACACTCAATTATGAGTAGCATAAAAAAATAAAATCAACAAAAAACAATATTGATGGATTTCAAGAGTTGTATGCCTTAAAGACGCCAACTTCCAATTATTTGGGTACCTTCTGCAGGAAGTCCTTTCAAGATCCTTCGGAGAATAGACAAGTCCGTGTCCGGGTTATCTAAAGAGGTCCTCTCCACCGACAATCCCAGACCTGTGATTCGGTTTGGCGATGCAAGGACGATGTCTTCCGGCTCACTCTGAACGGTATAATGTAAGGGTGAGCATGTTTCATGGCAAATGTTTTTATTTCTTTTACACATGGAACTACAGTCGTTGTCCATAGCCATGTTTTTGATAAGATCAATGAAGCACTGGAGTTCGCAGTCTACCTCTTTCGAAACACAGTCTTGCACACAGGAAGACGAATCGTCTTTTCTCACTACAATGTTGGTATCTGCATCAGTTGTCTCAGAGAGAACAATTGATGACGGAGGTCTGATTTTTTCAGAGGAAAGCTTGACAAAATTCACATCTACCAAGTCAGAAGAAACAGGTTCGATGGTTTCTTGCTTATCAGTTGTAGCGTCTTTGCTTATAATCTCTAAGATAACATGTTCGAGTTTCACCATATTGTTGCAACGATCGAAACATGATGCCATATCATTGTCACATTGTACATGGCACGTTTTAGCTTCTATGTTGAAAAGAAAATGATTGCAATCTTTATCACAAGATGTTTTCTCTTCCCTGCACATTTGATGACACATGTTGGTATCTTGGCATCGTACCCCAAATAATAGAAAAGCTGTCATTATGCTGACAATAGAGCATCTTCTTGTTGAATGTAGATTATTCATGTTTCTGAAAAGAAGAGAAAAGTAGAAACATAGAAAGTAATATTTGATATTTCAATAGAAAAAAATCATGCTATATATATATATATATATATATATATATATATATATATATATATATATATATTCTCATGTATTGCAATGGTACTTACGAAAACGTCAAAAGTTTTCTTCTAAATGTGTTTCTCTCTCTAAAGTTGATGGAGAATCGGATATCGAAACCAGATAGATTTGTGTCTTTCATACTGAATATCTCGTGGAATGTTTTCTACAGAAATTCCCCATAATTTGTAAAATCGGATGTAGTCCGATTTATTCATAGATCAATGCCCTGTTTTTTATCCTGTTTGTTATGTTACGTCACGCATTCTCCGGAATTAAAACATTCCAATTTCTGTCGCGCTGTTCCTTCATATATCTTTGCCTTCAATACAATTTGTCTATCTGACTTGTAAGAACAGAATAAAACAAGCAGACCTTATCAATCAACTGCCATTAATCAATTCAAACAATGTCTCATTTGTTGACGCGTCGAAAGCTGGATACATGTTACTTGTTAAAGCAATATGTATTTATTTTGATCATATTTTACAGTTTCAGATGAAATCATTATAAAAGATTAGCACATTTCCGGAAATAGCAAACATTGATCGATTATTTGTGCTTTTGCTTGGTTGGAATTTGGGATTTAACTCTTTAAAAATAAGAATTATTTTATATATTCTGTAAACTGGCTTCTATAGAAAAAAAAAATTTTAGATAAATTAACTAAATGCGCTGATCGTTTTCTTGGTAATTACTTTTTAATACGCACTTATAATTTTCATGTTATATTTACTATATCTATTTAATTGTTTAATAACATACAATATACAATTTTCATATCTCAAAGCATTTTATTAAAAAAACAAAAATACAAAAGGGTAAAAAAAAAACCCCAGTGAGTGCTGGATATGATATATAAATAGAAGGACAATAACACCCAATTATGAGTAGCATAAAAAAATAAAATCAACAAAAAACAATAACGATGGATTTCAAGAGTTGAATGCCTAAAAGATGCCAACTTCCAATTATTTGGGTACCTTCTGCAGGAAGTCCTTTCAAGATCCTTCGGAGAATGGACAAGTCCGTGTCCGGGTTATCTAAAGAGGTCCTCTCCACCGACAATCCCAGACCTGTGATTCGGTTTGGCGATGCAACGACGATATGTCTTTCGGCTCACTCTGAACGGTATAATGTAAGGGTGAGCATGTTTCAAGGCAAATATTTTTATTTCTTTTACACATGGAACTACAGTCGTTGTCCATAGCCATGTTTTTGATAAGATCAATGAAGCACTGGAGTTCGCAGTCTACCTCTTTCGAAACACAGTCTTGCACACAGGATGACGAATCGTCTTTTCTCACTACAATGTTGGTATCTGCATCAGTTGTCTCAGATGGAACAATTGATGACGGAGGTCTGATTTTTTCAGAGGAAAGCTTGACAAAATTCACATCTACCAAGTCAGAAGAAACGGGTTCGATGGTTTCTTGCTTATCAGTTGTAGCGTCTTTGCTTATAATCTCTAAGATAACATGTTCGAGTTTCACCATATTGTTGCAACGATCGAAACATGATGCCATATCATTGTCACATTGTACATGGCACGTTTTAGCTTCTATGTTGAAAAGAAAATGATTGCAATCTTTATCACAAGATGTTTTCTCTTCCCTGCACATTTGATGACACATGTTGGTATCTTGGCATCGTACCCCAAATAATAGAAAAGCTGTCATTATGCTGACAATAGAGCATCTTCTTGTTGAATGTAGATTATTCATGTTTCTGAAAAGAAGAGAAAAGTAGAAACATAGAAAGTAATATTTGATATTTCAATAGAAAAAAATCATGCTATATATATATATATATATATATATATATATATATATATATATATATATATATATATATTCTCATGTATTGCAATGGTACTTACGAAAACGTCAAAAGTTTTCTTCTAAATGTGTTTCTCTCTCTAAAGTTGATGGAGAATCGGATATCGAAACCAGATAGATTTGTGTCTTTCATACTGAATATCTCGTGGAATGTTTTCTACAGAAATTCCCCATAATTTGTAAAATCGGATGTAGTCCGATTTATTTATAGATCAATGCCCTGTTTTTTATCCTGTTTGTTATGTTACGTCACGCATTCTCCGGAATTAAAACATTCCAATTTCTGTCGCGCTGTTCCTTCATATATCTTTGCCTTCAATACAATTTGTCTATCTGACTTGTAAGAACAGAATAAAACAAGCAGACCTTATCAATCAACTGCCATTAATCAATTCAAACAATGTCTCATTTGTTGACGCGTCGAAAGCTGGATACATGTTACTTGTTAAAGCAATATGTATTTATTTTGATCATATTTTACAATTTCAGATGAAATCATTATAAAAGATTAGCACATTTCCGGAAATAGCAAACATTGATCGATTATTTGTGCTTTTGCTTGGTCGGAATTTGGGATTTAACTCTTTAAAAATAAGAATTATTTTATATATTCTGTAAACTGGCTTCTATCGAAAAAAAATCTTAGATAAATTAACTAAATGCGCTGATCGTTTTCTTGGTAATTACTTTTTAATACGCACTTATAATTTTCATGTTATATTTACTATATCTATTTAATTGTTTAATAACATACAATATACAATTTTCATATCTCAAAGCATTTTATTAAAAAAACAAAAATACAAAAGGGTAAAAAAAAAAACCCCAGTGAGTGCTGGATATGATATATAAATAGAAGGACAATAACACCCAATTATGAGTAGCATAAAAAAATAAAATCAACAAAAAACAATAACGATGGATTTCAAGAGTTGAATGCCTTAAAGACGCCAACTTCCAATTATTTGGGTACCTTCTGCAGGAAGTCCTTTCAAGATCCTTCGGAGAATGGACAAGTCCGTGTCCGGGTTATCTAAAGAGGTCCTCTCCACCGACAATCCCAGACCTGTGATTCGGTTTGGCGATGCAAGGACGATGTCTTTCGGCTCACTCTGAACGGTATAATATAAGGGTGAGCATGTTTCAAGGCAAATGTTTTTATTTCTTTTACACATGGAACTACAGTCGTTGTCCATAGCCATGTTTTTGATAAGATCAATGAAGCACTGGAGTTCGCAGTCTACCTCTTTCGAAACACAGTCTTGCACACAGGAAGACGAATCGTCTTTTCTCACTACAATGTTGGTATCTGCATCAGTTGTCTCAGATGGAACAATTGATGACGGAGGTCTGATTTTTTCAGAGGAAAGCTTGACAAAATTCACATCTACCAAGTCAGAAGAAACAGGTTCGATGGTTTCTTGCTTATCAGTTGTAGCGTCTTTGCTTATAATCTCTAATATAACATGTTCGAGCTCCACCATATTGTTGCAACGATCGAAACATGATGCCATATCATTGTCACATTGTACATGGCACGTTTTAGCTTCTATGTTGAAAAGAAAATGCTTGCAGTCTTTATCACAAGATGTTTTCTCTTCCCTGCACATTTGATGACACATGTTGGTATCTTGGCATCGTACCCCAAATAATAGAAAAGCTGTCATGATGCTGACAATAGAGCATCTTCTTGTTGAATGTAGACTATTCATTTTTCTGAAAAGAAAAGACATAGAAAGTAATATTTGATATTTCAATAGAAGAAAATCATGTTATAACAAATATATATATATATATATATATATATATATATATATATATATATATATATATATATATATATATATATATATATATATACTCATGTATTGCAATGGTACTTACGAAAACGTCAAAAGATTTCTTCTAAATGTGTTTCTCTCTCTAGAGTTGATAGAGAATCGGATATCGAAACCAGATAGATTTGTGTCTTTTATACTGAATATCTCGTGCAATGTTTTCTACAGAAATTCCCCATAATTTGTAAAATCGGATGTAGTCCGATTTATTTATAGATCGATGCCCTGTTTTTTATCCTGTTTGTTATGTTACGTCACGCATTCTCCGGAATTAAAACATTCCAATTTCTGTCGCGCTGTTCCTTCATATATCTTTGCCTTCAATACAATTTGTCTATCTGACTTGTAAGAACAGAATAAAACAAGCAGACCTTATCAATCAACTGCCATTAACCAATTCAAACAATGTCTCAGTTGTTGACGCGTCTAAAGCTGGATAAATGTTTTTTGTTAAAGCAATATGTATTTACTTTGATCAAATTTTACATTTTCAGATGAAATCATTATAATAGATTAGCATGTTTCCGAAAATTGCAAAAATTGATCGATTATTTCTGTTTTTGTTTTGATTTTTGTTTATTTCACTCTATCTAGATAGGAATTTTTTTTATTATTATACAGGATAAGTTTCCGAATCTAATAAATTAAACATATTTCTAACTAATTGTATGACAATTTCCTCTTTGTTGACAGACGTAAAAACCGTCACAAAGCCATGTCTGATTTTCTTTTCAGTTTAAATTATTCTGCAATATAATTTCTATTCACTCTTGTTAATTAAGTGATGCCTTCGTGTAGTACTACGTGTATGTTTGTTTTCTGTATAGAATGGAGAATGATTGAAATCCGAAAGAGTATTCATTTGCTTACCAACTGCTGATGTTATTTTGGAGCAGAATGGGTAGGTAATACCAGGTAAACAATTGTCAGATTTTTTATTGCATTTTAAACACAAAATATCTTTTCTTAATACTTCAAACTGCAAACTGCAGATAGTACAAGATGGGTCCTATGATATTTTTAACACTGAAAGATAGTCATACTATATTCACGTTTATGTTCAGCATTGGTCCCCTGTTAGTCTGTCTTTAAACATGTTATTAACTTTATCCAAAGTTCCCGTTTCCTTCATTTTTCTCTTACATATTAAATATACATGAATGTAAATGAGTTAAGATTAGTATAAGGATGAAAGTGCAAAATTTCTTCTGCAACTTGATTTTTTAAAGTTGTTTATAATAAGAAGTATGGTGCTAACCCGATCACCTGGTAATATTTTTTCAACATTCTTGTCCGGGTCGTATGGTTGTCATCATATGTGTTGCAAATCCTTGTTTGGATTTTATTTTACTGTATCTTTCAGCCAGGCAAAATAAAACGGAGTATCAAAACAGATACCTGAACATTTTTAGTCATGTTGATTGGCAAATGGAACATTTCTGGTAAAGAAAAAAAACAACGAAGTGGAACCGGGTTTATTATCTATAACGTTTTATAAGTTGACTTGCAAATGATACAAAATTGAATTAGTGTGGGACCTATTAAATTAAGATATGTAATTTTGATTTAATCGTTGAATTTGATATAAAATAGTTTATCTTGAATTTTTAAGAAAAATATATGGGTTTTTTAAAATAAATGTAAGTGTTTAATATTCAATAGATATATATTATAAAAGTGCATACAATGGTCTGATAAGCAGCTATTATGCACTTGTCAATTAAATGATCTTACACGTGCTCTGAATGAAAATGTATATATTTTCCAAAATGAAAAAAAAATGAAAAAAAGGCACATCGATCTACAAACCGTCTATATAAACAATTTAAACAGGAAGCAAAGGTCTTTAACGCTGTACATATAGAAAAGGAATTTCTGTACAGTACTAGTACACTCACACTTCGGTAGTTATATGTATATATAATCAGTAGAAAAGATTGCAATAAGTCTTAAATTACATATATAATTATGTTTCAAGAAGGATGACAATCTTACTTTGAATTTCATACAAATGTAGGAGTTTAATTTTTCGTGATTTGTGCTTAAACGCTCATATTGCCAAGTTCTCTAATTAAGAATTTAAAAAGGGATGTACATCATAAACAGGATGTAAGATGTCTCATCGTAAACAAGTCGGTAAATCATATTCTTGCATGCCATTGCGTATATGGAAGAATAGACTAGTGGTAAAATGATATACGACATGCGTAGATAAGTGACATATATTTCGCGTTGATGAATAACTTTCATACATTTTTACCAATTCATTCGCTAGGATAATCAAAAGAATTTTATATATAATGGAATGTTTTTTTATTTTTGTTTTGTTTTGCTTTTTAATAACTTTCTTCGTATGTTTTTGCTTTTGTTTGTTTGTTTTTGTTTTTTATTTTCTTATATAGGAGGGGGTTGTGTTTTATTTTAGTACTTATGACTTTCTTTTTATGTTTTTGCTTTTGTTCGTTTGTTTATTTTTGGTTTTTGCCTTTTAAATTTTATTTTTTAGGAGGGGGTTGTACTTTGCCTCAGCTTTCATTTTTAATTGTTAAGGTTGTTGACTTTTTTGCTGTCAATTCACCAGTTATTAAAATTTTGAGAAAACTGATTAAGTTCTTAGAGATGGAACGTGAGAACTTTAACCCAGGAAATGCACCAATAAAAAGGTCAGGCCAATCTGTAACCCTTGTCAATTTTCTGTAATCATTAAATTGATATTAGGTTTAACTAAAACCTTGTAACAAGTATTGACTGGTTCCTTGAAAATTAAACAGATTTAAAAAAATTAAAAAAGTTCCCCCCCCAAAAAAAATGGATCCTATTTCTAGAACTACTGTATATGAAATTATTAAATCTATATAAATTCGAATTGATTTGAAAACAAAACTTTTGATCAGAGCTTTCTGACAATAAATGTACAACGTTTAATCAAAATTCATTCCAGCAAATTTAGCAATTATTATAACACGTGCTTAGCATAATAGCCCATTGCATTTTTGCAAAGAATGCAGACGCCCATAGAAAAACATCTTTACCTAGAATATGATTTGTTAATTTTAAAATTGGCTGAATGTTAGCCATCCTGTTACGATTGTGGTGGCAGGAAATGGACCACCAAATTTAAGTGATCTGATTTGTCAGCAAATCAGCGTCGACCTATTGTCGTCCCACATTTTTTTTTCATCAATCAGAAAAGTGTGGGAATTTTTAGTTATATCTTATTAATTACGAAACTGTAATTAAAAAAAGAAATTGGGGCAATTAATTGTGCATCAATTTTGGTGCATATTAATGTTTATATTGTTATATTTGTATCTCTTTTGCATTCAGATATTCAATTGCATTATGGGCGTTTTGATAATCGTAATTGATATTTGTTAAAATATAAATAATTACGAGGGTTGTTCGGATATTATTGAGACATTTTCTCTAATTTTTTTAGTAAAACAGATAAACCCTTGAAATTTCACCAAAATGTAAATCAGGATAGGGTTTATCAATGTGAAAAGTTACTTGTTAAATCATTCCCGGTAAGTGGATCAACGTGCCTTCGTCCAGTGACCCCGCGCAACCGCATTTTTTCGCAACGTTATTTTAACGCTTCTCACTGCTCCTGCGTTTTAAACACCTTACAAACGAACGAAAACAAGAATTATTCTTTATTTCTCATCTTTTGTTTTCATTTCAAGATGTCATCATTTACATTTTCTCTCATTCTTGATTTTTTGTGGGGAAAAATTCGAGTTATTTTTACCCGAAAGTCAAATTACTGTGAATGTCTCCTGCAGTCATTTTGTATATATTTTAGAACTATTAACAACAGTCAGTGTGTAAAAAGAACTCGATATTTCGTTCCTTTGTCTTAATTTTAGTTAAACAATCAGTGAAAAAATATGATGAACTGAAGCTCTTTATCCCTTGTTATCGTATAGTTTTTGTTTAAGCAATTGCGTAGCCTAAAAAGGTCTTTTGAGAATCTACCAGTTTGATGTATACATGTATTCGCCGTGCCGTCTTGACGTCAAAATTCAATGTAAAGTCGTTGTCAGATTTCTATTGCTTGGGTAAATATATTTGTACTATATCCGCATTTCAACTCGAACATTAGTGAAACTTGATCAAAAGTTAGTTGCAAAAATTAGCAAAATGAACATAATTAATTTGATTTCTTTTATCAATATCTGTAATTTTACGGACATTTAGAAGGTAGTGTATCTTCGGGTAGAACTAATAGCAAATCAGTAAAGTGGATCGATGACAATGCGGAATATATCTTGACTGAAATTACACGAAATCAAAATCTTCTACTCGGTGAATTAGATATTGATTTCAAAAATCCTCCAGATATCAATACTTGTATCAATAATATTTGTAGTATATTGAATGACTGTGTCTTACCTTACATGGATGTTAACGTATCCATGCCATACCATACCATACATAAAAATTACACACGTGGGAATATGAAACAGGACAAACCCTGGTTTGACGAAACTTGTAAAAAACTGTTGAAAGAATACAAAG
Source organism: Magallana ariakensis (assembly GCA_020458035.1). Classification (NCBI taxonomy): domain Eukaryota; kingdom Metazoa; phylum Mollusca; class Bivalvia; order Ostreida; family Ostreidae; genus Magallana; species Magallana ariakensis. The sequence goes on along the minus strand of CM035812.1, from coordinate 73,516,092 downwards.
GGCTACTCCATACGTACAATAATGAAAAATCATATGAAAATAAAGAAACACTTTTAGCTGCCAAGAAAAAATACAAAAAATACATGAAAAAATCAAAATATAAATACAAACGATATGAGGGTGACATGTTTGATTTTTTGAGAAAACACAACCCAAAACACTTTTACAGTTTATTCTCCAAGGGGAAAAGCAAGTCTGGTAAATGTAGCCTAACGAATGACGACTTCCAAGCATATTTTAAAAGTCTTATTGAAGGTAACAGCGCTGACCACACAGAAAGTACTTGTGACTATATGAATCATAATGCCGTATATGAAGAGTTAGATAAAGAAATTACTTATGATGAAATTAGTATGGCTATTAAAAAACTAAAATGTAACAAAAGTTGTAGTGAGGACTGCATTGTAAATGAGTTATTTATAAGATGTAATGATATTTTGATGCCTGTGTTGCATAAACTTTTTAACAAAATACTAATGTCAGGCTTATTCCCTGATTTGTGGACAAAAAGTTGTTTTGTACCTGTACACAAAAAAAAGTGACATTGATGAACCAGGCTGAAGCTAGCAGCCACTAACAGCAGCCACTAAGCCCGTAGAAGCTAGCAGCCAATAAGGAAATCATCAAAGTACTGAGAGTACTCGAATCGAAAATTTATATTTTACTTTATTATCGGCAATCTTTAATTAATAACAAGAAGATTTATACATGACTAATTTGTATGAGGATTGACAACTTCGGAGGCAGTAAAGCTCGCCTGAATAAGAATTATAAATGCGTTTGTGTTTAATAAAATTAATGAATATTGGTATTTGTCTATACGTGTGCTTAAAAATTGATCACAGGGTCTGTTTACTTCTCTCCGGAAATAACATGCATAAAAATTCAGAAAAATAGTCTAATTTTTACAAAAATAGGACTTTCAGACATCTTGTATTGTGATTTTATTCTCATAAAAAATTTTACCTCTGTCAAAACGAAAACCAAACAAGAGAAATCCAGAGGTTAATTTGGGACTATTTTGTGTCAGCCATGTTTTGACGTGAACCTTCGAGAAAAAAATGCAAAGATATAAACAAGAGATTATTAAGCTCACCCGAACTTTGGCATTTTTTAGCATTTCACAATGATATAGGGGTGAAAAGTGGACCATTATCTCCCTTATCTTTGAAGTGTGCATCAAACGGATAACAGGGCAGTGTAGGGGACCTATAGGGCTATTATTTCCCGGTCTCAAATATGGGCTGTAGGGGTACCACCAAGTGGCTCCCAGGGGTTCGGGCTCATTTCAGGGGTTTATATCTCACGTGAGTTTGATCACAAGAACCTGGAAACACTGAGGGTAAGTAGAGGACCCCAAAAGGTATCCATAACAAGCGTTAGAGGGCGTCTATCACCCCTATAAGGGTCCAGTTAGCTCACCCGAACTTTGGCATGTTTTAGCATTTCACAATGATATAGGGGTGAAAAGTGGACCATTATCTCCCTTATCTTTGAAGTGTGCATCAAACGGATAACAGGGCAGTGTAGGGGACCTATAGGGCTATTATTCCCCGGTCTCAAATATGGGCTGTAGGGGTACCACCAAGTGGCTCCCAGGGGTTCGGGCTCATTTCAGGGGTTTATATCTCACGTGAGTTTGATCACAAGAACCTGGAAACACTGAGGGTAAGTAGAGGACCTCAAAAGGTATCCATGACAAGCGTTAGAGGGCGTCTATCACCCCTATAAGGGTCCAGTTAGCTCACCCGAACTTTGGCATTTTTTAGCATTTCACAATGATATAGGGGTGAAAAGTGGACCATTATCTCCCTTATCTTTGAAGTGTGCATCAAACGGATAACAGGGCAGTGTAGGGGACCTATAGGGCTATTATTTCCCGGTCTCAAATATGGGCTGTAGGGGTACCACCAAGTGGCTCCCAGGGGTTCGGGCTCATTTCAGGGGTTTATATCTCACGTGAGTTTGATCACAAGACCCTGGAAACACTGAGGGTAAGTAGAGGACCTCAAAAGGTATCCATAACAAGCGTTAGAGGGCGTCTATCACCCCTATAAGGGTCCAGTTAGCTCACCCGAACTTTGGCATGTTTTAGCATTTCACAATGATATAGGGGTGAAAAGTGGACCATTATCTCCCTTATCTTTGAAGTGTGCATCAAACGGATAACAGGGCAGTGTAGGGGACCTATAGGGCTATTATTTCCCGGTCTCAAATATGGGCTGTAGGGGTACCACCAAGTGGCTCCCAGGGGTTCGGGCTCATTTCAGGGGTTTATATCTCACGTGAGTTTGATCACAAGAACCTGGAAACACTGAGGGTAAGTAGAGGACCTCAAAAGGTATCCATAACAAGCGTTAGAAGGCGTCTACGACCCCTATAAGGGTCCAGTTAGCTCACCCGAACTTTGGCATGTTTTAGCATTTCACAATGATATAGGGATGAAAAGTGGACCATTATCTCCCTTATCTTTGAAGTGTGCATCAAACGGATAACAGGGCAGTGTAGGGGACCTATAGGGCTATTATTTACCGGTCTCAAATATGGGCTGTAGGGGTACCACCAAGTGGTTTATATCTCACGTGAGTTTGATCACAAGAACCTGGAAACACTGAGGGTAAGTAGAGGACCTCAAAAGGTATCCATAACAAGCGTTAGAGGGCGTCTATCACCCCTATAAGGGTCCAGTTAGCTCACCCAAACTTTGGCATTTTTTAGCATTTCACAATGATATAGGGGTGAAAAGTGGACCATTATCTCCCTTATCTTTGAAGTGTGCATCAAACGGATAACAGGGCAGTGTAGGGGACCTATAGGGCTATTATTTCCCGGTCTCAAATATGGGCTGTAGGGGTACCACCAAGTGGCTCCCAGGGGTTCGGGCTCATTTCAGGGGTTTATATCTCACGTGAGTTTGATCACAAGAACCTGGAAACACTGAGGGTAAGTAGAGGACCTCAAAAGGTATCCATAACAAGCGTAAGAGGGCGTCTAACACCCCTATAAGGGTCCAGTTAGCTCACCCGAACTTTGGCATTTTTTAGCATTTCACAATGATATAGGGGTGAAAAGTGGACCATTATCTCCCTTATCTTTGAAGTGTGCATCGAACGGATAACAGGGCAATGTAGAGGACCTATAGGGCTATTATTTCCCGATCTCAAATATGGGCTGTAGGGGTACCACCAAGTAGCTCCCAGGGGTTCGGGCTCATTTCAGGGGTTTATATCTCACGTCAGTTTGATCACAAGACCCTTCTTTGAATTGTGCATCAAACGGATAACAGGGCAGTGTAGGGGACCTATAGGGCTATTATTTCCCGGTCTCAAATTTAGGATGTAGGGGTACCACCAAGTGGCTCCCAGGGGTTCTGGCTCATTTCAAAGATTTATATCTCATTTTAGTTTGATCACAAAAACTTGAAGACAATATGATTAAGTAGAGGACCTCAAGAGGTATCCATAACAAGCATTAGAGGGCGTCTATGACCCCTATAAGGGTCCAGTTAGCTCACCCGAACTTTGGCATTTTTTAGCATTTCACAATAATAATTATAGGGGTGAAAAGTGGACCATTATCTCCCTTATCTTTGAAGTGTGCATCGAACGCATAACAAGAAAATCTAGGGGACCTATAGGGCTATTATTTCCCGGTCTCAAATATGGGCTGTAGGGGTACCACCAAGTGGCTCCCAGGGGTTCGGGCTCATTTCAGGGGTTTATATCTCACGTGAGTTTGATCACAAGACCCTGGAAACACTGAGGTTAGGTAGAGGACCTCAAGAGGTATCCATAACAAGCGTTAGAGGGCGTCTATCACCCCTATAAGGGTCCAGTTAGCTCACCGAACTTTGGCATTTTTTAGCATTCACGATGATATAGGGGTGAAAAGTGGACCATTATCTCCCTTATCTTTGAAGTGTGCATCGAACGGATAACAGGGCAGTGTAGGGAACCTATTGGGCTATTATTTTCCGGTCTCAAATATGGGCTGTAGGGGTACCACCAAGTGGCTCCCAGGGGTTCGGGCTCATTTCAGGGGTTTATATCTTACGTGAGTTTGATCACAAGACCCTGGAAACACTGAGGTGAAGTAGAGGACCTCAAGAGGTATCCATAACAAGCGTTAGAGGGCGTCTATGACCCCTATAAGGGTCCAGTTAACTCACCCGAACTTTGGCATTTTTTACCATTTCACAATGATATGGGGGTTAAAGGTAGTTCATTATCACCCTTATCTTTGAAGTGTGCATCAAACGGAAAACAGGGCAGTGTAGGGGACCTATAGGGCTGTTATTTCCCAGTCTCAAGTTTGGGCTGTAGGGGTACCACCAAGTGGCTCCCAGGAATTCTTGCTCATTTCAAGGATAGGGGACCTATAGGGCTATTTCTTCCAGGTCTCCTAATACGAATACCTTTTTTAAATAATCCCAGTGTTTCCAAGTTTTTGTGATCAAACAATTGTGAGCTATAAACCCCTGAAATGACCCAGAACCCATGATAGACATTTAGTGGTACCCCAACAGCCCATATCTGAGACCGGGAAATAACAGCTCTATAGGTCCTACACTGTTCTGTTATCCGTTTGATGCACATTTCAGAGATAAGGGAGATAATAGTCCACATTTCACCCCTATATCATTGTGAAATGCTAAAAATGCCTACGTGTGGGTGAAGTAATTATAACTGGACCCTTTTGAGGGTCATTGACACCCTCTAACGCTTGTTATGGATACCTCTTGAGGTCTTTTGAACCCCCGTGTTTCAAGTGTTTTTTTTAATCAACCTGATATGAGATAAAAACCCTTAAAATGAGCCCGAACCCCTGAGAGCCACTTGGTGGTACCCCTACAGCCTAAATTTGAGACCGGTAAATAATAGCCCTATAGGTCCCCTACACTGCCCTGTTGTCCGTTTGATGCACACTTCAAAGATAAGGAAGATAATGGTCCATTTTCACCCCTATATCATCGTGAAATGCTAAAAAATGCCAAAGTTCGGGTGAGCTAACTGGACCCTTATAGGGGTGATAGACGCCCTCTAACGCTTGTTATGGATACCTTTTGAGGTCCTCTACTTACCCTCAATATTTCCAGGTTCTTGTGATCAAACTCACGTGAGATATAAACCCCTAAAATGAGCCCGAACCCCTGGGAGCCACTTGGTGATACCCCTACAGCCCATATTTGAGACCAGGAAATAATAGCCCTTTAGGCCCCCTACACTGCCCTGTTATCCGTTTGATGCACACTTCAAAGATAAGGGAGATAATGGTCCACTTTTCACCCCTATATCATCGTGAAATGCTAAAAAATGCCAAAGTTCGGGTGAGCTAACTGGACCCTTATAGAAGTCATAGACGCCCTCTAACGCTTGTTATGGATACCTCTTGAGGACCTCTACCTAACCTCAGTGTTTCCAGGGTCTTGTGATCAAACTCACGTGAGATATAAACCCCTGAAATGAGCCCGAACCCCTGGGAGCCACATGGTGGTACCCCTACAGCCTATATTTGAGATCGGGAAATAATAGCCCTATAGGTCCCCTACATTGCCCTGTTATCCGTTCGATGCACACTTCAAAGATAAGGGAGATAAAGGTCCACTTTTCACCCCTATATCGTTGTGAAATGCTAAAAAATGCCAAAGTTCGGGTGAGCTAACTGGACCCTTATAGGGGTCATAGACGCCCTCTAACGCTTGTTATGGATACCTCTTGAGGTCCTCTACCTAACCTCAGTGTTTCCAGGGTCTTGTGATCAAATTCACGTGAGATATAAACCCCTGAAATGAGCCAGAACCCCTGGGAGCCACTTGGTGATACCCCTACAGCCTATATTTGAGACCGGGAAATAATAACCCTATAGGTCCCCTACACTGCCCTGTTATCCGTTCGATGCACACTTCAAAGATAAGGGTGATAATGAACTACCTTTAACCCTTATATGTTCGTGAAATGCTAAAAAATGCCAAAGTTCGGTGAACTAACTGGACCCTTATAGGGGTCATAGACGCCCTCTAACGCTTGTTATGGATACCTCTTGAGGTCCTCTACCTAACCTCAGTGTTTCCAGGGTCTTGTGTTCAAATTCACGTGAGATATAAACCCCTGAAATGAGCCAGAACCCCTGGGAGCCACTTGGTGATACCCCTACAGCCTATATTTGAGACCGGGAAATAATAACCCTATAGGTCCCCTACACTGCCCTGTTATCCGTTCGATGCACACTTCAAAGATAAGGGTGATAATGAACTACCTTTAACCCTTATATGTTCGTGAAATGCTAAAAAATGCCAAATTTCGGTGAGCTAACTGGACCCTTATAGGGGTCATATACGCCCTCTAACGCTTGTTATGGATACCTCTTGAGGTCCTCTACCTAACCTCAGTGTTTCCAGGGTCTTGTGATCAAACTCACCTGAGATATAAACCCCTGAAATGAGCCCGAACCCCTGGAAGCCACTTGGTGGTACCCCTACAGCCTATATTTGAGATCGGAAAATAATAGCCCTATAGGTCCCCTACATTGCCCTGTTATCCGTTCGATGCACACTTCAAAGATAAGGGAGATAATGGTCCACTTTTCACCCCTATATCATTGTGAAATGCTAAAAAATGCCAAAGTTCGGGTGAGCTAACTGGACCCTTATAGGGGTCATAGACGCCCTCTAACGCTTGTTATGGATACCTCTTGAGGTCCTCTACCTAACCTCAGTGTTTCCAGGGTCTTGTGTTCAAATTCACGTGAGATATAAACCCCTGAAATGAGCCAGAACCCCTGGGAGCCACTTGGTGATACCCCTACAGCCTATATTTGAGATCGGGAAATAATAACCCTATAGGTCCCCTACACTGCCCTGTTATCCGTTTGATGCACACTTCAAAGATAAGGGTGATAATGAACTACCTTTAACCCTTATATGTTCGTGAAATGCTAAAAAATGCCAAATTTCGGTGAGCTAACTGGACCCTTATAGGGGTCATATACGCCCTCTAACGCTTGTTATGGATACCTCTTGAGGTCCTCTACCTAACCTCAGTGTTTCCAGGGTCTTGTGATCAAACTCACCTGAGATATAAACCCCTGAAATGAGCCCGAACCCCTGGAAGCCACTTGGTGGTACCCCTACAGCCTATATTTGAGACCAGGAAATAATAGCCCTATAGGTCCCCTACACTGCCCTGTTATCCGTTTGATGCACACTTCAAAGATAAGGGAGATAATGGTCCACTTTTCACCCCTATATCATCGTGTAATGCTAAATAATGCCAAAGTTCGGGTGAGCTAACTGGACCCTTATAGGGGTTATAGACGCCCTCTAACGCTTGTTATGGATACCTCTTGAGGTCCTCTACCTATCCTCAGTGTTTCCAGGGTCTTGTGATCAAACTCACGTGAGATATAAACCCCTGAAATGAGCCAGAACCTCTGGGAGCCACTTGGTGGTACCCCTACAGCCCATATTTGAGACCGGGAAATAATAGCCCTATAGCGCCCCTACACTGCCCTGTTATCCGTTCGATGCACACTTCAAAGATAAGGGAGATAATGGTCCACTTTTCACCCCTATATCATTGTGAAATGCTAAAAAATGCCAAAGTTCGGGTGAGCTAAATAATCTCTTGTTTATATCTTTGCATTTTTTTCTCGCAGGTTCACGTCAAAACATGGCTGACACAATATAATCCCAAATTAACCTCTGGATTTCTCTTGTTTGGTTTTCCTTTTGACAGAGGCTAATTTTTTTATGAGAATAAAATCACAATACAAGATGTCTGAAAGTCCTCTTTTTTGTAAAAATTTGACTACTTTTCTAAATTTTTATGCATGTTATTTCCGGAGAGAAGTCAACAGACCCGGGGATCAATTTTTAAGCACAGGTATAGACAAATACCAATATTCATTAATGTCATTAAACACAAACGCATTTATAATTTTTATTCAGGCGAGCTTTACTGCCTCCGAAGTTGACAATGCTCATTCAAATTAGTCATGCATAAATCTTCTTGTTATTAATTAAAGAATGCCGATAATAAAGTAAAATATAATTTTCGATTCGAGTACTCTCAGTACTTTGATGATTTTCCTTATTGGCTGCTAGCTTCTACGGGCTTAGTGGCTGCTGTTAGTGGCTGCTAGCTTCAGCCTGGTCATTGATGATGTAAACAACTACAGGGGTATCTCTATTGTCAGTTGTTTTGGAAAACTATTTACAAGTGTTTTAAATAATAGAATCCTAGAATGGGATAGCAAATACGATATCTTGACTGATGCTCAGTTTGGGTTTCGACCAGGACTTAGTACAGTAGATGCTATATTTGTTTTGCAATCACTTATTAGCAAAACTCTATGTAACAAAAAACGTCTATATTGTTGTTTTGTGGATTTTCAAAAGGCATTTGACTCTATTAACAGATGCAAGTTATGGGATAAAATATAGAAAGTTGGTATACGAGGGAAATTATTACAAGTTATACAATCACTGTACAATAATGTGAAGTCATGTGTCAAATATGGTGGTGTTTTAAGTGATTACTTTAGTAATGACATGGGTCTTATGCAAGGTGAAGTGTTATCACCACTACTTTTTGCTTTTTATGTGAACGATTTTGAGATAAACTTTATAAAAAACAATTGTCCATCCATTGAACTACAAATGATTAATATTTTCCTGCTAATGTTTGCAGATGATATGGTATTGATTGCTGAAACCCCTGCTGGGTTACAGAGTATGTTAAATACACTTAATGAGTATACTATAGAATGGGATCTGAATGTAAATGTGTCTAAAACCAAGGTTGTCATTTTTAGGAATGGTGGGAAAATATCAGATCTTGAAAGCTGGTTATACAATGAACAAAAACTAGAAGTTGAGAATACTTTTAAGTATCTTGGTATGTTATTCAACTTCAATGGAAAATTTTTACAAACACAAAAACATGTAGCAGATCAAGGACGGAAAGCACTTTTTGCAATATCAAACACTATGAAAAATTATTCTTTTAATGTTGAAACTCAATGTTCCGTATTTGATACGTATGTTCATAATATTCTTTCGTATGCCTGTGAAATTTGGGGTTTCCACAAAGCACCCGATATAGAAAAGGTACATCTCAATTTTTGTAAGAGAATTCTTGGGGTCAATAAAAAAACTACAAATAATTTAGTGTATTGTGAACTGGGTAGATTGCCTTTGTATATTAGAAGAAAGTTACGAATTTTCAAATATTGGTTAAAAATTAAAAATACAAATAATATTATCTTGAAGGAGGCATACGAAAGCATGCTTGTCAATAACGATAACTGGATGGTTTCCATACAAAGCGAGTTGTCTAGCATGGGTCTAAAATATTTGTTTGACGAAACGTGTTCTAATCAATGTAAAACCTACAAGACAATTGAATGAAGAATATTAGATATTTATAAACAAAGTTTGATGTCATCTTTTTCGACATCTCCGAAGAGTATGTTATATCAACACCTTGTGGATAATTTTTGTTTGCAAACTTATCTTAGGAGACCGATTAATTATACTTCAAAAAAAGTATTTTTCGAACTTCATCACACTCTTTAAATATTGAAAAAGGTCGACACAACAAGGTGCCAAGAAATGAAAGATTTTGCAATCATTGTAATAAAAAAGATTTAGAAGATGATTTCCACTTTATACTCATATGTCCTTTTTACGTTGAATTACGAAAGAAATATACAAAGAGTTTTTATTACAAAAAACCAAGTGTTTTTAAACTAGTTAAACTTTTAAGTGTTAACAATATAAAGGAACTCAATAATTTAGGTAAATATTTGTCTAGCGCTTTCAAAATGAGAGCGCAGCATTGTAATAATACTACAGTTTAAGCTACTTAACATACATTTATGTTCATTCATATTTTATGATATGTACATGATTATATTGTTTAATATGTCCACTCACTTACTGCACATTGCACATTTGTTTATAATTTTATATGTATTATAATTTGTATTCCGATGAGTGGTAAAGCTCAAGGATAATAAATTGAATTGAATTGAATTGAAGTAGATGTTTAAGTTTTTTAATCTCTGAGTTCATGCCTGGGCTGGGTAACCATTTATCTACCGTCGTAAACAAAATATTAAATATTCTTTAAATATTACTTTGTTTATTATTTGTTGGGGTTTCTTCAATGTTTATGCAAATTTTCATCAAAATTTGTCACTTAGAAAGGAAAATGTTTGAGTTGTCTCAATAATTTCGAACAACCCTCGTACATATATATACATGTACATATCAAGCATAGTGTGTTTTAAATAATGTAAACACTAATTTTCAATTCCATACACACAATGTATTCATTTGATATAGATGTTAAAACAATTTTTAAAACTTTTATGTCGCTTCAGACTAAAGTCACAGCGTGTCCATATGAAAATATATTTTTTATAAGAAAATTTATACTACATTTCTACTAGTAATTACATGTTTTGCTTTATTTTATGTAATAGTGGTATGGTGTGTTTATTTTATATCTCATTTCAATAACTTATCAAAAGAGATTAATTTATTAATAGACAAGTCTGCGTTTTTGTTTTACAAGTTTCCAGTTTCTTTATAAGTTAACAAGTTGCATGTATATGAGAGACCTCTCTACCATCAGGTTAAATTTATTATTTTTTAGATAATTAATCTAAAAAATGAAATAACACTTAACATTAAAATTATGTATTTAAACGCTGTTTAACACAATTTGTACATTTTTAAAGATTCACTAACGTCATGCTATTATTTTTGTTCCAAATTGTTTTTTTAAATAATTTTTACAAATGTAATACTAATGACATAAGGTGAAATTAAATTCTATAAATATTTATTTTGAGCTTGACATTTCACCATCAGCCTTGGTTTCTGGACCTCAAAGTGTGCCTAATGCATTAAATTGTTCACGACACGGAATTATTAAATTATCACGCACTCTTCATTGCATTACAAACTCTTTGCCTTGTCCCTTTTTCCTCCATTAAAAGTATTTGTCAAGTTCTTGATAGTAAATCATGTAGCGGTATTTTTGCCACGGCTGTTAAATTGTTTTTTTTTTAATTTAGACAAGGACTTGGCTTCTAGTTTGATTGAAATCAATTACTTGTATCCATTAATTGTAAAAATGTGTCTGTTTGTTTGTCTCTCTGTCTGTCTCTCTGTCTCTCTCTCTCTCTCTCTGAAAAAATATAATCTAAAAATCAAAGTCGATGTTCAAAGAATAAAAAAAGCTTTATGTATATATATATATATATATATATATATATATATATATATATATATATATATATATATATATATATATACTTAAATAAATAAAACAGAATGCGACAGTCCAAATTGTTTACTGTTAGCGCTTTCAGCCATGTCGGCTCTTTCAGCCATGTCGGCTCTTCAGACAGTTATACAAAATTAAAAACGTTGTTTGTAACGTTGTCAATGACGTCGTGTTTTTAAAGTTCATTATGACGTCACAATGTACATCAAGGTAGCGATGGCGATTTCATTTGAAGTCCACATTTTGTAAAATGGAAATATTTTAAATGTTCCCTTTCGTCTAATTTAATTTACTGTGCAACTTGTCCAACCTGTGGGGAAAATTATATTGGCCAGACTAACCAGCTCAACGCCCGAGTACGAGTCCACAAACAACAAATAAAGGACGAAACAGTGAGAAACACTCCATGTTCGGAACATTTTGCTAAGTGTGGAAAGGGAACATTTAAAATATTTCCATTTTACAAAATGTGGACTTCAAATGAAATCGCCCGAACTACAAAAGAGGACTATTTTATTAAAATATTTAACCCGAAACTTAATCGAAAATAGATTTATCATATATATGTATTTTATTATATGTCTATGCATTGCTTACATGTTATGCCTAACTGCATTGATTAAGTTCACGCCATCGCTACCTTGATGTACATTGTGACGTCATAATGAACTTTAAAAACACGACGTCATTGACAACGTTACAAACAACGTTTTTAATTTTGTATAACTGTCTGAAGAGCCGACATGGCTGAAAGCGCTAACAGTAAACAATTTATTTAATTTGGACTGTCGCATTCTGTTTTATTTATTTAAGTATTTTTTGCTGTACCAAGGCTTTATTTATCTATATATATATATATATATATATATATATATATATATATATATATATATATATATATATATATATATATATATATAACAGTTTATAAACTGTTATAGTTACGTTTTAATTGATAAATTTTAAACTTTTAATGTAACAATTTGACGGTCGTTGATAAAATTAAACATTCTAAAGCCTGGTAAATATCTACATAATATTAACCATTAGATCAATGTAAGCCTCAATCCTACAAATACTAAATGTTTTGAAAAGAAAATTAACATATTAACAATTAACAATTTATTGGTCGTAACAAACCAATGTTTACCTGAACCCTTTTTTAAGTATAGTATATTTTTCCGTTGCACTTTTACCTGCCTATATTTAGCCTTTTCGTTACAAACATCAATGAAGCCTACAAATGCGTTATAAAGATGTCAATATTTATGTTAATATATACTCGTCGCAGCATGATATCTCGTCTATTTTAAGTCCCCTTTGACACTCTTTGGTCTGTCTGTATCTATTTGTGTTGGTGTCGGTCAATAATAGAAGTTAATCAGGACCCAAATATATTCTCAGACCATTGATTTTATAAACAGGTCAACCTGCCTAAATAGATTTGATTTTGAAATTTCATAATTATTATTGTTTATTTCAACTTTGAGCCATTAGGCTCATCAATAATTTACACAAATGCGAAGAACAAACGTATGCGAGGCACGCAAAATGCGAAGCCAGTAGCTAGGCTTCAGAGAATCTCTTCTCGCTATGAAGACCAACATATATATATATACATCATATAAAATATTAAATATTGTGAGATTCTTAGATATATGTGATACGGAAAATACCATTTAACAATTAGAATAGAAAAGTTGTATAATTTTAGCTAGAGCAGTGAATTTCTGAGCATAGTTGCATAATAAAGATATTTACCAAGGTTACACAACTTTTTGGTATTGTTTGAACTAAATAACTTAACAAGTTTGAATACAGATGGTTGTTTGACATAATAATTTTTAATGTATCTTGATCTTAATGAATTGTAAACTTGACATTTTAACACAAAGTGAAAAACATCTCCAATGTCGGTGTGAATACAAAAAGTACATCTTCTTTCATTTCTTGCAATGTTTTATACCTTTCAGACTCAATTGCTAACGAATACGATTCTAATCTATACTTTGTAATGCATCTTCTAAATTTATGAGGTATAAATTTGCGTAAATAAGACTGTATGCAAAATCTATCTATCAAATGTGAAAAGAATAAAATTTTTGAGAATTATTTATAAAAGCAAACAACTCCTAACAATAAAAATCTATTATTCAAAGATCACTTAAGTAAAAATAAAAGTAGTATGTTGTTTATTCATGTTTGATATTTAAAATACGATGTCTTGTGGACAAATGTGTTTTGGAAATGACACAAAAATCCATTTATGCAACCAGATCGAAAACATGTATTGCTTGTTTGCATTAAACATGCATTTTGATAATGGAACTGTTTCAACGTTAAAACGGTAAACTGGTTGTTGCTTTTTTCTTTTTATTGACAGTTCCATTTGAACCTTGTCACATTTTTTTATAGGGTTCTTTGTGTAAATTCATCAGCATGTAGTCTTTGTAATTGATTGCAAGTTGAAAATTTATCCAATAAAAAATAACTATTACAAAATGTTCTTACCTACTGAAAATATTGCCGCAAATTTATATTTTGACTCCACATCGTACGAATGAGATTCTAAATCGTTTTGCGATATACTAAGTCGTACGTACGAGATACACGTACTATTTCTTTACTTCGAAATAATTTATCGTATGAAGGAGATACTAAATACCACGTTATACTAGTAAGTTATAATTACAAGATAATAAGTCGTTCAAACAACATTAATCAAGTCGGTCTATTATGTTCTCCTAGGGAAAATTTAGGTTGTAATTAGGTGATGCCAAGTCGTATGTACGAGACAAATTTAATTTTGTTCATGTTGCAACCCGTGACCAATGTAAAGGCCTTAAGATGGATTTAAAGCCAAACAGAGTAATGACAAAGGGGACACAAAAACTATCAAAACTGAAACTCGGGTAATCGATGTCTACTGATAATCTCTTGTGTGTTTTTCAATCTTAAGCAGTCAAAATGACTTGATGGCCCTGATCAGATTTAAACAACTATAACTTCCTGAAAAAGATGCGTTTGCGTTTAATAAAAGGCAAGTTTCAAATACGATTAGATATAAAAGCTATATTGTATTCATTTATTATCTTTACTAAATAAAAGGCTATGGTATAAACGACTTCTAGGTGAATCCGTTGGCAATTTGTTGAACAGGCAATCTAGTAGCAATGCATCGATGCGCTTTGTAAAGGAGAAGTTCACATTTTTAACAGATCCAATTTAGTTCTCAGATTAATAAGCACTGGTCATCTGAACACATAAATGAATTGTAGTGATTCATTTATCATGACAAGTGTAACTCTTATTCAGAATATTATAAAAGGGCCCATGCATAGGTAAACTATGTGTTGTTACATATGTACACGCCTGTGCAGATCTGGGGGAGGGGTCGCAGGTTCTTAATATGCCTCGGACATCCCTCCCCTGGAAAAAAAACTCTGGATTCGCGCATGACATGTTTATTTTTAGAGCATGAATTAATTGCATTACTGTACATTACTACTACTGTACCTGTCCCAGAGCAAGATCGACAACTCCACTTGAAAACCTTGAAGACAACAAAGCCAGTGGATGGTTAACGTTGTTCTGTAGAATGTGGTTGCCACTAATATCAGATCTTTTGTTTTCCTAGTTTAAGCTCGCAACCATTTAACAACTACATTAAGATGTTTTAAATAAGCATTGACTGGTTTGGATTCTTCATCACTTACTTTAATCACTTTGATTAGTAGATGAAATCAATACAAGATTTTCAATCGAAGACTCATCGGCAGGTGATTATAAGGTTTCATTTCTACTAGAGACGCAACCAAAAAACATATAAGTGTCAATCTTATATAGTTTTTTCTCATAATAACAATACTTGTTTGTGAGGTAATGTCTCATCTCTTACAGAAGGAATTAACGGTTAATTAGATCCATCAGAAAAAAAATTATTGTTACGTTCATGTATGCTTTAAGAGCATGAATGTTATTTATATACAAAAGCAAGATCGACAAATCAAAAAAGGAAACGTTCAAATCGGTGTATAGAAAGTGTGTTTTGTTTCTGAAGTATGCAGTTGTTATTGATTCCATGGAACTTTTGTATTTACTACTAGTATATACGAATTGAAGGTTCTTAATAAAATGCATGAATTGATTTGATGTTTATATCATCCACTTGCATTTTGTTACCTGGGAAGCAGAGAGACATATCAACAATCTATGACATCCGATAAATTAAAACCGAAGACTCATCGTCAGGTAAGATACTAGTATCATCTCTACTAACATTGAACTACCCAGTAAGCGAACTCCCCCCCCCTCTCTCTCTCTCTCTCTCTCTCTCTCTCTCTCTCTCTCTCTCTCTCTCTCTCTGGTCAAACTTAAGACATGCCTAACTATATGTTTTTTTTTCTTTTTTGTAACGATTCTTACATTCTGAAAAAAAATAAACCCGGTAGATTCACTGCAAATGTTTTTGAAACATCAAATTCTTACGGAAACCTTTATTCAAAATGTTCAATTGTATTTACATTGTATTTTTTTTTATCATATCTGTTGACCTTTAATTCTGTCAAACTGCTTACCACCCACCATTTCAATAATTTGAATTAAAATTTTCCGCTCATATTGATTACTCTCACATTTTGATTTCTGTAGACCTGATGCTTATTGACAAAAAAAATCCTTCTCAGCATGAACGATGATCACAATTAACCTGTAATAAAACAGAATTAGATGTAAACTTTCATACTCTAAACATCAAACAAACCTGTCTGATTAACCCTAGTTTTTAGTTCTCAACTCTGCTTAAAGTCACCTCATTCTTTTCAACACTCAATGCCCACATGCTGAGTACCTAATTTGTTTGATGAACACAACATACATCATTTCTACTTTGGCATCGGCAGCACATCTTCACACACATTCAGAATTTGATCAATATGATTTCTTTTGGCAGTGTTTCTTTGATAAATTCCAGTTCAGATACATGTATCTCCGAGTTCTAGCATATGTATTTGTTCAGTACAGGATTTAACAATCCCATTTCTAAACATTCCGTCTATTTTCATTTTTCATGGTTTTTTTCTGCGAATAATGAGATAATTTGATCTTGTGCAAATATCACATCAGCGGTTAGACTTGCTCAGAACTCGAAAGCGGATAAAAGCTTTAATTGACATTGTGTGTTATAGAAAAGTCCACCGAAGGCAGAACTAGCCTTTCAAACTAAACGGATTGATATTTTCGAAATGATTGCAGTAATGGTCATTCGAGTCATTTCCGAAGTAATCACAGAAACTGGGGGAACAAACAGGAACAGTGTGCAAAAACTGACATCTGTTTCCATAATTTCATAACTATCGTCTCTGTACTACTTTTTTCTCTCTCTCTCAGTAATCCATTTAATTAACTCTGAGTGCTAAAACACTCTCAGGACCGATTTACAAGGAAAAAAACCAATCCGCGACTGATTGAATAAATGAAGAAGCCCTGTTTTTTTACGATTGAACGTGTATATTAATGCATCTAGAGGTGCATTAATTCAGTAGTAAGGGGTCTAGTATGAAAACCTAATGATCGATACAGTGTATGAAGTTTGTATGAAGCACCAAGTATGTAAGAGCTGCCGGTTTATAATATAAAAAGTTCTCAATTTTAGTCCTTTGCGCGTGAAGGGATTATATATTAGGACCTTACAGGTAAGTAAATGTAAATTGTAGATAATTTTCAGAGATAACGCCGCTAATCTATTTTAATTGAACACCTTTTCTCCATCATGTCTTTTAAAAGCCTTTATTTTTAAGAATTTCAGGTGTATTTTGTGTGTTTTGCTGTAATTATGATAAATAACCAAATGAATGGCAAACAGAAAAGCTGTTAAACCTTTTAAATGTGTTTAACATCATCAAGCATCATCAAAAATTACCTATATGTTCCACGTCTGTTCTATGTTCTCTGAGTCGAGATTGTTCTTCGTAATAAACATTAAAAATATAATTTTAGTCGCGTTTATGATCATTATAGCTTTAATATCCATTGATGATGTTCTTCCCGCTCAATGAAATATTTTTTTGCACTAGAATTGAAATATTTCACCACTCTACAAAATAACAAAATTCTTTTGATGTTTAACATTTTGGAATTACAATGTCTTATTCTAAAAATATCTTGGAAATTCTTAAGAAAATAATGGTCTAAAACTGTGAACTAATTCCACAAAATATTTCAAGTAATCTTAATTTGCTTTAAGCAACTAATTTTGAAATCGATAGCACACTAAAAAAAAAATGAAAACAACTGAACATCGATTTGCGCAAAAAAAAAGAACTTGGGATATGCTATTCAAGATAAAATTAACTGACAAATTGTTGAAAGATTTATTCAGTAAAAGGATATCTTTCGCATCGCTTGGGGCAAATGTCGCGCGCATAATTGACCCACATTGTGTCATATTCAACTAACCGATTGGACAACACAGTACATTGGGGAAATCTCAAATTAACGTGAAAAGATTTCGAGACCACGAGAAAATGAAATATTATTGATTGTGCAGTTTCATCGCTTGATAAAGCCTTAACTTCCCAAAACATGACAAGGAATTATAGGGACATGGACACAGATGCATTAACAGCTAAAGTCCAGGATTATCACAGGGCCATAACGTGATTGGCTTTCCAGCACCAACAAATATTTAAATAAACGGCTTATAGAAACGATTCCATCATTCACTGAAGAAAATAGCAAATGAATAAAAATAGTGGATGGGGAAAAGTTTTTTTCTTCAAACGAACTTATACTTTTTCTAGTTTTGTAAAACAATAGGCCCTGTGTGTTCAGCTCTCCTTGGTCAGTAGTTGATGGCGTTGTGTTATGATCGTTAATGTATTTCGACACGATGCACATTCTCTATAAAATAAAACCTACAATTTTCTAGATTAAATTCGTATTAAAATGAATAATCTTGAGTATCAACATGTGCTGCATGGCATGCTCTGGATAAAACGACCTATTCTGTTACATTAATAAATGGTGAGGTGGGGTTTTTTTTGGTTGTTTTTTTTTATTTTTATTTTTGTCTTACTCTTTTTCCAAGGAATGGGTGTATATTATACGACTTTTTCAAATATAAACCACAGTCTCTGAAAATTGATTTGTCACTCGGAAAAAAAGAGCATACATTATGTTGCAACTGTAATTAGGCGCAGCAGATATTCAATTAAAACCGTCTTTTATCGACCGCCATAGATTTACCCCTCTACAGGGCTATCCGATTGCACCAAAATATTCCAACCTGTTTACGTATCCATCCCCCCAAAAAACTGAAAACGTCACAGCTTTATCTTGGAGAGTTTTTCATTCAGTTGAGGGATCGTTTTTTAGAAGGCTGAATTCTCGCTTGATTTGCTGTTCATCAACGTTCAAGGTTTAACAAATCTCAAATAGGAGCCGCCTTGATATCAAATGTTTTAAAAAACTTTCGATTATTCTGCTAGATCTTGCATTTCTCGATTTCAATGGTAAGTCACATTTTGTCTGCTTATTACATTGGCTTATTTGATGACTATTTAAAAGAAAGTAATTCGTCGAGAGTTTGAAGGAAGGCTGCTTGCATGTACATGACAAATGATGGCTTAATGTCAGGTAAGGTCTATTCTCTTTAACCAGCTCTGGCAATATACACAAAATGTATTATGTTATTTGTCTAAGTTTGCTTCTTTCTGGTATAAAACCTACTCTGGCATTTGTTTGGGTTTTTTTTCAGTCAGGGATTCATTTTCCCTCAGTAGACTGTATTTTTAGTCACCATTCTCTTCGCTGTTGACTTCTAAAGCTCCGTTTGTACCTAACATCTTAATACAAACTGAAGATATTTGACGTTTGGCCAGAGCATAGCTACCTTAGCCATACCATGTCTCTTCCTTTGCTCTGCAAGAACAATGTGATCTGACAATAGGAATAGGTATACACACAGAATGACTATTCCTCAGGATCTGGTTTATAAAAATCAGATTGTTGTTAAGGTCAATGGCATGTATAAATTTTCTAAATGCACAAAAAAGAAATAAATTGATATTGCCATATTTCTATTTTATCAATAGGAAAATATGTCCCGATAAATGTATATTTGTGGTAAAACAGAGGTAATTCGAACTAAGTGTTTTCCCACTAAAACGTTATGGTAGCAATATTATAATAAAAGTTAAGTAATGAAATTAAAGAGGAAATGGATTATAATAATAAAAAAAATGATTTATCTTTTATTCTGTTTAGAAACAATATACTGTATGTGCTGGGAAATCATTTCAATTATACGACAGTAAAGGTAGCATTGTGTTATAAAACTTTAAAACTTTCATACATTCAAAAAGAGAGAATAATTAGTTTGGAATACACGAATGTATGATTTCACCAGCAATAACAATAAGACGTTGTAATGTATATGACAACATAGTGCCATTACATAGATTTGAATGCTATTTATTTGCCATCGTATTAACTTGAATGTTTTGGGGGGTTTTTACCGGGGGTGGGGGTGCAAATATTTCCGAATTCCACCAAATGTTTAGAGTACACAGATTTTATTTATATATATATATATATATATATATATATATATATATATATATATATATATATATATATATATATATGTGTGAAAGAATGGCAAAGCTGACCTAGATATGAACTGCCTCTTCAGAAATAGCAGGAATATCTCCCTTTCTTATCTCTTTATCACAATATCTCATTCTTTCGGCGCGCGATCTGGAAGAGAAAAACTAATTTTCCTGAAAACCGGATCTAATTCTCGCATTTTACAGACAACCGATACCGCGCTCGGAATTATGAAGACTTATTTCATTTCCTACTGGTCTGAGCCAGGCTTTGGGTTGGAGCCACGTTCTGATACGATTTATTATTAACTTTATCTGATCTTCATCTTGTTTGTATCAAAGTATCCATAGAAAGGGTCAAACATGGAAAGCTAATAGCTTCGTAATGGGTTGCAGCGTGCCTTCTGTACAAATGAAATATGTCTATATTTCGGATTAAACTAATGAGGCAAGAAAAGGAATTAGGTTTTTTTTTAGTAATGAAATCGTTCGTCGAGAAAATCCAATCAAACAGCTGCGAAGGAAAGCATCAGGACTCCGTATACATTGTTTAAAAAAAGATTACAGCAAGAAGAATTAATCCGTGTGTCAAAAGTTTAAGATAAACCCGCAATTCCATTTCTATATATCATAAAAACTATGACTACGTAATAGGGAGCAAAGATTAGACAAACAGATAAATAAGAAGATTTGAATAAAAATATCATATTTAGTCTGGTAAAGTATTCAATTCAAAGCCCAAGTGCCCATAAAATCATAGATTTATAACTAACGTTTTCTATTACACCGGCGCTCCTTCTACAACAGGTTGTTAAGAATAAAACTTTGCACGTCATGTTAAAAACGATCTTTGGAGCATTATTTTCGCCATTACAAAACCTTTTTTGTGAAAACTGAATTCGTCAACAGTTCCTTTATGGACCAAAAATTTCCATGGTAACGATGGCCGAGTAATTGTGAAGCACACCAATGACGCAACCCAAGAACTCTGGATTCGAACCTGGCACGAATGAATTATTTCCTCCCATTGATTTCTTTTGTATCATTAACCAATTAAAGAATTATCTTATAATACCATCATTTAGATATATGATACAGTTTTATGACTCTGTGTGAAATTATACACTAATCATGCTATTACTGTCAGTTCGGTTCTCTTTCAAACGTACAATATCAGCTAAGGATAGAAATTTGTGCCAGTATACTTCCGTTCTCCTGCGTTTCGTCTTCTACGATATTCATATATCTATCAGCCGATACTTACAAACAGTATAAACCCCTCTGTTAATATCGGCTATGGGACATTAAAATGTTGTTTTAATTCATTTCATGTAATCGAAAGCATTCACCATAGAAATGACCGATCGTCGATAAAAAAAAGAGAGAGAGAGAGAGAGAGAGAGAGAGAGAGAGAGAGAGAGAGAGAGAGAGAGAGAGAGAGAGAGAGAGAGAGAGAGAATAAATAATGCATGATATAATATTTGACTTCACGAATTCTCTTTCGCGTAAGTTTTCAAATATGGAGGTCCCCTGAATCCTTTTAGACAGATTGAATGTCCGTCTAGGGAATGTTATGTTTGATCGCACTCTGAGAAAGTGCACCATTGTACCCAGAACGTGTGCGCGTGTCTAGTTAAAACACAGGAATACAGTAAACACAGCATGCCAAACAATTCCCGGTACATTCAGGTTCAACGCAGCTGTAAAGTAGATTTAATGGACGATAATGAGACAGAAAAGAAACGGAATTATTCAGCAATTATTTTTTGCTTTATCCTCCTCCTGAAAGAAATAAGACAGGTGTAGGAGGGGAGTAAGATTTATATTACTAATTTCATCTGCTGATCGATTTATGTAATTTTTTTTCCGGCTGCAAGGCTCTCTGAATCTTACCAAGTTCCAAAACAACAAATTTAATTAAATTCAACGCCGAGTATCATGTAAATGGGTAAAGAAAAAACCTTCTTGTTTTGATTTGCCAGCAACATCAAACATTGTGTATATTGTGTATAGGTAATTTTAACACATGAATGATTTTTACAATGTGACAATTTATATTTCATACATTGAATATTGATGCG
The DNA here is from genome assembly GCA_020458035.1 of Magallana ariakensis. Classification (NCBI taxonomy): domain Eukaryota; kingdom Metazoa; phylum Mollusca; class Bivalvia; order Ostreida; family Ostreidae; genus Magallana; species Magallana ariakensis. The sequence continues at coordinate 73,494,111 of CM035812.1, read as the reverse complement.
ATTATCAAGTGACAATATTAACATGCATAAAAATGCATCTCCTTTTAAACAATGGTTCTTATAAAATGTAACTGTAATCAATTGTCTCATATTCTACGTTTCGTTTCAGCAGCTTTTTAACGTCGGATTTTCAGGGAATCTTTTCAATGCAAAGCATTTATAACACTGTGCTGCTCTGTTTAAATTCCCCAGACAATTCAGTATAACCGCACTTATGCTGGACGATTGCCTTGTTGAAAACAATTAATTGATCCACTGATCTTCTGTTTTATACTGTAATGTAAGACCCATATGCTATTGCAGAATTGACTCCCGAACTCGGCGCTTGCATCCAGTCACATCTGGATGATGATTTGAATCATACTTCAAGTGCAAAGCGCATTTTGTCCCTACATGTACCTCATGATTAGCTATATGTCTCGTGCCTAGCTTCCGGTCAAGCTCTATGCGTCGAGCCCCTACTTCCGGTCCAGATTCATGCCTCATGTCCCTATTTTCGGTGTAGTTATACGTAATCGGGGAACCAACCTTCGGACAATTTGTGATAGGTCAGTTTGTTATATTTGCCTATATAGCCTCATCAAAATAACAAACTGCTCTCCTTAAAAAGGGGACCGCAATACGTATTACAACAGAATCCTCTCTAAAATTATTTGTTAAGAATATTTATGGTAAAACATTTTTCTTTCACCCTGAAACAAGTAAATATTAAAGAATTGTAAAAGTCTCATTTGTCATGCTGTATTAATGAATTAATATCAGTAGCAATCGGAACTAGTCTCGCTTTTATATTTTCTGCGTTTTAAAAAACGAAAGTACATACATGTACTTGATGAGAAGCATAAAAAATTCGGTACTGACAGTACTTTGATTTCCCCAGGTCCCACACAGAAAGTTCGATCTGGGTCTTTGGAATCATAACAATAAATCAAATAATAAACAATTGATGGGTTCATTACGCAAGCACATGTTTCTTTATCAAATTTTGTAAAGCACTTCGTCACTGAAATGTTAATTATATAATGGAGGAAACTATACAAAGATGAATTATTGCTACGTGCTAAATCAAATACATGAAACTAATAAAATCCGATGTGCAGACAATCAAAAAATTGGTACATTTACATTTAGTAACGTCATCCAATGTTCATCTGATCATTGATTTTAGATCAAAATCGATATGAACACAAAAACCTTGTTGCCTGGTTGTTTTGGATAGCATGCAATAATTTGATCTGATTATTATTGATATTTAATGATTTTTACGATATTAAAATACTATTCAACTTCGCAATTTTTCGATTTAATGTTTAAATTGAGATGAAAAGTCAACAAGTTGTATTTCATGGTACTAATCTACCACCTGAGTTCAGGTTCCAATCTTGCAGCCTCATATCATAGACTGAATGAATATAGTTGTAAACAACTAATTTACTTCAGATTTATGTGTTTTGGAAGCGTCTTGAGGAGGAATTATGCTGATTTTATCGAACATTTCCGAAACTTGATAACCTTATCACTTCTTAATAATCACTAACGACATTACCACTGAGAGGTTATTGTACAAAAGAAGTTCCACAGTTTCTGGTCCGGACCGACCATCCAGACAATATCTTGTGTGTGTGATCGCCGATACCGCGCGAGGCCGGGCGTCCGTAAACGATGTCGCATGACGAGTGGTGAGCAAACATCGAATCTCCCCAGACTGATTAAAACCATCAGACTTCAAGGACATATTAACTCGTTCATAAAAAGTGTTTTATGTAATTACGTCACTCTTACCAGCATTAATAATTTTTGTTTTCTGTTATCGGCAATTCTTCGGAAATGGCATGGATTTACGTCAAGAGAAATGTGAGTTGTGTGGAGACATATATAGACATTTTGTCGGTAATTTAGACAGTAACCGATAAAATTATATAACAAGGGAAAACAAGCTATCTTTAAAAAGACATTAAATTGCATGACAGCAGGATCCGATTAGGATGAGTGCAGATTCACTGATTTGATGTTTAAGTTCTAAAATAGTGTACTGCCATTGAAAAGGTTTGTTGTTTTAGCCCCATGATGTCTGTATTTTCAATATAACAAACATTAATGCCTTTTTACAGCGATGGTTTGTAATTTAACGACATTTTGCTTTCGTTTTTCTTGTTATCAACCATCACTCCATTTGATTTCATTATTTCTTAATAGATTCCTTGCTCATGAAACATTCAAACGTGTAAAAGCAAACCAAGGGAAATATTACCCTAACTTTCAACGTTTATCAATTTCAGTGCTTTAATATATTCCAAAATCAAGCTCGTTTCTCGTTTCGTAGAACAAGTTATTACCAGCTATAGATGGTGAGCAAATCTTTAGACTGACAACTCGTGTGTGATAAGCTTACATTTTAGTGTCTGATTACCCAACGACCGTTGATAATTTGCCTTATCTTCAAATCTAGGGCCCATTCTAGAAAAGGATAGCAATCTCCATCTCGATCTTCAAAGAGAACACAGATAGCGATGTGACACTTATCGTCACTTCATGTTCCCGTCGTGCCGAGACGGCCTCCGAAATAAGCAGGATCTTGAGTATCTCCATTGTATTTTAATAGTTTCTAAAGTAAATATATCCTATTCCGTGGAATAAATAATAATCGTGGGAACTTCATTTTTGTAGACTTTGTTGGTACCCTTTACCAACGAACAAATATCTCTAAGGAATCGTGGAATAGTTTCCGTTTATTTATACAGAACAAAATTCACGAAATTACGTCCGTAAGAACCTAAACAATGAACTTCACTAAATATGGCCCCAACAAGTTTGAATAACATCTTTGCATTTCACTATGGTATCCTTTGAGGTATCTTAAATGAGTTTCATCAGTCTTTAAAGTATACCCAATGAATTTAACCTATCTCTGAAGTATGTCCATTTAATTTTATCAGCCTCATTAGTTTAGAACCATTTAAACAAGGCCTTGGACTTTCAGCATGACGTAACTATTTCTTGCGTCAAAACAAGTTAAAAATGACGCTTGTTTCAAGCGAAATATCCACCGATCGCGTAGTCTTAGCTCATCAATGGCCAGACAAATCTTCTTGATTTCAAAGAGCCATGGCTGAGTAGCCAGCAATGAAATAGACAGGCCTACGTCACATTGCTTTTTGGCACAACTACCCAAAGTCCAAGCTCTTGTTTAAATGGTTCTATTTACATTCTCAATTAGTTTTTTCGGTCTCAAAGGTATTTTCAATGAATTTCCTCAGTCTCTAAAATATTTACGAAGAATTTTACCCCTCTTTTGAATATCTCCTATGAATTGCACCAGATTCTAATGAATTTCACTTATCTCGTATGTATCCATAATATTTTTGAAGATGTCAGTTTCTTAAAATATGATTTTCAGTTTCGGAAATATGATTTGCCGTCGAATTAATCGCTTGATTGTAATGCTATCTTTAAAAAAAAAACCCAGTCATAATGGAAACTAAAAGCCCACAATAGTAATGTTTTTTCTAAATGCATTTGTACAAAACGGACATTCGTTATTTGGGAGATCGTGGGTTGGTTCAAATCGTTTCGAAATAACGGTATTATTGTGTAAAAACAATTACAAGTATTTATTTATGTTGCAGTTGTCAGGGAAACTGCTAGACTGTTGAAGTCTGAGCAAATCCAGGCCCTCTGTCGCCCTTGATAATAAAAAATATTAAATGCGGTGTTTAACTTTACTGAACAAGAAACATTACATAATCAAATACAATGAATGTCTTGTTAAAACAAAACGTGCCATGTTTTCAAACTATCTAATGGTATAAATATCATGACAGAAAGACATTAATATGGTCTTTGGGAAAGCTTTTTTCAGCCTCCACGATTAAATATGGCGAATAAAGAAAAAGATAAATTAAACCTAAAATTTGTTACTACTAGTAACCATATTCTTTCATGGTAGCAAATTTTCGCAGGTAAGCAAAAAAGTGACTGGTTCGTGGAGACTCGTCTTCTTTGTCACAGTGAGAAAGACAACTTCTGCGGTAATGCTATTATAACTCTGTCCCGAGTTTTTGCGTCCACCACTTTCTGCTTGATATTTCGATAATCATAAATACCTTTGTGCTCGAACTACGTTCATCCACTAATAACGAAAAATGTCAAGATTATCTATTTTAAAACGCCCCCTCTACCGCTTCAGGTTTCAATACACATCCCAAAATAGAAAGTCTACGGGAATTTTGTATTGCATCAGCCATAATTAAGCCCGGATGAAAACGTTGAAAAATTGTGCGAGGTGTCCCGAGTACTTCTGAACGGAGAAAAGGTGTAAGCATTTCCCATTATAAATCTCCGTAAGAACCTGTGAACTTTTATGAGTGAAAAATGATAATTTGTCAATGAAGATATCTTGGATATTTTCCCTTTTATCGATTTCAACAACATTTCTTTCACAGGTACATGTATGTGTATTTTTATTAAAAATCATCAAAAAGTGATGGAAGCAATAACTTTGGACAGACTATAAAAGGTATTTAGCGATGTAAATTTGTGATAAATATAAAACTAAGAGTTAAAGATATTTGAGCCATCGCAAAAAAAAGATGATTTCAAGGAAGTTTCATTTAAGTGATACCTTTAAATGGTACATGTATTTTTGTGTGTGTGTGGGTTTTTTTTCAATCCTTTGAACCTTGTAATATTTATCTTTTGTTTATAATACAGACTATTTTAAAGTCTTTGACTGTTATTAAATAATTTTGTATAGATAAAGATCATTTAGACGATATTCGTAACATTATAGTACACGACGGCAGAATAAGTTCATTGGTTTATTGTAAACATATTAATCTTCCATCGGAATTCCATGAATCATGCATATCAGTGCGACAGATTACACTTCATTACGACAGCATCTCTTTCCGTAGCTTTCCCATCATCTTATGTAAAATTCTGGTGAGAACCGAAAAGATAAACGCTTTGTTGACTTCGCCATTGGCGATGATAACCATTCCATTTACAGTATGTAATCAGTCTGTTTTGCGACATATTTTTAATCAACACTCATTGAAACAATGTTTCTTGTTTGTTGTTTAAAACGAATTTCCTATTTCTGTATTCTAAAAACATATTAATCAATACCATATCTTTTAAATGTAAAAGAATCGACAGTATATTTAGTAAATTAATTTGCTTATCAAAGTATATTAAACAAAGTGAATGCCCGTAAAATATATGATTGCTAAAGGTTTTTTTTTAATAATTTTAAAAATGTATACAACCACGGCTAACTGTTGATAATTAAAATACGATAAAGAAGTCCTTGTTTTTCGGTTGATCTTCTCTGCCCATTCATTTGATATCTTTCTTCTATTGATTGTTTGAATTCATTAAGTAGTTTCTTCATTGTATTCTATTGCTAAAGTATTTTTGTATATAGGATCTCTCCGTTGATTGGTTAAAAATGTATTACACTCTCTCTGTTGATTATTTCTATGTTTCGTCTATTAAAAAATTCCATTCACTCTGGTGGTTAAAAAATTTTCTTCACCCGAAAAACAAGGACTTCTTTATCGTATTTTAATTATCAACATTGATAGCCGTGAATCTGACTCCGGCATACAAATGTAATTAAGTACGCTGCCTGTTACTGGTTTCTGCCTAAAGTAATAGTCTACCCAGTGGTGCTTCTTGAAGTGTATATGTAGAAAGGTAGCAGGAGAAAAGTGTAATCGTTCCCCTTCTCGTCTGCAACATTTTATTTATTTAAAGCAAAATTTATATCATATATTCTTAAGGTTGTCACCAATCGATATAACATCTTCTGTTAAAAGCTGACCTTTAAGCCAGTTTCCTTATTATTGCTTCTGTGTTGATTCACTTTTATTTCATATAAGAAATCTATTACATTGTACATTTGTTCGCTTCCATCGCTTCTAATTTCGGTAAAGAACTCTCTCTCTCTCTCGTTTTAGAAATTGTCCAATGTAGATTATCTGCCCGTTGATCTCCGACTACTGTCCAAAGTCTGGCCTGTCTGTCCAGTGCATAATATATATTAACATCTTATATAGCTGTCCAGTGTAAGCGACCAACACAGATTGATCTACTCAGGGTGCCATAACTTGCTGCTGCTTTCCAACAATTATATAGCCCAGTCGATACAAATGACACAGAAATTTGGCTCTACTAATGTGTTTTAGACATTAAACTGTCCATTCTTTCCCCTAACATCGCTGCATGCGGTCGCTAGGGTCTTTTTCCAGGAGAATGATGACAGCGGTTGCTTGTTTATCCGATATGTCATCCAGGCAAAAAATAATTAATGTGTCGACATAGATGGTACAAGATGTATTCGATGACATATTTCGGTAATCAATTATCATTCATAACCTGTACAATCAAAAAAAGAAATCGGAGTATTTTTTTCTTAAATATGATTGCTTGTTTACATTGGTTTGTTGTCGAAAGTTCTCTTAATAATATCAATTATTACTAGCAACGAGATTTCAAATTAAATAACCGGTCATACTTCGATACATGGTTTGCAATGTTGGCCCTTTACCGAATTCTAAAACGACACTATATTCTTGTTTATACGCGCACAGTCGAGCCCATAACTTGAGCAACTGCATTAAACACAAAATTCAACGCTTTAGATAGCCCTGGTGTCATAAATTGCATCAATACACTTGTAATACATCATGCAATTTGTAATACCGACTATATACATAAGATGATATTTGAACCTTTAAAAAAAAATTTAATCTTGATGGTTATATTTTTATTCCGTTTCCTTATCCTAGAAATGTGAGGCGTTTAGGAATTTTGGTGATAAGTGTCTCTCGTGTTGATACGATCTGATCTTTCCGAGTCTCTTCAGACAGAATTTGAACATGCATTGCGTATTTACATACTTTTGGCGATAAATTCCATTGATAATACTCTTTGATGGACCTCGATATTGGAAATAAACCATTGATTACCACTGCTTTTAACGATAACCGAGAAACGCAACTATTTGATTTTTGTTTTTTTTTAATCGTCACTCGAAGTGGCATTGGTTTCAAAGATTCTTTTTTTATTTATTTATATATCTTTACATTTTGAATTGATAGATAACCAAGTTACGTTAACCGTAAAAATGTCATGGTAAGCTAGGGATCTTGAGATGAAGATAAAAAAGTTATGTCATTATTTTCGCAAAAATGCGTATGGTTTCTTCTCAATTTTCATTTCTGGTAGGTTTAGAATCACTACCTTTACTAAATTTCAGTTATTCTATAATATCTTCATCGATATCAGTTGGTCGATTAATAGTGGTAATTATGAAAACCACTTTGAATACCTAATGAATTATTCTCTTTTGTTAATGACAGTGAGCAGTCTTGATGAGGTAGATTTAATGGAGCTACAGTTCAGTGACCCAAGACACATATTCAATGTACCCGCTCCCGATATTGGTGTCATTATGTAAATTTTGAATTTACCGGGTGGCAGTAAATACAGAATTTACAACATGACAACTCATGTTGTAAATTTTGTATTTACTGCCACCCGGAAAATTCAAAATTACAACATGACTATGGCTTCTGTCGTATACGTATATAGGGCTTTGGGTGATAAAAACAATGAGACATTGTCCAATAATGCCGTTCCATGCTTGTATAACGAAGTAATAGAAAAGTATTTATATCAGCGTCCTAAAAAATGTTGTCAAGAAGAATAGAATTCGTTTACCTATATAAATCATATTTGCAATAATTGTCAAGTTCAAGTTCTTTATTCCGAGAGACAAATATCTCATAGGTTATACATGTAAACATACATTTCAAATATAATAGGGTAGCAATATACAAAGTGTACATAATTAATTTTGATTATTCACATTAATACATGTAGTTCGATGCTTGTCGGCATAATATAAATATTTCCCTAAATTACACAGTTCTTTAGTATTTGAGGAAGATAGTAACTGTATAACTTTATACACACTTGGTTTTCGGGAGTAGTATTTTTTAATAAACTTTTCTCTTAAACTACGAAGTGATGGACAATACGTAAAAAGTGAAATTCATCTTCAATATCATTTAAGTTACAAAAGTCACATTTTCGACAATCACGTGTTAAATTATCATACCTCCCTGTTTCAATCTTTAAGTCATGTGAAGACAACCGTAATCGTGTAATTAATTTACGATATTTTAAATGAATTGATTTCTTTAGATAAACTTGTAAACAAAAGTAATCAACAACATGTTTATACAATAAACATTTTGACGCATTGCTTATATCGTTAACAACTTTTTGTTTAAAGACATCACACATTCTATCATATATAATATCTAAAATAGCAGATTCTTTCATAGTACTATGATATACATTGGTCAAGCCTAAGGTGCACAATTCTTTCCTAACATTTGAAATCCATGTGTCATTATTTTTTACCATCTTTTAAAATACAGTTTTTACTGTTTCTTAATTTTAACCAGTGTTTAAAAATTTTTTGTTTGTCAAAGAAAGTTCTAATGTCCTTTCCGATATATGAACAAATGACAATAACAAACCGTCAACCATCTCAAAATCCATAAAACAATATATATTTCATATTATCATATAATTTCATTTTATCAAATAAATTAAATACAACATGACTTAATCATTTTATATCGAAAAGGACACTACATTTAAATTGACATTGCACAAACCGCGCGAAGTCCAATTTTCTGCGTTTATACCGGTTGCTTGTCGGAGGTCCGTGGTATCACTTGTATAGCAGCTGTGTTCTAATATTGACGAATTTACTGGTAATACCGCTATACTGATAACAGTCAACTTCCTTGGATCTTTTGACAAGGTTTCTGTTGAATTTCCTTCGCTTTCTCCTAATTGCATTCTAGCTTGATGCGATAGTGACAGATATTGCATTTTGCATCATTTTCAGGAATTGAATGCTTTCATTCTAATGTCATCTTATTTCGGGCGAACATCGTTTGTAATGTGAGCAATATATAAATAGTGCCTGTTTGGGAGGGTACCAGTTGAAATTGACACCCCGAGAAAACCGTTGTCAACCGACGCGAAGCGGAGGTTGACAATGGTTTTCGAGGGGTGTCAATTTCAACTGGTACCCTCCCAAACAGGCACTATTTATTTTATTATACTGAATGTCTTAATTTTTATAGCAAATTTTACTGCTTTTATATAGAAAAGACGTGAATTCTACGGCGAACCGTACGCGCATAATTAACGCGCATGTAACAATTCGTTCTATCGGCCCGTTGCTAAGCGTGCGAGGGAGAGAGAACGGATTGTCAACTGCGTCTAAACCAATCAGATTGCAGTATTTAACATGAAAGTATAATAATGGTAGTTGTTAACTTCTAAAAAACAAAAAAGTGCGTCCAGGTCCTAGTTTTTCATTTACATAAAAACTGATAATCATGGTATATATGCAAAATTATACCTTTTCTGTAACGTTTTTAGCAATAAGTACTAGATATTGTTTAATTGATTGTTTCAACTTTTGTACAATGTATGAATAATCTCTGTTTGTTTATTTATTTTTCAGGATTCGGGATTTCGGCAGTACAAAATAAAAATTTTCAACAGCCAATTATTTGTCTCCGGATATACATCATCTGAAGGATTAGTATCCATTTATTGAAAGTGAATAAAGGGAGAACTTATAAGCGTCCGCCTCAGTGATGGATCGGCAGAATTTTACCATCTTGTACGAGGCCGGTGGAATGAATGACACACAAGAAATGGAGGGTCTGAGTGGACCATCGGCTGAACACTTCAAGGCCATACAGGACTTCGTAAAGGTCGTGTCACCCATCACATTCTGTCTTGGCTACCCACTGAACTGGATCGTGTTTTACATCTTTTCCAGGTCCAAGCTCAAAACGACCTCGTCTTCCCGCTACATTGCCGCCATTGCTTTTGTGGATAACGTTGTTATTTTTACTTTTTTTATTATTCATTTGTCTCTTTATTATAACGTCCCTGTATATAATATATACGGTGCTTGTCAATTTCTTAACTATTTCAATCAAATGGGAATCTTCCTCTCTATCTGGTACGTCACGGCTCTGGTGATTGACAAATTCATCGGATTGTACTGGCCAATCAAAAGGTCGGAATATTGTACGGAGTTTCGGGCAAAGTGTGTAACTGTGTTTTTCGCCATCTTCTCTATTGTAATGTATCACTATCTCTTGTGGACACTTGAAGTCAGTGAAGATGGCTCCCTTTGTCACCCTTACAATTCACTGAGTTTGTTGGAAACTTATAGTTTTCTTAATCATGTTGATTACGTAATCGTGGGGATAATTCCGTATTTTACGATAGTGATATTGCTCTGCTTTATTATCGTAAAGCTCTGTACGTACAAATCCAACGTCAGACAGGTACGCGGATCACTGCGGGGGAGGCTTCCCTGTGTTAACACGGAACAAGAGTTTAAGACCATGCCACTAGTTATTGCAGTGGCCGTCACAACCATCGCTCTAGGACTTCTCTTCAATATCTATAGAATTTTTAAAATCGTGGATCAAAACCCTAGCACGGTGGCTTTATGCTTTTATCAAATATCCTTCGCCTGCAAGTTTTTCCTGTACGTGATGACGTCAGAGAGATTCCGTGATCACCTGTCTATGCTATGTCGTCAATGTATTTACCACGCCCCTGGGATCTCCCTCTGTAGCGGTCGCTCCGAGTTGGAGCCGACCACATTCACCAGTGTTAACCAACAGACAGACAGCTCCACAGAGGACCACTGTATCATAGAGGGCGCTGTATAAGCGCTGTACTGTTGGTCATTGATGTTTATTATACATGCATGTACTCAAAAATATTATATAATTAGCTGAACCTTAAATCCTTGAACAGCGTTAATAGTAACTGCAAGTTCTGATTCATAGCATTTGACTGTAAGATCCATGAGAATTTGTAAGTTACATGTATCAAGAATATAAACATATGACAAAAAATGTATTGATTTTGTAATTTTGGTCTGATTACTTGTAAAGGAAAGTGGGATAAACAAGAAAAAGCATTTACCGAGCTGCCGTAGAACAGTATGTGTAATTCAATTTTTAATTCTCCTATTACTTTTTTCTTGTTAATAAAATTTACTACAGTAACTGCAATTATTTGTATTTTGGAAGTGGAAAAGACATCATCTCTTTACCTTATAATATGACTTACATACACGGGTATCAAAGTTCATAAATGTTATCATGGTAAAAAAAAAACTAATTCAATATTTATTTTTGACAAAAAGTCAAGATACATCTCTGATATCTACTTACAGTATTAATATGTTTGAAGATATAAATGAAATGAAATACTTTGGACAATTATGGTCTTTCACACTTGCCCTCTTTGTATTTGTCCGCCTAAGCTTATTGATTTGGAAAACAACCAGTTACCCACTATATTGCTTAAGTGGGAAATTGCTTACTGAATTTGATAACAAGACAGCAAAAAAAAAAAAAAAAAAAAATACACCTCAGCAAAACACTAAATAATCCAATGGATGTGAGTGCGAATCTTACAAGAACTATAAATTCTGTCTCCATTTTTGTTAAGAGCTATCCCACTTGGAGCAATTGGATTGGTGTATATACTATCCTTGTCTAACGGTGTATGTACTATCCTTGTCTAATGGTGTATATACTATCCTCGTCTAATGGTGTATATATACTATCCTTGTCTAATGGTGTATATATACTATCCTTGTCTAATGGTGTATATACTATCCTTGTCTAATGGTGTATATACTATCCTTGTCTAATGGTGTATATATACTATCCTTGTCTAATGGTGTATATATACTATCCTTGTCTAATGGTGTATATACTATCCTTGTCTAATGGTGTATATATACTATCCTTGTCTAATGGTGTATATACTATCCTTGTCTAATGGTGTATATACTATCCTTGTCTAATGGTGTATATACTATCCTTGTCTAATGGTGTGTATATACTATCCTTGTCTAATGGTGTATATATACTATCCTTGTCTAATGGTGTATATATACTATCCTTGTCTAATGGTGTATATATACTATCCTTGTCTAATGGTGTATATACTATCCTTGTCTAATGGTGTATATATACTATCCTTGTCTAATGGTGTATATATACTATCCTTGTCTAACCGTGTATATACTGTCCTTGTCTAATGGTGTATATACTATCCTTGTCTAACGGTGTATATACTATCCTTGTCTAATGATGTATATATACTATCCTTGTCTAATGGTGTATATACTATCCTTGTCTAATGGTGTATATATACTATCCTTGTTTAATGGTGTATATACTATCCTTGTCTAATGGTGTATATATACTATCCTTGTCTAATGGTGTATATATACTATCCTTGTCTAATGGTGTATATATACTATCCTTGACTAATGGTGTGTATATACTATCCTTGTCTAATGGTGTATATACTATCCTTGTCTAATGGTGTATATACTATCCTTGTCTAATGGTGTATATACTATCCTTGTCTAATGGTGTATATATACTATCCTTGACTAACGGTGTGTATATACTATCCTTGTCTAATGGTGTATATACTATCCTTGTCTAATGGTGTATATACTATCCTTGTCTAATGGTGTATATACTATCCTTGTCTAATGGTGTATATATACTATCCTTGTCTAATGGTGTAAAGATACTCTCCTTGTCTAATGGTATATATACTATCCTTGTCTAATGGTGTATATATACTATCCTTGTCTAATGGTGTATATATACTATCCTTGTCTAATGGTGTATATATACTATCCTTGTCTAATGGTATATATACTATCCTTGTCTAATGGTGTATATATACTATCCTTGTCTAATGGTGTGTATATACTATCCTTGTCTAATGGTGTATATATACTATCCTTGTCTAATGGTGTATATGCTATCCTTGTCTAATGGTGTATATACTATCCTTGTCTAATGGTGTATATAAAATAACATCCTTGTCTAATGGTGTATATACTATCCTTGTCTAATGGTGTATATATACTATCCTTGTCTAATGGTGTATATACTATCCTTGTCTAATGGTGTATATACTATCCTTGTCTAATGGTGTGTGTATACTATCCTTGTCTAATGGTGTGTATATACTATCCTTGTCTAATGGTGTGTATATACTATCCTTGTCTAATGGTGTGTATATACTATCCTTGTCTAATGGTGTATATACTATCCTTGTCTAATGGTGTGTATATACTATCCTTGTCTAATGGTGTATATACTATCCTTGTCTAATGGTGTGTATATACTATCCTTGTCTAATGGTGTATATACTATCCTTGTCTAATGGTGTATATACTATCCTTGTCTAATGGTGTATATACTATCCTTGTCTTATGGTGTATATACTATCCTTGTCTAATGGTGTATATATACTATCCTTGTCTAATGGTGTATATATACTATCCTTGTCTAATGGTGTATATATACTATCCTTGTCTAATGGTGTATATATACTATCCTTGTCTAATGGTGTATATACTATCCTTGTCTAATCATACTAATTGATCTTGGTCAAGCTGTACATAGTGTTTCATTGTGAAGATGCCAAAGTAAAACGATATATAGTACGTTTGTATCGTACCCGAAACACGCGTACATAAATCACCATAAATGTATGCCTTGGCAACTTTATAAATAAATCAAAGTCACTTCGATAGAGCGTTTTTCTTCTCAAATTACTTGCAATTGAAGTAAAAAAGAAATAACTCATCAGAGACACATGTACAATTATATTAAATATCAACTTGTTATTCCAAAATATTCAAAATTTGAGTACAAATCAGGTCCAATAATTTAAATTATTTAAATTGCCGTGATAAAAACGATTAAATCGATGGACTTAGGCGCAGAGTGCAAGAAATGCAATATATACGTGCACTCAAAATCAATAAAATGCATTTTTGTGTAGATTGAAATCCAGTTTTACAGAGGACTCATTACTGGGATACTTTAAGTATCAATATTTCGCAATGACGAAACTGATTAATTTCGACTGTGAACAAAGGACGCTCATTAAATTCATATCGGAGACGATTAATTCAAAATGTTCCAATTCAACTGTCATGCAATAAGTTTATCGATACAGACTTTAAACCTTTTCAGCTTGCAATTTTTTGTTGATCCACGTCCATTAAAAAGAGCCGGGATATAAAATTAACACCAAGACAATTAGGCGAGATATATCTTAATCAGGTTTAAAACCCAATGACCCAGAAATGCAAAATTTCAAATTGATAAAAAAATAGATCGATGGAATGCCAGTTAATCTAGTGTATGTCCTCCCTCGCTCCTTTGTCCACAAGTGTAAAGCCAGTGTCGATCCATCTTATATCTTAATTAGGTCAGAGTTTCTATCGGAAGGAGGGTTTGATGAGGGAGTATAAGAATACAAGTAAGTGCATGATGAATTTATTGCTCTACTTTTGTTATATTTAGTAAGTGTGTTTTTGATTATGAAGAAGTTAAATACACGTAACCTGCAGTTTTAACGAAGCATTCAACAGCATTAGATACATAGTACTTATTATTACTTTACAAAATGACAATGGAAGGTAGTACAAGATATCGGTATTTTTTATGTTCTTCGTGGACATTTTGTGCTTATTCTAACGGTTTCAACGTAAACTGTCGTCAAAGTCTTAACAAATATTGAAATACTACAAGAAATAAATGAATAAATAAATAATTGGATAAATAAATAATTTTCTAAACTAAAAAATCTTCGTTCACGAAACATTTCCTAAATGTTGAACGGTTTAAGAACTTTTTTTCAGCCCGAGGTCACCATGAGCATTATAGCAAAGCGGCACTACTCCCTGGCCACCAGGCGGTCATCCAATCATGAAATACTACAAAACAGGCGGCGCTCATCCACATGTGAGGTAGCCATGGAGGACGTGCGACAGCTTGGTAAGAATAGCGAGGGTTGGCCAACTTATGTGTACGTCCGCCAACTGATACACCCATTTTACCACATACAGCCGTAAAACGGGAATAACCTCATTGTATAGAACCTGTTAAAACTGAGTAAATCAAGAAGCCATTGCATATGATAACTATATATGATTATGTACTTAAAGATTACTTAGAGTCATATACTCTAACAGAGGCTCTGCAAAATATCTTCAAATGTTGATAAGTACATGTGTAATATGTTTTACGGTGCGACCGTTGGGGCGAGCGCAGCATGTGATCAAACAATGAATTATGATAAATCAATAAAAATAAAATTTACAACGTAAATAAATTTGATTGCCAAAAAAAATAAAACATACCTATTTTTTCAGTAAATTTCCATTATCCATGCATAGTTTATAAGATTTCATATGTTATAAGATTTGTTATTTATTTATTTATAAGTAGAACAATAGTTTAATCTCAGATGAGATAAAATGTTGTTGAATAATAAAGATTTTAATTTAAATGTTCATTGCACTGTATCTCCTCTTTTAAAGTAATTGTAACGTCAGTTCATCCCCTTTTTTACAGTCGACATTTTTTCTTCTTCTTCTTATTTTTTAATTTACGCTTAAAAATATTTTTCTTATCATATTAAAGGGACATGGAGTTGCCCCCCCCCCCCCCCCCACTTGGGATTGGTAGCATGTAATAAATGGAAGTGAAAATAAAGAAACCATTGAACTGCTAAAGAGCTGATGGATTAGAATTTTCAGAATTTTGAGAATTATCTTTTTTTCTTTTTGCTTGTAAAGATTTTTTGGATGAGGCTGCCATCCACCCACCCCCCCCCCTTTTAAAAAAACCGATGCTACGTGTACGTTCCTGGAAATTACCGTAATTATAGAGGGCCCGTGAGAGCGAAGCTCTCCCTTTAGACAACACGTGTATATATGCCCAAGTATGGAAATTAGACTCTATACCTATGAAGTTGAAAAACGTTTCCAAGATGGAGGAAAAAAGAATCACTTCACGCGCAGTGACATCACCGGCATCCCTGTTGAATTTGAATCTCGTACTAACTTCACGTTTGGTGATAATTCATCAATATTGTTTAATGAGTGATAATTACATTCAAACTTACCTAGTGTGTTCTTGAAAAATTAATTCCTTATTAAGAAAACAAATTTTCGTTTCCTACAACTTTCAACAGTTGCATTAGATCCGATCAAATGAATTCCAAGACATCTGATTGGACAAAAAATGTTTTTCATCAGTGAAGCAGTTTTATTTGATAGTTTTCAAATTAAATCATGTATTTTAATTGAATTTGCTTTCTGATTACTGTCTGAAAACACCAAAGACGTTTTTTCTCCTATTTTCAATTTGAAATTTCGTTTTTTTTAGGTTTCATCTCAAATCGTAGTCTGACCTACTCATACCCAGGTCATTTCATACCCAAAATTCAAATTATTCCTCAAAAACCAAAAAAAAAAAAAGGAAGAAAATTTACGACCAATAACTCATGATAACTAATTCAATTAAAAAAAAGATTTTGTAGACATCATAGTCTTTGATAGACACATTGTAAAATATTTTAAAACCATTCTGATCTCCCCCCCCCAAAAAAAAAAATGTGTGAACCATTTGTATATGATTAATAAATACAATAAATCATGTTCAAATTATCCCCAATCTGCCATGAAAATAAAAGCAAATAGTGAGATTATTTGCAGCATAATTCATTATTATGATAAATACTTAAAGGGACATGGTGACGCACAAACCCATGATTTAGCAAATATCGAATTTTTACACGATTTCCACATATTTTATTTATCATATGAAAATGTGAACTTTTGAAAATTTACGATGTTCAAAAGTAAAAAAAATCAAATTAAAAAGAGAAAAATAGAATTACACGTTGGGCCAACACATAAATATTGAGTTTTCCTTCCGCTTCATAGCCACGCAAGCGCAAGGGAATGTAAATGCTGCAGAGTGGCATACATCATGAACCAGAAGCCTCTCATTGAAACACGATGTCTTCAAGAACTAAATATTTATGAAGATGCATTTTCTATTAATGATATTTCTTACCACAGACATCGAATAGCTTGAAATTCAAATTCTTTTTTCAGTGTGTCAATCCCACTGTAACTATTTTTAGACAGAAATCGCAAACACGTGACACAATACCAATGTCCAAAACAACTCGGTTTGTTTACATGTGCATTTTCCGGATGAGTTTTAATGACTTGTAAATTGATAGGTGATAACTTATGATGCGTGAAACCTTTCGTTTGATGAAATTTTGAGTAGCTCTACTTATTTCTGTTGTCATAATCAAAAAGTAAAACATATATTTTGAGTCACCGTGTCTCTTTAAATATAATAGGAAGTACTGATCTGCATTCACAATCATAAATATGTATTACACACTAAATGTATGACATTTGTCAGATAAACTCGGAACAAATTATATATGTACAATATACACAAAGGACATAATTTGCACTTTATGACGTGAATTTGCTAGTTTTTCTGTAGTTTTAATGCACAAATTCATCATTGAATGTTTAATAATTAAGTGTTTGAAAGACAAATTTTAGTAAATTTAGGGATCAAAAATAATCTCAATTTCTGTCCTTACAAGTGAAATATTCTCAAGATAAATTGATTTTCCTATTTAAAAAAAATATACATTACTCTTAAATTCATGTTTTATTAAAAGCAATGCATACATTTAAAATATGGGAGTAAAAAGTTAAAATACTTCGTGCTGAGAAATTATCCTGAGATCTGCGATGAAGATACTACATGTAGCTGGTATTATCCAATATATGTATAAATTACTTCAGACTACAGACAATAAAACATCAAAATAATATACATGTATATTGATAGAATCAAAATAACAAAAAAAATGCAGCTAAAATCTGTCCCAACATTTTTTGCTTCATTCCTACATGTACTTTCGCTAGGCAAGGGTTTGTGATCCGCAGGAGCGGCACGGATCAGAAACCCTTAGCTAGCGAAGATGAAATATCTCGGGGTTCAAACAATATTTATTTACATACCAGAATGAAAATTTGTTTACATGTTTTTGTATTTGAATTTCCTGAACCCCCTCCCCCCCCCCCTCTCTCTCTCTCTCTCTAACTTGTTCGGCTAAAAAAGGCGCTTTTAATAAAAATCTATGAATATTCGTATTGCAAAAGATATGAAATAAAGTCTGGATGACAGCATTTGAAAATTGTGTGAGGTGTTCCAAGAGACTTCCGAATGGAAAAAAGATAAATCTCCATAAGAAATCAGTTTTTCGTTCCTGTGAAAAATCTCTGAGTAAAAAAAAGAAAAAAAGAATGGCGTTTTAATGAATGATTTTAATTGTATTTCTTTTAGCTCTGTATATTTCTATAAAAATCGTCAAAATGTAATGGAAACAGTAACCTGAAACAGATTATAGTCTAGTATATCAGGGCTTGAACAAATTTAACAAGGACCGTGGCCAATGCTCTTGGCCCAGCAATGAGATTAGAGTCCAAACAAAACAAACAATATACATGTATGAGATGACAGGCCAAAGAGGATGAAAGGGCATCTACTGACCTAGCCCCGTTTATATTGGCTTCGCCCTCCAAACGGTTACACCGTAAAACATATTAGTGAATAAAATAAATGTGAGCATTCGTCCAAATGAGTGCAAGTAACAACTGTTTCCTATATCTGAAGAAATGTCCTCATTCTTTAGCTTTGCAAGATTTTGAGAATATTTTGGTAATTTCAGCAGATTTACAATAACTTCAGTTAGAGTAATTTCCCCTTATTGTGACGTCAAAGTTCACGTTAATTAAGTGTCGTCTGACTCTTTAAAACTCCCCTGAGAAATAAAAGTAAGCGAAGTATACTGTTTTATTTACTTAAAAAGCATGATGTTCTTAAAATTACACATCTTATTGCTTCTCAAAAGTTTTACTTTGATTCTCGCGAGAACGTGAGGAGTTGGAAACCATTGGTACTATGAATTGTGGGTCAAAATTTACTGACGCCGAAAAAATCTATCGGATCAATGTGCAAACCTTTGTGACGTCACTCGATTATTTTTTTTTTTTTTTTTTTTTTTTTTTGATTAAGAGTGTACTGAGGTGACCTTTAGAGGTATGTCGTATACATCGTTGCGCTCGCTATTAAGAAAACAAATTTTCGTTTCCTACAACTTTCAACAGTTGCATTAGATCCGATCAAATGAATTCCAAGACATCTGATTGGACAAAAAATGTTTTTCATCAGTGAAGCAGTTTTATTTGATAGTTTTCAAATTAAATCATGTATTTTAATTGAATTTGCTTTCTGATTACTGTCTGAAAACACCAAAGACGTTTTTTCTCCTATTTTCAATTTGAAATTTCGTTTTTTTTAGGTTTCATCTCAAATCGTAGTCTGACCTACTCATACCCAGGTCATTTCATACCCACAATTCAAATTATTCCTCAAAAACCAAAAAAAAAAAAAAAAAAGGAAGAAAATTTACGACCAATAACTCATGATAACTAATTCAATTAAAAAAAAGATTTTGTAGACATCATAGTCTTTGATAGACACATTGTAAAATATTTTAAAACCATTCTGATCTCCCCCCCCCCCAAAAAAAAAATGTGTGAACCATTCGTATATGATTAATAAATACAATAAATCATGTTCAAATTATCCCCAATCTGCCATGAAAATAAAAGCAAATAGTGAGATTATTTGCAGCATAATTCATTATTATGATAAATACTTAAAGGGACATGGTGTCGCACAAACCCATGATTTAGCAAATATCGAATTTTTACACGATTTCCACATATTTTATTTATCATATGAAAATGTGAACTTTTGAAAATTTACGATGTTCAAAAGTAAAAAAAATCAAATTAAAAAGAGAAAAATAGAATTACACGTTGGGCCAACACATAAATATTGAGTTTTCCTTCCGCTTCATAGCCACGCAAGCGCAAGGGAATGTAAATGCTGCAGAGTGGCATACATCATGAACCAGAAGCCTCTCATTGAAACACGATGTCTTCAAGAACTAAATATTTATGAAGATGCATTTTCTATTAATGATATTTCTTACCACAGACATCGAATAGCTTGAAATTCAAATTCTTTTTTCAGTGTGTCAATCCCACTGTAACTATTTTTAGACAGAAATCGCAAACACGTGACACAATACCAATGTCCAAAACAACTCGGTTTGTTTACATGTGCATTTTCCGGATGAGTTTTAATGACTTGTAAATTGATAGGTGATAACTTATGATGCGTGAAACCTTTCGTTTGATGAAATTTTGAGTAGCTCTACTTATTTCTGTTGTCATAATCAAAAAGTAAAACATATATTTTGAGTCACCGTGTCTCTTTAAATATAATAGGAAGTACTGATCTGCATTCACAATCATAAATATGTATTACACACTAAATGTATGACATTTGTCAGATAAACTCGGAACAAATTATATATGTACAATATACACAAAGGACATAATTTGCACTTTATGACGTGAATTTGCTAGTTTTTCTGTAGTTTTAATGCACAAATTCATCATTGAATGTTTAATAATTAAGTGTTTGAAAGACAAATTTTAGTAAATTTAGGGATCAAAAATAATCTCAATTTCTGTCCTTACAAGTGAAATATTCTCAAGATAAATTGATTTTCCTATTTAAAAAAAATATACATTACTCTTAAATTCATGTTTTATTAAAAGCAATGCATACATTTAAAATATGGGAGTAAAAAGTTAAAATACTTCGTGCTGAGAAATTATCCTGAGATCTGCGATGAAGATACTACATGTAGCTGGTATTATCCAATATATGTATAAATTACTTCAGACTACAGACAATAAAACATCAAAATAATATACATGTATATTGATAGAATCAAAATAACAAAAAAAATGCAGCTAAAATCTGTCCCAACATCTTTTGCTTCATTCCTACATGTACTTTCGCTAGGCAAGGGTTTGTGATCCGCAGGAGCGGCACGGATCAGAAACCCTTAGCTAGCGATTTACTTAAAAAGCATGATGTTCTTAAAATTACACATCTTATATGCTTCTCAAAAGTTTTACTTTGATTCTCGCGAGAACGTGAGGAGTTGGAAACCATTGGTACTATGAATTGTGGGTCAAAATTTACTGACGCCGAAAAAATCGGATCAATGTGCAAACCTTTGTGACGTCACTCGATTATTTTTTTTTTTGATTGAGATTGTACTGAGGTGAACTTTAGAGGTATGTCGTATACATCGTTATTGTTTTGATTGTCTTGCTGATTCTCGTGAGAGTGTGAAGTGATAAAAATTGCCATGATTACAGGGAACTACTGGGACGATTAAAACAATGCATTACTGGTCCGATTTACTGACGCCAAAAAAATCCGTTGAATGAATGTGCAACTGGTCCGAATTTTCTATTCACACA
This sequence comes from Magallana ariakensis, assembly GCA_020458035.1. Classification (NCBI taxonomy): domain Eukaryota; kingdom Metazoa; phylum Mollusca; class Bivalvia; order Ostreida; family Ostreidae; genus Magallana; species Magallana ariakensis. Next base: position 73,472,696 of record CM035812.1, on the reverse strand, counting down.
CGCCTTGCCGTTAGAGCTCGCTTCGCGCCGGCGCTGCGCGCCGGCGAGCTGCGCTCGCTATAATATGGTCAATTGGATATTGGCTGTTAGATCTCGGTACACGTATAGCTTACTGATCAATAATGCGATATTTCACGTAAGTCAAGGTTCCCTATTGTTATATTCGAATGAGAATTTTATTGCATCATTAAGATCATTTTGCATGTACATGTAACTTGTACCTTTATGATAAATAGAACCTATTCAAAGCATAACTTTTCATCATAACAAATTTATATACTATGCAATATTGAAGAGATTTTTGACGCAATTCAACGATGAAAATTTATTATCTAATATAATTCCCAGTTTCTCTCACTTACATATCGACGTTGTAGAAATAAAAGGTCGTAACTAGATTTTTCATAGTTTTTAATATCAAGGATAACTGATTCTTTCAAATTGAATTAAATGGATACCTTTTCTAGATGTATTAGTGAAATCTTTTAGCCTTTAAAAATTAAGATATAGCATATTTTTTACTAGATTAAAGGTTAAACTAGAAAATAAATGAAAAAATAAATCAGATACGACGTTTCATTACTTCGTTACAGAGATATGAAAAGTTGTAAATGACACAACTTTATTCAAGTTTGATTATGAGAAAATTACGGTCTTATGTGTCACTTACAACCTTTCAGTTGTCTTTATAATTATTTTTTTACTTTTTATTTTATCAGTTCATAATACATTACGATTTAAATCCAATTGCATTTTAACGACACATAGCTAAAATGCCTCTGTAGATGATACTATTTTTGCAAAAGACATGCTCGTATAGCTTTTATTTGAATTTTTTTTAGACTTGGAGCTACAGACCTGCAGCTATCGTATAGCCAATATTTCACGGGTTCTTTTTCTCCCAACATTTTACTGTTAAAACTCATACATTTTTCTGATTGAGCTGAAGTGTTGTTCTAGATATTTTTTGATTGTCGTTTTCCTACAATAATCAGACTGAACTGTACGGAAGGATTCAATGTTCTTTCTAACAACACTTATGTCTTCCTCTGATGTTCTTTGACTTCCAGATTTTTTTTTTTCCTCTTTTGTCCTCGCAATACACTCTATTACTTCTGCTTAACGTATATGACACCATTTCCCTCCTATATTGAGGGTGTCTATGAAAAATGCTAAAATGCACATCCGTTTTCTTTCATCATTACTTTCAACAAAATATTGATAGGTGTATTTCCTTCTTGATCTTACTGTTGTGCGATTAGCCTTTGTTTCCTAATTTATATTGCCCGATGAAATCTCTTTGCCCATCATAGCCAAAACTCCAATACTGTCTAAATATTTTCTAACGATCATCTCTAACTTTTTGAAAGCATCAGAATCTGCATCTGCAATATTTTCTTTTTATGATACATCGTTTAACTTTCTCCTCCTTGTAGTAAGTATATTCATCCCCTGCATTTCTTTTTCTTATATTTTGTTTCCACAATCCATGATTTTTCAGTGAATTTCGATATCTAGTTGTCTCCTTTAACTCGCTAACTGATTCAGATGCATTGTCAGTTTCATTGTCGGTACCAGATCCTGTGTAAACCAAGTTGTCTTCTAACACCTTATGGAGCTCCCCCCCCCCCCCCCACACACACACACAATTGTCGCAGCAAACATTTTTCTTTAATTTACATATAAAACAGTGATTTATCAAGGAATCCCCCCCCCCAACGTTTTTGGGACCCTGGGAAAAATCAAAGTGAAAATAAGAAAATGATCAGTGAAATTGAAGTTATAGGTATGCAACCCCCCATCCCTCACGGATTAGGATCTGCATGATTTTGGAAATTTACTTTGTATGCTTGTCAAGGTTTGTTAGATGAGTCTACCTCCACCCACTTTCAAAAATGATGCTACGTCCCTTGATGTTCCCGTATTAAATATTTTCTTTGTTTAAAACTATTCCATGTGTTTCAAAAGATCTATCTGGTTGATGTCATTTAACAAGTAGCAGATGCAAAATGACAAGTAGCAGATCTAAAGATTATATGTATAGCTACTTAGTATATATGATCTATGATAGTTCTTTTTCAGTAATAGTAATTCTTTCTCGACAGTAAGTAAAATTTCTTTAATTAATATGCGAAATTCACAAGCCTTATCCAAAATGCATGTATTTGAAATCTGAAAGGTGGTAAGTAATTTTTATATAATGTATGGTTGGTATTGGTGTTAAAATTTAAGTGACATAAAAATATACTTTTCTTCGTAATTTTTACTTACCATTTATCACTTTTATCATTTTTTTCACAAGCTGCAGCAACTCTGTAAACTTTTTATTTGCATCATTTATGAAGTCATGAAAAGTCGTAAGTGTCACATACAATGTTTTTAGAAATTATTTGCATGTATACAAAATGCTGTATGTGACACTTACAACCTTTCATGTCGTGGCACTTTAGATACGACCACGTAATTTTCTTTTGTTACCATGGAAATTCTTGGAATACATTGACGATTTGTTCAGGTCAAATGGAAATAATTATTTATTTTTATAGTTTACAAAAAAGCTTAAAAAGTCGTATCTAACACTTACGACCTTTTAATTCTACAACGTTGATATATAAACATATTAAACGAAAGCTTATGAACGTTTATATTTCCGTTATTTAAGTTACATACTTTACAGTTATAAAGAAAATCTGGTATGAAAATTTCAGCACGCATTGCAGCTATAAAATGCAATGCGCAAAACTGCTTTCCAAAAGTATTTTTTTGCAATCCAAGAAATTCCAATGTAAGCAAGTTCATAACTTGACAAATAATGCACACTGCTACCACATGGACTGTTGTCTTTTTTACAAAGCTGCTGTTGTAATCCTCTTCGTCATGATTATCTTTTTTTTATAGATCGTCGCCGCACTTTTCATGAAAGAGAGAAGGTCATCAACGAGTCGAGCGAGTCCCGGGAATCCACAGAGACTGGTGGGGATATACATGTACAGACGGGATCTATGATGCCGTATGAACAACTGATGCATGCTATCGCCAAAAAAAGCTTCCCAAACGTAGCCATTGCTGTCCAGGATATACTCACAAACCAGGAACCAATTCTCAACAAACGCAAGCTCGCACTCTATCTGGAAACCATCAAGACCCAGAATGTCCCCATAATTCGTGAAGTCATGTCTGCTATTAGACCTTGTGCTTTATTTCCAAAACATTACAAGTATATACTCATGATGAAAGCTATGGCAACCTGGGATTCGGATATCGTCGACGCTGTCTGCAAACAGATGCTTCCAAGATTCAAGTTATCGAAAGAAGACACGGTTCGACTTCTAAGAGAGGCGTTAGGCATGGATGATATACGTCCCATGATATCGATATGTGCATCTTTGAAAAACAAAAGAGCCGTGGAAAGAGACCATGCCTTCTGTCTACTTCTTCAAGCTGTAAAATCTGGAAGTCCTACAAGGGTGGTTTATATCCTCCGTGTCTTAAGACCAAAGAAAGCCTTAACCGTGCAACAGAGTTCCACCCTCATGATATCCTCAATAGAGTCTGGTAGTTTGGAAATAGTTCAAATCTCACTCAAGATACGCAAGAAATACCCGACCAAAGTGATTGAAAAGTGTCTTTACCAGGCTTTGACATCGAATACAGATATTTTCTTGCATCTGATACACGAATTAAAACCAAGAATTTCCGATCTTGCTTTGGAGGAACTTTTAAACATAGCATACATCATTAACGGAAACCGAGAAGCGACCTGCCACATTCTAAGACACTACCTACCCCCGTCACATGTTGCAAGTAAATTTCTCAAAGTCTTCATGCGAGACAATGATAAAGTTCTAGTCCCTGTCATTTTGACCTACGTCGCCAATCTGACCAATGAGGAGGTTCAGCGTATCTGTCGATTGTCCCTGGACATTGGCACAAACTTGTTCATATCCTTCACCGGAACTCATAGCTGTCCCGGAGAAACCATTACAGAACTCGTAGCCGACCACTTTCACCAAGCAAAGATCGAGAATGGACATAGAGCTATGTTCCAAACAGAAGCCTTGCCCGACACCATCGTTCACTTAATTCGATCATTACAATACTCGGAATCAAATATCATGAAGAACCTTCTCCTGCTTTTTGCAAAATCAGGCAATGTACCTGCCCTCCAATTATTTTGTAATTCATTCATGAGGATTAAAAAGGAAAAACACATTATCAATGTTGTTGAGACTCTCCTGTCTATACCTTCAGACACGAAGGCTATTGAGAATTTGTTGAGTTCCGTTCGATCTCCCTCACCAAAATTGCTTGCCAAACTTGATGCCATTGTTAACAAAAGCAAAGTTGATCCAAATCTAATTGAGATGGTTCAACACTACAGACAAAAATTAAAACATGTTGAAACAGAACTTTAAAAAAAGTAAACTCATTTTGCATTCTACAGTTTTTGTTCTTCTTGTTAATAACAATCATGTATTTCAAAATATCAGTAAAATAATTTCTTTATGCGGTAGGTAGACTTTTAGGACCATTTGATTGACCTTCTTTTCAAATATCGATTGAAACATTTAATAGTTTCCTTTTTGCCCATGATTCTCTGTAATGTTCTTAGATAGGCATTGCATTTGCATATGCATCATACCACAATTCTGTTTATCAAGAAACCCAAAGTAATTAGGTTGATAATCCTATAATATAAACGTAGTCAATGTTTCACAAATAGAACTATTTAAACAAGACCTTGGACTTTCGGTAGGACGTCACTATCTGTTTCTTGCGTCAAAACAAGTTAAAAATGACGCTGGTTTCGAGTGAAATATGCATAGATTGAGTAATCTTAGCTCAAAAGCCGGACAAATCTTGTTGATTTCAAAGAGCCAAGGCTGAGTTGCCAGCAATGAAATAGACAGGCCTACGTCATATTGCTGTTTGACGTAACTACCCAAAGTCCAAGCTCTTGTTAAAATGGTTCTATTTAAAAGACCACGTTTCAATTTCGCCACGGTTCTCTTTAGTGTTCTCTGGGTTAAACCCCATACTTAAGCATATATAGACTGTGGAACAAGAAATCCTGTCTTCTACAAATGTAACGTTACACTGTATTTGGTTGACAACTGAGTCTGTCTCGTAGATCTCCGTTGGAGTCACATCGGAAATAACAACAGAATCATTAACAATAAATATAAAACATGAACATATATCATACAAAATTTTATTTTTGTAACATTTAAACATCTTGGTTATCTAACAATTGTAAAACTCATTCAACATTCTATCAAAATCAAAGTTTCATATATATACAGTTATGGCTGACATTACAAAGGAAGAATTGATATCTGTATAAAAAAAATTATATAAAATTACACGGAAGCACATTATGTGCATCATTTTTAAAATATAAGTTTCTAATTGCTTCCCTATATTCTCTATGGTATATTGAATCCTAGGAGTTTCCCGAGCTGACCCAGTTTGTTGGCGTAGTAGGTGGGTACATAAGTAGCCTCGGTGGGGTTTCTCGAGGCCTTGTAGGTCTCTACGTGAGACAGGGTGGAAACCCCGGTCAGGACCAGGAGGGACTTCATCCCACAATTTGTAGCCATGGATATGTCTGTATTACACCTGACGGGGAAAGAATGTAGGTTATAGCAATGGAAACCATCTCTGTTGGATACATCTATAGAATTTATATGTTCTGCACATGGGTCTTTAACAACTAAAATTGCATCTTTGAGTAAGCTTGTTATAACAGATCAAGTTTAATAACTATGCAAAGATTTTTCTCTCTATTGTAACACTATGCAATAGAAACAACATATTATGAGAAATATGTGTAGTCTGAATGTCTCAGATGTCAAATTAACAATATTAGATCGAGCTGGTAGGGGGAGATATCAGAATGGTCTATAATTAATTTTGTTTTCTTTATAACAAGTCTATTTTTATCTTTTACATCTTAAAAGACTGTTTTAAATCCTATAAAAATATTCAACAAGGTTTCTTAAATAAAAAATATCAAAATTATTGACATCTTAAACTAACGATATATATGTTTAAGTTTGAGGGATATTCACAAAGGTTATCGTACATTAAGATCAAGACTCTGTCGAACGTCTAATACAGTCTTATTAGCGGGTTGTTTTGGGGTTTTTTATCCTTGGTTACCGGCATAGCTCATGCGCAGTAAACAGGTTATAGAAATAATCAGTGTTTCTGTACAAAAGCTGGGGGAGGGGGGGGTGTCGAATGCCTTAGTGTGTGTTTTCCCGTACACTCCCTTATTCTCTGGGGTTTTTTTTTAAACAAATTTGTTTTGACTTCTATTTGAGAACTGTTTATTGGACATTTGCATTCATGCATTGTACAGTTGTTGACCTTTACCTTAAAGGGACATGGTGACGCACAAACCCATAATTAAGCAAATATCGAATTTTTACACGATTTCCACATATTTACGGTGTTCAAAAGTAAATAAATCAAATTAAAAAGAGAAAAATAGAATTAAGCGTTGGGCCAACACAAAAATATTGAGTTTCCTTCCTATTCATAGCCACGCAAACGCAGGGGAATGTAAATACTGCAGCGTGGCATACATCATGAGCCAGAAGCCTCTCATTGAAACATGATGTCTTCAAGAACTATATATTTATTAAGATGCATTCTCTATTAATGCATATTTCTTACCACAGACATCGAATAACTTCAAATTCAAATTCTTTTTTCCGTATGTCAATCCCCCTGTAACTATTTTTAGACAGAAGTCGCAATCACGTGACACTAAACCAATGTCCAAAACAACTCGGTTTGTTTACATGTGTAATTTCCGGATGAGTTTTAATGACTTGTAAATTGATAGGTGATGACTTATGATGCGTAAAACCTACCGTATGATTATCATGAAATTTCAAGTAGCTCTTCTTATTTCCGTTGTCATAATCGAAAAGTAAAACATCTATTTTGAGTCACCGTGCCACTTTAAGCTGGACAGTTGTAACCGTTTTAGACAATATAAGTCTCCTTTAGAAAAAGAGCTTTGTATGATATAGTAAAATGTTCGAATAATATAATTATATAAAATATTAAGAATTTTTCATTATTAAATAATAGTTTATGGCTTGAGAAATCATTTCTTAAATTTTAAGGTAGATCTGATGGACAATTTGTTGACCCCCAGCCTCCTGAAGACATAATAATTATATCTGAATATTTACATTTTCCAGTGTCTTTTCCTGTGATAACACTACGTATCGATTTTGTACTATATAACCCATAACTTCAAATGACGCAAAATTGAGGCGCCAGCGGGATTTGCTTATTTATATTTAAACTAGATGATATCCCGCGCAAGCGCGGGGATTAACAATAATTCACATATTATATTATAATACAATGCTTAATATGTTAAACCAGGTTTTTTTGTTCATTTTTCTATGTATTCGGTCCGAAATATTTCATAATTGCTTTTCTTAAAATATTCTATAAAACTGAAATAAAAAAGCAACTGCGTGGCTGAAAATTTAAAGGAGAGGGCAGGGATGAAAATCTAAGCTGAAATGGAGTATATACACATGAACATGTACATGGCCTTAATTCTTTTTGTTGCAGATGACTGGAAAAAAAATAGACTATTATCTTATTTCAAACCAGAGTGTGGGTGTATAGTGCGTGGTATTTCTTTTTAGAACTTTGTTCTTTATGTCAAATTTCACTTATTATTGCCCAAAATAAGAAATTTAGATAAAACACTGTCAACAAATTAATTTATAAGGTTTACTACCCATCTGTCGTGGTATAAAAAATGTATATGTTATTTAAAAACGTGTACGCACTTTTCGCCCTAGTGATGATTAGTCAACCCCATTTTTTGGCATCCCGTTCTGTAAAGTTCTTTCCATCAAAAATAAAATCGCATCTATTGGCCCATTTTATTTATCAACTTTTTTGTATTAACCAGATGTCCGATCTGCCCACAAAGCATGGTGACTCATCCTACATTTTCCAACATGACGTTAATTAGCCAAACCGCGTTCTTGGCTACCCGTTCTAGAAAGTTCTATTCATCAAAACAAAAATCGCACATTCAAGAAACGAATTGGCTCATTTTATTTATTCAACATTTGTCAAATCTCAATTCTTATGTATACCCAAAATAGGATCCCAGGATATATATTCACTCTTTACATAATCCTTCAATATTATTTCATTGTAAGTATATTTTTTGATGCAAACTCCCACTGACTTGGATGCGCCAAAGCATGTCCACCACCTTACTCGCATATTTTCTATTTCGGGCTGGTTTATCGAAAATGAAAGTAGGTTTTTAATTTATCTTACAATAATTACTTATCAGGTAAAATTTAATTATAGCTTACGGACATCAACTCACACATGTTGAAATGCCAAAGGTGTGAGCAGTTACTCGGGTGCAGGCATTTCGAAGTTTATTGGCAAAATGCCTTAATTTATAAGTATAGATATTTAATCGTACGATGGCTTGAAATTATATAAATATAAGTAATAAGGAATCATTCTTTGAATATTATGAGGTGATAATTTCGGTCGGGCCCTGATCAAATCTATCATAAAGCCCTTCGGGCTTTATTGGATTTGATCACGCCCAGACCAAAATGATCACCTCATAATACTCAAAAAATGATTCCTTATTCCTTAATTAAGCACATTGCATTGTATCTGTAAAGACTCTTTGTTGCCAATAAGCAGGTGTTGTAGTCATTCTTTTCTCAAAAATAGTGAATCTGGCATGACAATAAAAGGATGAATTGTTAGGTCTTGATTCTCTGAAATGTTCTTTGATGGGAATTGTAGCACTGTTAAGTTAGAAACCCCATTTTACACAAACAACATCATTTTGTTGATAAACAACTGTTGAGTACTGTATATGTTTCACAGATACATGTATTTATTGCAGCTTACAATTCCAACAGAAGTGACAACAGAAGCATTCACTGTAAACATAGATATGTAATTAATAATACATTTTATTTTTCTAATATCAAAACCTCCTAATAAATAAACAATCAAAAAATTTCTTCAACCTTTTATTAAATCAAAAAACTGTTTCAATAGGTAAAATAAATCTGGTAAAAAGGTTTGTCTTTCAAAAGAAAAATTTAAAATATGGGTAAAAATTTAATCTAAAATTAAATACATGTATCAGAATAAGATGTGAGGTACTTCAACAGATTAGTTTTGTATGCCCCCTATAATCTCGCAGGTATACTGAATCCTAGGAGTTTCCCAAGCTGACCCAGTTTGTTGGCATAGTAGGTCGGTACATAGGTAATCTGGGTGGGGTCCCCCGAGGCCTTGTAGGTCTCTACGTCAGACAGGGTGGAAACCCCGGTCAGGACCAGGAGGGACTTCATCCCACTAACTGTGCCCATTGCTATGTCTGTATGACAACTGAGGGTGAAAAAATTAAGTGCAATCAAACGAAAAGAAAAAAATAAATAAATAAAAATTTGACATATCTTAGTATTTTAAATGCATCATTGGCAATTTTTCTGATTCTATTAGTGGATCCAGCCAGTGGAGGGTGGGGGAGTAGTAGAGAGGGGGAGGTGGTGGTCAAGACCTTTACCCCTCACTTTAAAAGTCTCTCAATACATTTTTAGATCTATTCCTATCATTTACATTATGGAAAGTCTCAGTCTGTCATGTTGTTTGAAAAAATTCCTTAAAATTCCTCTTGGTCAGTCTTTGGGCTAAAACACCCTTAATTAGCTCTCAAGACAGGGCCGTCACTCCCCTCAAATTTGAACCGAATATCGGACCCATTCCCAATGGCAAAAAGCCACAGATTTTCCCAATTTCAGGATAAAAATTCCCAAATGCATTAATTATTTACAACTTGCAATTCGTCGAGCTGTTTTCTTTTTGGTCAGTAGATTTGCAATAATTGATTAAAGCTGGCTTAATTATATCCTGAATGATGAAGTAATGGGGACAACATTGATGATTATTTTAAAAGGTTCTCACAACTGGACTAAACCCCTGTGGTGACCTAACAAGCCCAACTAGCAGAGTCATCTTTTGGGTCGGTTAATTGGTTATTGGTTATACGGCACGGCACGGCATTATGAGTGATGCATTTTTAAGTGCTTAGAAATTTACAAACGATGGTTATAAATTATTGGGAGGACAGTAACATTGGTTGATATCTGGTAATTAGATAATAAGCCTTCCAAATAAATGCTTAGATTATCATGAAATCATTTAGGCTTCGTAAACAGATCTTCTGCATTACGGCTGTAATTGGATCACAGGGTCATACTAATACCCGTAAATACAAAAGATGTCAGTAACATATATTACACAGAATTTTGCTTATAAGTTTTTGCAAATAATTTATCTTTGAAATGAAATATGATAATGCCACATCATATAGATTTGGTTCCCTTTTCCAAATTTGATTTTAATCTTTTTTTATTTATTATTTTGGAAAAAAAAAAATTTAATCTATGTCTGTGGGTTACCTTGATTTAAAAAATTGTAAATCATAAACATGTCTCAATCATGTGAAAAAAATGAAGTCTTCTTATTTTCCTAACCACTGTAAAATTTCAAATCAAAAATTTAAATCTGTAAATCAACATGTATAAATAAAATTTAAAATAAATTAAACTCTTCATAATTCTGAAAATTTCCCTTTTTTTTCATGTCTACTTTTTAGTCTTGGTTAGTTCCTGAGAACATCATGTGAGCTGTAAAACTTCAATTTTAAGAAGTGAACAGCAGATTTTGCTATTACAAAACCAGGCAATTTGATGATATATTAAAGTATATTAAATTTTCCCAATTTGACAAAAAATGTCGATAATTTTCCCAATGGAAAGGGACTCGGTCCCTGAACCAAAAAGTGCTGTGACAGCCCTGTTAAGAAATTGGTATAGATCCTTCTTTGGATTTACATATCTCTACAAAATATCTCAAATAAGCTACAAAATCACTCACCTGTCTCCCACCATCATACACCTGGCTGGGTCCAGATTGTGGGCCTTCTGTAGACATTTGAACATGTTGGTTTCTGGTTTCCCCATTACTAGAGGTTCTCTCCGGGCAGGAACCTTTACAGAGGCAACAATAGTCCCCGTCCCTAAACAGTTCAAAGTTCAGTTGAAGACGGTTAAAACTTTAAAATAAATTAATACATGAGTAAAAATTAGTACAAAATTCTCTATAATATAAATATTATTGCTTAGCAAAAACCAAACAATATTCAGTATCCCAGGCAAAAAATTGAATAAAATATACCAGGTATTGCAGCAGGAAATATCATTGCTAGAACTGAAAAGGGGAATAACTCTATTTAAAAGGTGGAATATCCCTCTGATAAGAGAGATAACTTCTGTAGAAAATAATTTCACTGTTTCTGTTAACTCACAATTATTAAGGCATATGTAGCAACAAGGGAGGCGGTGCTGAGTCCCAATTTATGTTGGAAGGCAACATTTATTTATATTCAAATATAGAAAAAGAAAATTTCAACAGAAAGAACTGAACCCCAACTTTTAGCAGGGGGAATAAGTAAAGAAAACTTCTACCAAAAAATTGCAAGAAGCGAATCATATTGATCAAATTTTTATGAGGCAATAATCTACATGCATACCCCCCCCCACCCCCTCCAATGGAATAATGTTTTTAAAAAATAGAACTAAATTTTATGTACTACATGTAGTTCAGTTCATGAACAGTACGCGTTTGGTGTTTTTGGCCTGAGAATTTTGGGACGAAATTTTTTCCTCTCTCTATTTATAGCTCGTTCACAAAGGTGAATAAATTATAATTATTGGGACAAACATAACCGAGACAATTGCAAACTCTAGACTTAGTTATCATTGTTTGAAACTTATAACATTTCAAATGTTTAAAATTGAAAAAGGGTTTTATATTCTGAGAGAGCAGATATGGGACAACAAAGTTAAAAAAAAACCAAACAAGTATTACCTTTAATTCAAGGCAATATATCCCTATATTGAGATCATACCAATTTAATACTGGAAGATCATTCATTTGATCCCCTTTTTGTGTTAACAAAATGCTCTGGTTTACAATATTGGCCTTTCTAAACATATGGATCCATTTACTATTATCTTATTCAAATTTTAAAATAGAAAACCTTTGTTGAAAAATTAGCAATTTATCATGTACTGTTGTAAAACCTTCAATGTTCTCTGATAAAGAAAGATAACTCTTGCTGATTGAAGCAATTTTTGTTACCAACCTATACAACAAAGTGCTATTCTGAACTAAAAAGCAGTGCTTCATTATGTTTTGTAATGTGAATTGACAATGTATATAACTATACATTATTTTCATATACAGTTAATATTTTTAATTTTATGCTGCGATGGTAAAATTTTGCTTTTTCTTATCACTATGTCTAGTTTTCTTCATATCATGATTAGACACATTATTAATTTTTGAAAAATCTAGCAGCACTTCATCACTTCAACTTTGTTTCATTTGAATCTATTGATATTGACTTTGATGAAAACCAATATGAATTTTTAAAAAAAATATATGGTAAAATTAATAGCAGAGGGATATTACACCTTAAAAATTGAATTTGTTTCTTTTTAGTGCAAAACATTAATCAATGTGACAGCATCTGTTAAAATGTGACCCTTCCTGAGAAACTACTGTATACAGGGAAATATTCAACCCCGTTTTGTATTTTGCCCTTTTCACCCTCGTTGTCAGCGGGCGAATTTAAGACTGGACGAATTCTGATGTTTCAAATAATGTCTCTTAAACACAGCTTTGTTTGGGCGAATTCAAGACGGGGTGAAATCGTTTGCAAGTGAAAATGGGCAAAAATAACCCTGTATACAGTATATGATCATCCATTTTATTTTATTTTGCCTTTGCAGCATGTACCTCTTACCTTCATCAAAACGGTTGAATGAAGTACTGTGGAATCATTTAAATTTGTGGGGGCCAATTTTCGTGGATTGTGGGTTTTTTGCTCATTCGTGGGGATGTAATTTTGTGGATGCATTGGTTTTCAGTTTCAGGAACAAAGATAAATCTTTCTAAACTTGTTTTCATGGAGGATGTAAATTCGTGGGGGAGGGCTACCCACGAATACCACGAAAATTGAGCCACCACAAATTCTAATGATTCCACAGTAGTTAGATCAACCATTCACCAAGAGTTTACTGGCATACAATTATACATACACTAAACAAATTTTTGTACATGTACATACTATTCGTAGTTGTTATTTACATCCCCCATCAGCAACAGACTTCAGTCACTAACCTGGAATAACAAAAGGCACATCCATAGGGAGATGGGTATCTTCATTGGTAGCTAGAAAGATACAACCCTCCTGTCTAGCATATGATGCAGCTTTCATCATTTTGGGATAAGAAATATATTTGTCAAATCCAACCAAGACACATTTTATCTGAAAACAGAAGGAGTTTATATCAGAGACCAGCATTGTTTTTTTTTTTGTTTTTTGTTTTTTTTAATAGCTTCCATGTACCATAGATCCTTTCAATTGATATATAACTTGTCTATAACATTACCAAATTGCAATTCACCTTTTCTGTAAACTTTCAAAGATCATGTTCATATAGTTCAACAAAAATCTTTGTTTTTTAGCATTAAATGTCTAAGTACATGTACTGTTTGTATTTATGCAACAATTTATGTTTTCAGATCTTCAAGATCTTTGAAATTTATCATCATACATTTGAGAGAGAAAAAAACCCACATTCATTTGCATTTTTTTGTTCTCCTACAGTTAGAAAGAGGAGATGCAAAATAGTTTTACCATAAACACTGTTTAGAGAGCAGATACACAACAACACAATCAATATACATGTAAACATTCATCTCTTGTATATAGATTTAAATATTAAGTGTTTCAATGAACATTTTTTAAGCTTTGAAATAAAGATACCATGATCACGATTGATTACTTGGTTATATGCATATTTTTTCTCAGAGTCTGAAGTATTTTAAAAATGCATATCCTGACCAAATAGTGTAAATTTACTTGTACATGTAAGTCTTAAATATCTGTGTCTAAATTTTGTCTGTTGTAAATGAGAGAGCAAACAAATAGGTTTTTGTGAGGGTTTTTTTTTTTTTAAAATTGGGCCTAGCTGACAATCAATTAATTGCAAATATCGTACAAGTTAAATTAAATACAATTTACAGCATAACTTGATTTACATCATAAGTAGTGATGAGGAATGTGCTGTTGAGATCCATTCACATATCAACCATTTCAAACAAGGGTGGGATGGAATTTTTCAAATGGCCTCGACAAGTAATAACTTGTTTTTCGTGTTAAAATTGTTAGTATTCAAGAAAATCTTATGAATTAATACTTAAATGATTGTGATCACAATGTGCATCTAAATCATAGATGTTATAATGTGTACAATACAAGTGAAAGTAGTAAAAGGTTCAACAATTTGACACAGTACTGACCTCAGGGTCAAGGGTAAATCCTGACACAACTTGTAGCCCAACTTGGTTATCATCTGGAGGGTCTGGCTTCAAGAGAATAAAGTCACTAAACATACATTTACACAATATGGAAATGAACTGTACATATAAATATTATAAAGTAAAAAAATTTTGAAAACCAAAATTATCATTATCTGCAATTCTTTTCATAAACAGCTTGGTTATTTTTGAAAGCTAAAAAATATGGATTCAATGTGAACAAATACCTTAAGTAGTTTTAATTCCACGATGTTAAAATTTCACAATTTCTCAAAAAGTTCCAATCGCGATAGTTTTAATTTCACACTCCATGAAAACAAGTTGATCAAAGTATAAGCATTAACACGTTTTAAAAACTTATGTTAATATTTACAATGGGTTTAATTTTGCGGAAAAACGATAAATGAAATTTAAACCATCGTGATTATTTGCCGATCTACAGTACATGTGATAAAACTGTAATTTAAATGTTTTCCACCCACCTCCCCCCAATTTCACTAAACATGGTAAGCTAGCTCCTTAAAATGTATGCATAATACTGGTAATTATTTCAAAAACATCACATGATTTAACTTGATACCAGTAAAACACTTAAAGAGATTAAAATATTTTTGAAAAAAATTCTGTGCATTGGGATCATTCCATTGGACTGAAAAGATTTGGAACGTTTCATTAGTTCTTTGGTAAAACACAGTCCAGATAACACCAGAGAGATTCTGTAGAATGAGCCTAATGACTGTGAAAGGAAATAGAAGAGTTACTTATCATTATAACTTATTCTGGCAAATCAAATTATGCCGCTTTACAATAGAAATCAATTGTATCATTTCATTTCTGCTCAATGATTTTCCATAAAAATTAAAAAAGCACACAATATCAGATAATTCTAATTTGTTTACTATTTGTGTATGATTTAAAATCTTAATTTATCTCAGAATAATTTTTCTTATCAAAGGGTCATTGTTTCCTTAATTATCTACCTGTCTTCAGCAATACCCAACAAAAACAAATTCATGCAGTCTTATTTTTCATACTCACACCAATTCCTGTGTGCTTCAAGCCAAACCTATCCAGCTCTGCCCCCATGCTGGGATTGCCAACAACGTAAATCTTTCCTTGAAAGTTCATATTATGTAGGTACAGGGCCGAAATGTAACTAGTACACACAATGTCCTCCTTCATAAAAAATATTTTAAAATTTCATACAACCATTTTCAAACCAAAAACTTTGATTGTTGATTATTAGCAAAAACAATGTTAATATTGAAGACTGTCAAACTCTGTAAAAAGGATGACTGCACTAAGCGCCGGGTTTTGGGCCCTTTTTAATCGCTTCTGTTGCGTTTATCTCTTAACCTAATATCACTTTTGTTAAATTTTTTAAAGAGTCTAGTCAATTTCCAACATGAATTAATATTTTAGACTGTGATACAGTAAGCTCATTCCATGTTTTTCTCCTTACAACTTTCTAAAAAAGTACAATTTTTGCTTATCTGCCCTTGATCAAACATAAGATTGATATTAATATGCATGAGAGGTGGAGCTGACATTATCAGAATGGTACTAAAATTAGACTAGCATGAATAACAATGCCATGTATAAAAAAGTATGTGATCACTCTTTCACCATAATCCTATCTATTCTATATGGTACAAGTATACTATTTACTATGGTTTCAACAATTAGACCACGCCCATGCAAGTACAGGAGACTTTAAATCAATGCTTGACAACTTATCGTGTTTGAAAACATTGTCCTAGTTTGCACATAACATGCTACCTTACACGTCACGTGATAGAATTTAGTATTCACAAAGTTACCTGAGGTGAGAAATCACGTGGTGAATTATAATATCCAACATGCATCAGCCCTTGGTTACAACAGGGAAAGCGAAAGTAAGAAGAAGTAGTTTTTTCTCATTTAAACCATGAGCGCATGTTTGTCTATTAATCTCCTTTTGACATAACTTTGATAATGCAAATATACAACTACTGTTAAACGGAGAACAATAGACAAACATGCGCTGACTATGTATGAAGTCAGTATAAAAGTGGGTGTCCTCATTATCGTATGGAGATTCAAGAAATCGTGATGACCCCCGCCTATGAAAACAAATTCGTACTTGGTAACAACATACTTTTATTTAACGCAATTACGTAAAGTTGCAGTTTAGATGTTGACCATTTCTGCAATGGAAAGAAAAATTCTTCTTTTAAAAGTTTATTTTCTCGCAAATATTGCATGTCCTTAAGTGCAGTCATCCTTTCAACAGAAGTTTAATTATACAAATTCATAGCACACATTCTAACTTATAAAACAGGAAAATCTGCCTTCCTCTCACCTCCGATGCAGGAAATCCGAGCTTGACACACTTCTCGGCATACTCAGCACGAGTTTTTGTGCTGTTGTTTGTGATGTAAAATACCCTCTTCCCCTGTAATGAGAAATTCATTCCTGTCACAGTCTGAACCATAACATGAATTATCACAACTCCCCTATGTAAAGCACTAGCTGACAAAGGCAATCATTTTTTTTTATTATTTGCCGGAAACTCATTTTTTTATTTATAGTTTAAATTTAGTTACATGGGAATTTATTTGTGTTTAATACTGTCATATTGCCCCACATCCAAAGTCCCAAATGCATAAGTGCCCCTAATTTTTTTATTTAGTGCCCCAATTACATTTTACAAGTACACCAAATTGAATTATGTTTCATGATTGAGTGACCTTAAGTTGGAATTGGGAAGTTGAATTCTTATCATTTTCACAAGCGACCTTAAATGGGACTGTCTGATTTGTTTAAAGTTTTAGCATATCTTGTTTAATTTAAATGCATTTCAACAATTTTCAGTTGTTTCACATAAATAATTTTCGTTTATGCAAAACAGATTCTTACAATTCTCCAAGGGTTGCTAACAGTAGGAAACTGGTGAGAGTTGGAAAAAACAACAGCCTTCAGAAATATGGATGCTTGTCTCTGATATTTGGGGCACTCGTGAAAAAGCATTGGGGTGTTGAAAACAATATTTGGGGCGCTTGTGCATGAGGCGATATGGCTTGGGGGCGAAGTGACCAGCACCCATTTATTTCATTCCATATGACATGTCAATGGTACTTAATTCACTTTTAACCCCCTGATGCTGATTTTCTGACTTTGAAAACCTGCATTTCATTTTGTATCTTTTGGAAATTGAAGATTGACAGGTGGTTCTCAATGAACCCGACATTAAGGTGGAATATCACATCATAACAAAATGGCTTACCTCTCATCAAAACAACATTTAGTTTTATTAAAAGGATTTTATCGACAGCAACATGTAACTTACTCAATAGCTGAGTGGATAAAGTGTCGGGCTTGTGATCCGTACATCTCAAGTTTGAATCCCGCAGGGGCTTTTGCTGTTACATACTGAATTGAATTTTTTAGGAATTTATTTTTTATCCCAAAACTGCAAATTTTTCGCTTATTTGACATATGTACAGTTTATTTATTATTATATCTTTCATAATCAAATAATTCACTGTTAATTTAGGTGACTTTTTCCAGGTGTATCATGCGCAGATCCAGAAAATTTTTCCAGGGGGGGGGGTCGGAACGATAATTGTGTTTGTCTCGGGGGGGGGGGGGGTCTGAGGCATATTTGCAATAAATCTAATAAATTTTCATTTTCCGGGGGAGGGGGTCGGAACCCCTCTGATCCCCATCTCTAGATCCGCGCATGTGTATTATTCCACCTTTAAACAAGGTCCCAGTCTTACCAAAGCTTTTAGGCCTTTCACAGTTTCTAGGCTTCCGGGAATTACGTCATTAGCATTCCATAACACTCCTAGAACAAAAAGTGAACACGATAAGAAAATTGTCTTAAGTTCGACCAATCTATAAAAAAATAATAAAAACATTTGACAGTTTGATTTTTCTGTGTTTGGATGCCAATAGAGAATATTACCATCGCAGTCAAATAAAAAGTTGTCCACTTTGTTAGATATCTCTTTCGCAATATTGGGACTGATTTCTTCACACATCCTGATTAATCCCCCCGCTGCACGTGTAAAAAGTTGTCTAGTGATATGCATTCATTCACAATCATGGACATTGGACATCTACAATCAACCAGCGTAAGGGAACCAGTTAAATTAATTGAAGAATTGGGTAAAAGGACAAATCAAGAATATTGCCGAATCCGCGTAAGATTTTCGGTGAAAACAAAACTCAGTTGCAAAAAGCGGAGTGGGACCACAGGGGCTGATGTAAAAAAAATCGTTAAAAAAATGGCACTTTTTTAACGATTTTTTTCCCTACACAAGCCCTTGTGGCGTGACTACGCTACCTGTATTATAAAAAAATAAAATGGGTAGCGAAGCTCGGGCCGGGCCGAGATTTTCAGATATGAAGAATTTCTTAGGAAATACTCATTTGTTCTGCACGAAATTTGCAGGACTATTTTATTTCCTTATTTTTTTGTCTTCGCTGAAATTTTCATCATCACAGAATGATTTTTTGATATTTAACGCTATTACGAACAAACACGTAGAGCTCTTCGTTTTTGAAAGTGAAAAGGGGGGAGGGGAGACTCATCCAAAAATTTTTGACAAGCATAAAAAACCTTTCCAAAAATAGTGAAAACCCTAATTCGTGGAAGAGGGGGGGGGGGGTTAGTGCATGTACCTGTTTAATGTTCATTTCTTTATTTTCAATTCAATTTTTAAGTAAGTTTGCGCCAAAGCTATATATGTGCTTCACGAAGTTGTAAATACTCGAGAAAAATAATCAAAATATCTTCGAATTATTTTTGGTGTTTCAGGGTTTTTTTTTTTAGAGTTATATAATATCACTGTTATCTTTACGGACGGATTTAATACATCAGAGCGTTCGTCGTTACATCCTATCGTCACCAGAAGCGATTAATTTTTTTTTAAGCTTTAATATTTGTAAGGTTTATATAGGTTTCATATTGAATGCAGAATGTGTATTTTGTTTATTAAAATTGATTAATGCATATGATAGATTTTTGTCCTTAAATTTCCCAGCAACGGTCCCGGTGACTTGATTTATGGTTTCTCATTAGGTGATCCTGGAATACATGTTGCTGTCGATAAAATCCTGTTATAACTATGGTCGTTTTTTTTTTAAATTTATCTTAAGGTATCCCACTCCTCAATCTTCTTGTATCAAGAATTTCTTGACTGAGAAGTATATCATTGAAATTTGTAGACAAAACATAAATGATTAAATAAATAAAATCATATTCAAAAAATATAATGATCATCTGCGCATTGAAATTAAAACGTGAGGAGTGAGATACCTTAAAATTGACGAATTGCATTTTTTTTTTTTACGTTTTAGTAGTTGAATAAAATTTAAAGAATAACGTGACTCAACACCCTAACTTTAGCTCCCTTATTTTACGGTGTTATATTTTATAGCCTTTCGAATTTTATTAATATGTCAATAAGACAAAAAAAATATTAAATTCTTCTTTGTTGATTTTAAAAAAGCATTTGTTACTGTTGAAATATTGAAATTATGGGGAAAATTCTCTAACGTCGGTATTGGAGGAAAATTGTTAAATTTTATTCGTAGTTTATATAGTTATGTTAAATCATGTGTTAATTCAGCGGGAAAATTATCTGATTTTTAAAAAAATAACACAGGACTTTTGCAGGAAGAATTATTATCTCCAATATTGTTCTCATTATATGTGAATGATTTTGAAATGGAATGTTTATGTAAAGGTAATATACCAATACAAATTCAAGAGTTAAATCTATTTTAATGTATGCAGATGAAATTATCATTTTCTCAGAAACTGCACATGAGCTTCAGGAAATCTTAAATACATTATATACTTACTAGATGATATCCTGCGCAATTGTCATTTTCAGAAACGGTGGTAAAACTCACAATAATGAAAGGTGGTACTTAAATGGCGAGCCAATTGAGATTGTTGATAGCTTTACATACCTGGGCCTTTTGTTACAATTTAATGGAAAGTTTAATAATACCCAGAAACATTTGATGAGCCTAGGGAGAAAGCCATGTTTTCTTTGAAGTCAAAATCAAGTCAATTGTATCTGAACACAGAAACAATGCGGTCCATTTTCTATATACTTATTGATCAGTTTTCATTACAATATTATCTAACAAAATCAATACCTTCTACATATAAGAAACGCGTTGCAAGAATTACCTTGTCATCTCATAGACTTGCAATTGAAAGTGAACGACACACGAATGTACCAAAGGCAAGACTTCTTGTAAATTTTGTTCTGATATTGAAGATGAATTCCATTTTTTGTTTTGATATGCCGAAAGAAAAGAGAAATCCCAGTAAAATATATAAAGAAGTATTATTGGTATAAAAACTTCTGTATACAAATTTATACAATTATTAAGTGTCCAAAATTTTAAGGAATTGTGTAATTTGGGGAAGTATCTCCACCTAGCTTTTAAAATTCATGATAATAAAGAAAAAAATGTTTGTTTTCACCTGCTAGTAAAACATGTATTGTCAATGTACTTTATATATGTACGTGTACCATACCATTACTGCAATATTGCATTTTAATTATACATAACAACCTATGCCATAAAATGAATGTCTTGGGCAAATAAATAATGAATGAAAATATAAAGGTGGTGTTTATTTCTCGGTCTTTAACACAAACAACTGTTGTGCTTGTGTAGTTATAGAAACCAACTGAATGTTAATGTAATCAATTGACTTCGCAGCTTTGAAAACATCAGAGTATTGTGGTTTGTTACTCTTACAAACAATTGGGGCGTGTAACTCTTACAAACAATTGGGGCGTGTAACTCTTACGAACATCAGAGTATTGGGGCGTGTAACTCTTACAAGGCTCTGTTTTGATGACTGCTCCTCATAAATTTGCAATTTTTTTGTTTTTTGTTTTTTTGGGGGGGGGGGCAAAAATAGTATTAAAATACACGCTGAACTGTGTACTTCATCTAATGATGAAAGAATTAATGATCTGATAAATTCACATTTTCAATGTTCCGTTGAAAGAAGTATCATTCCATTAATTTATTATTGAGTATTGATGCCTAGGAATGCGAACAATTCGATTTGTCATCCATATACACCATTTATGGGTCATATCATTAAAGTTTTTTATTTAGCTATAGAACAATTTAATTTCTAAATTGACCTATAGGATTGATTTTTATATGTTAAGAATCATAAAAAAATATCAAACTTTATTTCATTTTATTTTATTTTTTTAAATGCAATTCATGAAACTCAGATTCTAAAGGTTTCTAGCCTTTGATAGTCATCGATTTTCTAGTTAGGCAGACTGTAAAGGTATACAAGTTGTCTTTGTTATATAAATCTTAAACTCCTTTTTTATGTCGCAGGAGTTCGGCACAAAATGCGACTCTAATGATAACAGTAATGATCAGAAATCAAGCCTCCATGATACAGACGCGGGCATGAACATTCGGTGCGTTGTTGATTGCATATCTTCTCACAACTGAATGTGGGGTATTTTGTGGGTTTTTTGTTTTTTTTGTTTTTGGGGTTTTTTTGATCCGTTGAAAAATACCTTACACTCAAGTACTTGACTGGCTCGTTGATCCCCATCAAGAGTTTACACCGTTTAGGTATGTTTGAACCACTCAGATGTCGCGATATATAGAATAATCATATTGAGGTATAATAATGCATTTTATTGCCACAATTGTTCCGCAATAAACATGACCGGAATGTAAAACAGGGGTAAATCTACTACTAGTATATAGTAGGTTTTCCGTGGGTGGGGGTAATCTAGCTATAAAAAGGGGGAAATCCCACTATATAGTCAGCTTTCTTGGGTAAAAAATTGCTTTTTAGCCATTTTTTCGGGGGGGGGGGGCTGCTATATAGCCATTTCTCCGGGGGGGGGGGGGGGAATGATGGTTAAGGGGAAAAGGCACTATATTACACCCTAACTTTAGCTCCCTTATTTTCAGTGCAGACCAATTTTCCAGATAATTTTTGAATTGTGACATCTTCATGTTGTATCGAAAAACATATTTAACAATTTATATATATATATATATATATATATATATATATATATATATATATATACACAGTTGAAACGGCTTTCTGTTATTTTTTATTATTTATTACTTGTGTGGATTAACTTTACTCATTTTGGATTTTATATATATATATATATATATATATATATATATATATATATAAAGCACAGAGAAATTCACTTTATTGGAGCTCCACCTCCGCCCCGGCCGGGGCTTGAACTCACGACCTCTGGAACCCATTCTCCTAGCAGTGAGCGGCCACCGCGCTAACCACTACGCCATCTAGGCAAGACAAAAATCTCGCTTTCGATGACGAAGGGAACCTAGCGCGCCGGTCGCTCACTACACGGTCGTTTGAGATACAGGTGGAATACAGTTGAACGACAATTTGAGAGGATCGGGACGATACACATTGCATAGATATATACATATATAATAAGCACAAACATTGCAATAACTCTCAAATTGACATATACCTGCCCATAGTGAATGAGATAGATATACATAAAGCACAGAGAAATTCACCTTATTGGAGCTCCACCTCCGCCCCGGCCGGGGCTTGAACTCACGACCTCTGGAACCCATTCTCCTAGCAGTGAGCGGCCACCGCGCTAACCACTACGCCATCTAGGCAAGACAAAAATCTGCTGAGATAGATATACAAGATAGAGATAGATATACAAAAATCTGCTGAGATAGATATACATAAAGCACAGAGATAGATATACAAGATAGAGATAGATATACAAAAATCTGCTGAGATAGATATACATAAAGCACAGAGAAATTCACCTTATTGGAGCTCCACCTCCGCCCCGGCCGGGGCTTGAACTCACGACCTCTGGAACCCATTCTCCTAGCAGTGAGCGGCCACCGCGCTAACCACTACGCCATCTAGGCAAGACAAAAATCTTGCTTTCGATGACGAAGGGAACCTAGCGGAGGTGGAGCTCCATTAAGGTGAATTTCTCTGTGCTTTATGTATATCTATCTCATTCACTATGGGCAGGTATATGTCAATTTGAGAGTTATTGCAATGTTTGTGCTTATTATATATGTATATATCTATGCAATGTGTATCGTCCCGATCCTCTCAAATTGTCGTTTAACTGTATTCCACCTGTATCTCAAACGACCGTATAGTGAGCGACCGGCGCGCTAGGTTCCCTTCGTCATCGAAAGCAAGACTTTTGTCTTGCCTAGATGGCGTAGTGGTTAGCGCGGTGGCCGCTCACTGCTAGGAGAATGGGTTCCAGAGGTCGTGAGTTCAAGCCCCGGCCGGGGCGGAGGTGGAGCTCCAATAAGGTGAATTTCTCTGTGCTTTATGTATATCTAACTCATTCACTATGGGCAGGTATATGTCAATTTGAGAGTTATTGCAATGTTTGTGCTTATTATATATATATACTAGATGATATCCCGCGCAAGCGCGGGAATTAACAATAATTCACATTAGTATAATACAATGCTTAATTAATATGTTGAACCAGGTTTTTTTGTTCATTTTTCCATGTACTGTGTCCGAATTTTTTCTTAATTGCTTTTCTTAAAATATTCTATAAAATTGAAATAAAAAAGCAACTGCGTGGCTGGAAATTTAGAGGAGAGGACAGGGATGAAAATCTAAACTGAAATGAAGTATATACACATGAACATTTACGTGGCCTTAATTCTTTTTGTTGCAGCTGACTGGAAAAAATTAGACTATTATCTTATTTCAAACCAGAGTGTGGGTGTATAGTGCGTGGTATTTCTTTTTAGAACTTTGTTCTCTATGTCATATTTCACTTATTATTGCCCAAAATAAGAATTTTAGATAAAACACAGTCAACAAATTAATTTGTAATTTAAGGTTTACTACCAATCTATCGTGGTATAAAAAATTATTTAAAAACGTGTACGCACTTTTCGCCATAGTGTTAATTAGTCAACACCATTTTTTTGGCATCCCGTTCTGTGAAGTTCTTTCCATCAAAAATAAAATCGCGTTTATTGGCCCATATTATTATTAACTTTTTTGTATTAACCAGATGTCCGATCCAAGGCATGGTGACTCATCCTACATTCTCCACCATGACGTTAATTAGAACCGCGTTCTTGGTTACCCCGTTCTGTAAAGTTCTATTCATCAAAACAAAAATCGCGCATTCAAGAAACGAATTTGTTCATTTTATTTATTCAACATTTGTCAAATCTCAATTCTTATGTATACCCGAAATAGGTTCACAGGATATATATTCACACTTTACATAATAATTCAATATCATTTCATTGTAAGTATATTTTTTGATGCAAACTCCCACTGACTTGGATCCTCCAAAGCGTGTCCACCACCTTACTCACATATTTGCTATTTCGGGCTGGTTTATCGAAAAAGAAAGTAGGTTTTCAATTTATCTTACAATAATTACTTATCAGGTAAAATTCAATTATAGCTTACGGACATCAACTCACACGTGTTGAAATGCCAAATGTGTGAGCAGTTACTCGGGTGCAGGCATTTCGAAGTTTATTGGCAAAATGTCTTAATTTATATATATATATATATATATATATATATATATATATATATATATATATATATATATATATATATATAATAAAAGTTAAGTAAAAATGAACTCCAATTTTTGTCTAAAATTAGCTTAATTCATGCCATATCTCCAATTTAACATCACAGACCTACAGTTGCTTTTGTAAATTATTCACTTCTATTTTAAATCAAAGTTTGTTAACATGGTCTGACGCAAATGATGTAATCCATGTTGCACATGTTGGATTTCAACCCAAACGGTGTTATATTTTATAGCCTTTCGAATTTTATTATTAATATGTCAATAAGACAGAAAAAGATTAAATTGTTCTTTTGTTGATTTTAAAAAAGCATTTGTTACTGTTGAAATATTGAAATTATGGGGAAAATTCTCCAACGTCGGTATTAGAGGAAAATTGTTAAATTTTATTCGCAGTTAATATAGTTATGTGAAATCATGTGCTAATTCAGTGGGAAAGTTATCTGATTTTTTAAAAAATAAAACAGGACTTTTGCAGGAAGAATTATTATCTCCAATATTGTTCTCATTATATGTGAATGATTTTGAAATGGAATTTTTATGTAAAGGTAATATACCAATACAAATTCAAGAGTTAAATCTATTTTAATGTACGCAGATGAAATTATCATTTTCTCAGAAATTGCACATGAGCTTCAGGAAATCTTAAATACATTATATACTTACTAGATGATATCCTGCGCAATTGTCATTTTTAGAAACGGTAAAACTCACAATAATGAAAGGTGGTACTTAAATGGCGAGCCAATTGAGATTGTCGATAGCTTTACATACCTGGGCCTTTTGTTACAATTTAATGGAAAGTTTAATAATACCCAGAAACATTTGATGAGCCTAGGGAGAAAGCCATGTTTTCTTTGAAGTCAAAATCAAGTCAATTGTATCTGAACACAGAAACAATGCTGTCCATTTTCTATACTTATTGATCAGTTTTCATTACAATATTATCTAACAAAATCAATACCTTCTACATATAAGAAACGCGTTGCAAGAATTAGATTGTCATCTCATAGACTCTCAATTGAAAGTGAACGACACACGAATGTACCAAAGGCAAGACTTCTTGTAAATTTTGTTCTGATATTGAAGATGAATTCCATTTTTTGTTTTGATATGCCGACAGAAAAGAGAAATCCCAGTAAAATATATAAAGAAGTATTATTGGTAAAAACCTTCTGTATGCAAATTTATACAATTATTAAGTGTTCAAAATTTTAAGGAATTGTGTAATTTGGGGAAGTATCTCCACCTAGCTTTTAAAATTCACATTTTATAAATAAAAATAACAAAGGAGGACGCCATAATGGATACCGCCTCGCTTCATCAGCTGATTTCTCATTTAAAACGCTGTTATCCTCCCTTAATATTTTTCCTCCGAGGAACCCACTTTTTTAACGATTTTTTTTTCTACACAAGCCCCTGTGAGCAAATGATACCAACAGACCTCATACTTAAAATTAGACAAAAGTCATCTAAATAGTTAACTAGTAAAAGAACGATATTTGTATTTTTAATGAATTCAGGCTCTCTAAAATACCACTGATACAACAGGCAAAATGTTTTATTTGACATTAATTACAAAAGCATGCCAGATTGGATAAAACTAAATATTATAACAAATGGTTTAAAAGTTTCAAAGAAATCTTGTATATGATAAAGAGTTCGATCACCGACAATTTAACATCCAGAAAAAATGCATCTCTCTATACTTGGCTTTGAAAATCCTTTTTTACCTTTTGATGTATGTATATGGCAATATTGATGGTTAAATGTAAGTAGTGAATTTAATTGCATGAATAAAGGAAAAATAGAAGTATTTGAAGAGAACGTCTTATATCTTTTATCAACCATTTTTGTATACGACGATACTTTAAAACCTGGTTTGAAAAGAAAGAAAAAAGTAATGTTTGTTTACTGAGTTTAAATACAAAATGACATTTTAAATAACAGAAAAATTTTTACTGCAGATAATATGGTACAGATACCCTACGTAAGGTCAATGGAAGATATTACACCTAGATGCTTTATATGCGTTTTTTTACAGGGGGAAAGTCATGTGAAATATTTGCGAAAGAGATTGTTGGTAAGCAAGCAAGTCCTACTTCACATTCATTATCCATGTTTATATTACACAAGCTTATCATTTAAAAAGATAGGAGAGCTAGTGCTGTAGCCATCATAAAACACAGAAGTAGATTATTTTCTAAACCATTGGTTTAATTTTTGAATCGATTAATTATTAATAGGAAGGCACAGTGGTGCACTGGAATTGTGTTGGGGTGGAAAGGGGGTCTCAATTCAGACTGGTGAATCCAGAGTGGGCTTCACATCAGCAATGGCTAACTCATTCTGTATTAACTGTAATTTCAATTTTGAGTTGAGTTTTTCAGTAGAACCAATGATACTGTTTTGTAGCAATCTCGGGCCTTTCCGGCAAACTCGAAAAATATATCTGAAGTTGTTTTCCGAGCTTGACGGAAAGAACTAGGAAAGAAGTTAGCTATTTGTTTCAATTTTAGAAATAAATGATTTCTACCGTCTGGGCATTATAAGACCCAAGCTATTGTAACTTTTTGGCATTTATGTACAGGTTAGACAACAAAACACAAAACTTAAGATCATATGTAGATGAAATTGAAATGGTACATTTGATCTACAGTAGTAGTCCCATATCGTGAAGTCGAGCATGCTTATTTCATTAAAAAAAAGAAGACTAAGGTAGTTGCTAGCGCTCGAGAACGCTGGCAAAAACTGTATAGGTCTAAAATTTTGATAGAAAATGTCATTTACTTTTGTTCGAAGTACATTTGTATTTGATGAGTATAGACGCATGTGTAATTAACATCTTAATATCATATGTAGATTAAATTGACATGGTACATTTGATCTACAGTAGTAATCCCAGAATGCCATATCGTGAAGTCGAGCATGCGTATTTCATTTAAAAAAAAGACTAACGTAGTTGCTAGCGCTCGAGAGCGCTAGCAAAAACTGTATAGGTCTAAAATTTTTGATAGAAAATCTCATTTAATTTTGTTCGATGATGAGTATAGACGCATGTTTAATTAACATCTAACACGCAAGTTTAATAAAAATCTAAAGAGGAACTTTACGTATATATTCTCTATATAAACATACATGTTAACCTCCAGTGATAAAAAAGAGGTAGATTTTGAACCGAAAAGCGATAGCATTGCGCGCGGCCTTTTTCGCGTATATTTCATAGCACATATTTTAATGTACTATGTAGTAAGGGTTTCTGATTAGTAATAAACGATATAAACTAAAATATAAAAGACTTTTGCAATTTAGTAATATCAACACCTGAATTAAAAATGTTTGCATGCATTTACCATCATATATTGATTATCGGTAAGCTATTTTCTTTGGGAAAAATATTTGAGTGCAGAGACTTAAAATGACATATCGCATGTTTCTAAACTATGGGACATTTGCCTTTGTTCGGAAAAAAATTTAACATATAAGAGAAGTAAGAACTAGTGGGAAATTGTATATTCTTTTTCAATATCAAAACGATGTTTACATGCTTATCACAAACCATGCGGCATTGCAATAAACTGCAAGTCAAGTTCACTGTTATGGCAAAGTTAAAAGATATATACATCGTTAAAACCGCGTGTGGAATTGCAAATCTTCTTTTTCCTTGGCGAAGATAATATTCATTATTGACATGTCTTGTAATTAATGTAATCACGGGAAGCGGCTTCTTTTATCGTTCAATGTAAAACACATGCTTGAAAACTTGTTATTCACCCGACTTAAAAAGCGTTTGTGTGCCTCTGATTCAAAGTCACGCGCTAATTTCAAATCCGACGAGATTTTTTTGACCACAAATGCTTCAAAAATCTATCAAAACAAGGAATGTATTTTGACAAAAAAGCTGTAGAATTTTTTTTAAAAAGCGGAAGGGGGAAGACAGAGCTAATAACTTCCGCGTAAATCGGTAGAGTTAACATGTATGAATAAACTCTTATCATTATGAACATGCTTTATGATTCTTGACACACAATTTATTTAGAATCATTATTTTTCCAAAGGATTTCAACTTGGTTTTGTATCTAATATGTAAATCTTTGAAATAGTTTATTAGGGCACACAGGACCTTAAAATCAAAATTATTGCAATGCAAAGCACGAACATGAGTACCAATGTCATACAACGTTTACTGTTCTCGCAAGAGTGACGCGCGATTTTTAAAGGTCGTAAGATGAATCGCAGCTGTATATGCGTGTGTTTTGTGACCATGCGACTGTTGCTCAACGGGTCTCATGTAATCTTGCAGTATGTTTTAACACTGCATGATTTATTAGCTTCAATTTGCCATGTTTTGTAACTATTATATATAGTCTGTATAAGCATCTCTTTTTCAGACTACAATTGACCATGGGTGCATCGATATCAATACCCCCTTGTTCTCTGCTTGGTTTATGTACAACTCCTATGTATTTATATATATACGGGTATTTTTAATCCCTCTGACTAGCACGAGCATTCGTACCATGGAACGCATGATCGCTGCACGTACGTCTGATCACAATGGCGCACGTTCAATCGTCAGATCATCTGGTTACTCGCGGGATCCTATCGCATTATCTTACAACGATTGCTTCATTGTACAACATTCGCATTTAGAGCAAGGTGTATGGGAAGATTTAATGCATTTGCATTGCACAAAGGTTGCTTTAGATCATACGAACTTCGTACGGATACATTTTTATTGCGATTATTTCGGCTTACGATCCAAATATCGCACGAATATTTTGTCGCTTCTGCTCGTGCGCCAATTGTGAAAGGGTCTTAAGGAATTACCCTCTTTATAAGTCGTGCATGAGCCGATTTAAAATCAGATATTGATAAGTAGCACAGGTATCTGTGCTCATGTAAAATATATCTGTAGAAATTTTATCATTTTCTTTTTATTAAAACATCTAAAAAATTCATGGGAACTCTTTTCTATATGTACATGTAAATTTGACATCTAGATCCAACTCATCATGAATTTCAATATTATTTAAAATGTGTAAATCGGAGTCTCTTATTCTTTTATACAGTTTTTCTTCTTAAAATCTTAAGCTATAGCTGGCGTTTGTTGGGGCCATTTTAGTTCCTTAGGTTGTGCCTAAATTTAATTCGATGAAGGTATTTGCTTTTAAACGTTAAAACATTGTCTTTAGAATCACGTCCGTAGCCTCGAACTCCAATAAAAACTATTTCGTAAATAGGTTTTCAAAATCCGTTCTGCAATTATCAATCTGTTGAGTTCTAATGTACTTCTTACATTTGTGTACAAGTGACTACAACTAAGCTTACTAGTTCAGCATCACGGTTCACACGGCAGATGTGGTAAGAAATTCAAGCCATCACGGATGTAACTTTTTTTTTAACATTTTCACAGAGTGGTTTTAATATGATATCTAATAAGTTGGATAAATAAAGTCGTTGGGTGGTTGCCGAGGGTCCTCCAACAATAGGACAAAATGTTAAATCACAGGTTATGTATTCAGAAGTTTGTTTTTGTATTGCTTCTTAGATTGTTTTTGAGTTGTGAATTTTAGGTTAACCATAGAAGCAACTTTCTTTATCGTCAAACTCAGTAACAGAGTTTTTAAAAGTAGAAAAGTTTTTAAAAAAGTAAAAACAAAATGCATGGTTGCTTTGTCCTGGTTTTCAAATATTTCAGTATAAAACTCTGTTTTTGAATGCATAATATCAATTATTGATTGCTGATAATTTACTTAGTCAACAATTATTACTTTATCTGCTTCTAAAATAACAATATTTTCATCTCTGGCTAATGATTTTAACGCATTTGTTTCTTTTTTAGACATGTTTTGTTTAGTAAATATACATTCTGTACTATCCAATGGTAAGCTCTGAAGCATTTTGTAAACAGTGTTCAGAGTGTAGTTCCGTCCTTTTTGGGGGTTACAATTTGATCTTTTTTTCACTAAATCTAATTGAGTATTTTCATTTTCTTCATCGCTCTTCGTAGTATTGGAATATTTGGCCAGGTGTGATTTGTGAGTATATTCTTTTATATTTACATTTTAATTGTTTTGTCTGTAATAACATTACGAATCAATTTTGAACTCTAAAACCCAATAACTTCATAAAACATGAGTGACAAAAAAAATGGCGTGTCTTATAGCATAACCGAAAAACGTTATTGGCTGCGCCGCGTAGTAATACATAGCATATGCTACATAAAAAAATAGTGGTTTTAAAATAATGTTGGTTTAAAGTGAACAAATTGGAAATAATATAAATATAAGTAATAAGGAATCATTCTTTGAACATTATGATATGATAATTTCGACCGGAGCGTGGTCAAATCTACCATAGAGCCCTTCGGGCTTTATTGGATTTGACCACGCCCCGACCAAAATAGAGGTTGGTGTATATTTTGGTAGCAGGACTTTTAGACCGAGACGTTTAGGCACCGAATTATAATGAGAAGATGAATTTTTGGCCCAAGATGTTTAGAATCCAAGATGTTTATGCACCTATTTTAAGGTGTTTAGGCACCAACATTATTTTTTTTTTTTTTGATTCACATTATCGACATATTTAATACAGATATAAATTAATGTATTTTACAAATTTTTTTAAAGTTTTCATACATTTATAAAACGTTTTTTTTTCATAGTTAATCTGTTAGTAAATACAATCTACACATTGTTAAAAGTCCATACATATTTTCGCAACAGTATTTCGGTGATGTATTACCGATACCACCGTTTCAATTTGGCCAACAATGCAGGACCTGTATCAGGAACAATGTCGTTCTTCCCAATCATTAAAACAACTACATCAGGACCTAACGCAAATAATCTCTGCATATCCTTAGATATTATATCGTGCACCTTCCTTCCACTTAC
The DNA here is from genome assembly GCA_020458035.1 of Magallana ariakensis. Taxonomy (NCBI): domain Eukaryota; kingdom Metazoa; phylum Mollusca; class Bivalvia; order Ostreida; family Ostreidae; genus Magallana; species Magallana ariakensis. Next base: position 73,440,694 of record CM035812.1, on the reverse strand, counting down.
ACCCCTATACAAAACAGAATGCGTTTTTCCAAGACCACGGTTTGCAGAATATCTAATGTCACCATGTTTCAAGAACTCGTGCACACGACGCACAATTGAGTGGCTAAGAATGACAACGGAAGTTTTATTCACACAACAAATACTTGATAGAATAAAAAACAAACTTGAGAAAAAGTCCGTCCGGCATGGCTGTAGGTGTGAAAATAATGGCACAATTGTCTGGTTTTGTTGCCTATTCAACATAGACTTTTTAATTGTATTCTACAAACAGTGGTCTTCCCTGAATCTTAGTCCTTTTCTATTATTGTGACTATTTTTAAAAAGGGAGATAAATCTGATCCTAATAACTATAGAGGAATCAGCCTTGTTAGCAACATGTGTAAACTTTTTACTTCTGTATTAAACAACAGACTTATAACATGGTCAGATGAAAATAATGTCGTGACCGATGCACATTTTGGTTTTAAATCTAAATGGGGAACAAGTGATGCAATTTTTGCTTTACATACTTTAATTACTTCATCGTTGGCAAATAGCAAAAGACTTTACTATGCCTTTATTGATTTCAAAAAAGAATTTGACTCTGTTGATAGATCTAAACTTTGGATGAAATTGTCAAAAATTGGTATATATCCAAGGAAAACTTCTACGTGTTGTAAAAGGGTTATATAAAAATGTAAAAGCATGTGTGACTTCTGATGGATTTTTGAGTGATTTTTTCAACAGCAATCTTGGTTAAATGCAAGGTGAAATACTTTCACCCATTTTATTCAATTTGTATGTTAATGATTTTGAAATCAATGTTTCAAATTCTGTGTACCATTTGAAATTTCATCACTGAATCTTTTCTTCTTATGTATGCTGATGACATGGTGATTTTTTCAGAGACAATTGCTGGTCTTCAATCTCTTTTGGATCAATTAACATATTATTGTAGCACATGGAAATTACACATTAATGTTGACAAGTCAAAGATTGTTGTTTTTAGAAAAGGTAAAAGGGTAAAAGAATGTGAAAAATGGTATATTTATGGTAAACCACTTGAAATTGTAGATCAGTTTGCATATCTAGGCATTATTTTTTACTACAATAATAAATTCTCTAGAGCCGAGAAACAACTTGCTGAGAAAGGTAGAAAGGCATTAATTATTTGTATTAAAAAAAATATTAGAAACATGTTTTTTATTTATAACACTTTGCTATCATTGTTTTATTGTTTTGTTGGCAGTATAATTAACTATGCCTCTAAGGTATGGGGTTCACTCAAAGCACCTAATATTGAGAAACTTCATCTTGATTTTTGTAAACATATCTTGGGGGTTAAAAGGTCAACTTATGATGTAGCAGTTTATTCTGAATTAGGACGCTTTCCTCTGCTGTAGCAAAGAATGTTCAACATAGTTAAGTTCTGGAAAAAATACTATACTATAATAATTGTATTATTCAACATTGCTATTATACACTATATGACTGTGTCGAAAAACATAATGCAAATAATGGGTGTATCATGTTTATGCAATCTGGGTGTGTTTGAATTGTGAGGAAAACAAAAAATAACAGCTGCAGATCTCATTGTTGTCAAACAACGTATTTTTGACCAAGCTACAGAGTATATTTTTTATCAACTAGATATTTCTAGTAAATGCTCTTTTTCAAATACTTAATTGCAACCCATAATTTACAATTTTATTTAAGGAAACCTATTCCAATCAAATATCAAAAGTGTATTTCAAGATTCAGGTTGTCTTCACATCAATTAGCAATAGAAACAGGTCGATTTTATAATATTGAAGGACACAATAGAAAATGTTTTTTATGTTCAAGTCCTAGGCACCTGATCCTACCTCTATCTTTTTGGAGGTCCGTGTTGCTCTGCTTTGAATTTGTATTTCGTTTTATGGATTTTTGAGATGGTTGACGGTTTGTTAGGTTTTTGAAGACGAATTTCATTTTATTTTAATATGTCCCGTATACGAAGGCTATCGCAAAAAATTCATAAAGCCTTATTACTGGAAAAAACCTTCAATGACTAAATTTTTGCAGCTTTTTAATGTTGAAAATGGAAAAGAACTACGTAATTTGGGTGAATTTATTCACTTAGCTTGAAGATAAGAAAAGATTTACTTAATGCAAATTAGTTGTTGATATCATACATGTATGTACACTTCTGTCACATTCTCCTGTTAACCTACCTGTACGTGTATATTGTTTGTACTTATTGTACAGATAAGCTGTACAGCTGAAAGTTAATAAAGAAATGAACTGAAGAACTGATTTTGAATGGTCAAAATCTGGATCCACGATGTTGGTGTTAGTGGAATCTCTGTCCATGTCCTTATTTGCCTCCGCCCAATTTTTTTTTATTTCTCTGCCATTTTAGGTTGTACCTTTTCTCCGGTATGTATTTCCTAGGGAGTTGTATGACCGTACATACCTGCTGTTGCTGTAAGAGTAATTTGAAGTTTTCTTTTTTTTTATTGTTGTGTTCCATTGTTTACTCTTTTCTCATAACCTGTATATTGTGGCTTGTGCTATTTTATTATAATTGTTATTTCCTTGTGGTCCCAATGTTGACCATTGTTGCTTTGGTTTCTGTTGGCTTGTTGGGAATTTTGACTGACAACTTCAGCAAAACTCGCCCCATTTCGTGCTAGTCTCTTTGATGGGTTTTCTTTAGGTTTCTTCTGATTTTTTCCTTTCACTATTTTGTTGCTGTATTTTCTGAAATAATCGAATTGCCAAATTTTCTTGATTTTAAATCTGTCCTATGATCGCTTTTTCTCCATCTAACAATTCGATTTCCACATGTTTTCCAGAATATCAAGTATTCTTCAGTTGCTTTTTTTTCTTAAGTTCGCTGTTGATTTGCTCATCAATTTCAATCCCCTTAGTTTGACTATTTTTAGATCTCATGCGTAAAAGCTATATTTCTCTCTTCTCTCGCTCTACTGCCATGATTGTTTGCTCGGATGTTTTTCTGTTCTTTCAGTTCTTCGTGTATTTTCGATATTTTATATTTTCTGGGTGGAATACTCAGTAGGTATGTATTCGCCTTCCCATTTTTCATACTGTTCAGCATCATACGCATTGTTTCTTTGCTTCCAACAAAATTGCTTCTTTTCTTTAGTGCTCTACTCCAATCTACTTTTAGCTTTTGTTTGATTTTGATCGCCTTTTTGTAATGCAAGTTTATTCTTGAATAAATTTTGCTTGGCGATTGATAATATATATCATTTTTATCTTTGTTAACAGATTCCATACACGTTTCAATGAGGATATCAAATACTAGTACTTTGATCAGACCTTGAAATAGATCATTGGTCGTATCCATTTTATGTCGTATGCTATTCATTTTGTCCAGAATAGTTTGAAGTTTACTTTCAATACTAATTGTCTCTTCTTTTCCTATATCCCTCAGAAATCATCCTCTGCTTGTCATCACGGTAACTGGTAATCAAACCCTAAAAAGAAAAACAGTGTCCGGTCTTTACATAAAGACAATTTTAAAATACATGTATGAAAGACAACACATAGTAAATCGTAAGCGCTTTCTTTATTGGCAACTATGTTTCCCTATATCATACTATAGCGTACGAAAACGTTCAATTTGTGTGAACTTTTTAATGACTTCTCAGTGATAAATGTACTCGCTTATCGTTCGACGGTTGCATTATTGTAAAACCTAAAAACACGGATATGTTAATAATTTTGAACGATTTGCCTTTCTCAAACGTAAAATATAAGTAATAAACAGCAATGTTAAAAAGTTCATCGGGATATGAACTTGATATTGGTACGTGTTCAAAACGTCTGAGAAGTCTTTTTCCTAATGATTAGTTTTTTGCTTACAAAATAATCCTACCATAACCAAATTGTAGCAACTATTATCACAAGCCCTAGGAATGTAATGTCTTTACAGACTTCAGGAGATCATGAGTATCAGAAGTGATCAAGGTAATCAATATTGGATTATTCCACCTCTTAGCTAACACCTAGTGTAGAAATTATGGGAATTTTTCAGACATCGAGCATCCAAAGTGCATATACTTGTCAAATTAGTATTTACCTTCGATACACATGCCTTAGAAGACAGAAATCTGAAGAGTGAATTGGTAGTAAGCGAAAAGCATTAGACGAGTCCATTTTAATTTACATTACAATGTACTGTTATCCAAGGAACTGGTCATAGTTATTGCTTGATCGAAGGATGCATACAAAACTGAACATAATGCAGGGTCAATAAAATCGTTGACACTGTTACCAGTAGGGGCAGACAGGTTTGTAATTAATCTCCAACCCCCATCTTTTTCAGGGAGAACGTCTCAAGATTACATCTAAGATTGAAAATAGGTGGATTGTCCGCCATGCGACCAATATTAATTTCCTTATTGATAATTTTAAGTAATTCGGCGCTATGAACCTGAGCTGATTTCATATTCTTGGATTCAAGGGATGCATTTGTAAAAGCGGCGTAGTGTAATTTAAATGAATTGTTATTTAAGTGAAAACCAGACTGGTACGGAAACCAAGTGATACGTATTCAGCAGTATCCTGTCAGGGTAATTATCCAACTAATTCTGCATAATTTCAAACATAACTGGAGTTCAACCTAAGTCCCACCAACCTTTGTCTGTCTTGAAATGTCTGGCATGGGCGGAGCGGGAGCTGGTGCAAGTTGAAAAAAGATGTTGTTTGGTTTGTTTGAGTGTGATTATGACGGGTGTTGGTTGACTGTGGTGACCATCAATGTATGTGTGGACGATTTTTACGGCAGTACATGACCAAATGTTCGTAGGGACAAGATTGTCTGCGACAATAGCCTTTGGAGTTAAAGTCGTAGCACTTTAAGATTGCTTGAGTGTGATGTGTACAGATTGATTGTCTATATGATAAGCCATAGCTAAGCATCTAAAGAACCCAAAGGTATAGATGTGCTAGTGGAGATTTTTAGCCGAAACTGCTTATCGTGCTCTAACCAACTTGCGTTTGGATTTCTACTAGCCCCTAACCTGATACTTTGAATGTATTTAAGACTGCGTTGAATGTCTGCTGGGTGTCTCAACAAATAAATTTATGTTAAAAAAAAACGATAAATGCATCAGTTTAAGAATCGACTGTTGTTATTTTTTGGTGGTAGTTTTGGTGACATAATTAATTTACCGTCAACATTTGAAAATTTGTGGTCTGCCTTATCAGTATCCAAGTCAGAATGCATATTACAGAGTCACTACAGCTAATTTTCCTCATCTTGTTTATTTCTATTTTCAAACACAGTTCAATAAAAGAATAGAAGTTTTGCATGAACTGAAAGTGCGAATCTTTTTACTGCAATAATAAGCTCGCGATTGCGTGTCAAAGATGTTCTGGAATTCAAAATTTATACATCATATTGACTCGAACTTTGAAATTTTATTTACACGTGATTTTGAATGACAGCAGTTGTCAATGGAATACTGGAGATAGTTTTATAGAAATAAACAGGTAGTGAAAATAATAAAAACGATAAATGCATCAGTTTAAGAATCGACTGTTGTTATTTTTTGGTGGTAGTTTTGGTGACAAAATTAATTTACCGTCAACATTTGAAAATTTGTGGTCTACCTTATCAGTATCCAAGTCAGAATGCATATTAATGTTAAGAAATTCTACACATGTTACGACTTCATAGCGTTATTTTAAATGAGGCACCTGACGAAGAAGGGAAATGGAAATGCTCGACGAATCTAGATGTTAAATATTCTTATAATGATGTATTGATGACACAGGGATATTTATTATTTTTAATCTCTTACAAGATATATACTAGTAGTTCGCACTTGTGTTTTTGATCATTTTCTAGCCAAATCTGTCGAGATTTGTGGTCTTTTCATCCTCTTGCTGAAAGCCATATGCACGCTGAAATGTTTACAATCGATGCGCATGCGGTGTTGAACGAAAGGCTGTGCTAGCAATATTTACTGTATAGGCCGTCTAAAATTAATAATTTTAGCGATATACTGAGAATTGTTAGATCTTACAAAAAGTAATTTTTGCAAAGTTCATACTTTTAACTTTGCTAGAAAATTCATTTTTAAAAGTGTCGAGAAAACTGTCATTTCATGGTATTTGCGCAAAATGAGCTGTAGTGTCTGTTTAAGTTAAGCTAAATCGACATAATCTTTAAACCAATTTTTTTCTTTAATGGATTGGGGAACATGAATACCTAGATTGTCTGAAACACTGATAAGGGATGAAGGGTTTATAGCAATGGCAAATGATGACATCATGCTGCTTGAAGGTAAAACGGTACCTGAAGTTGCGGTACTGGAATTTGCTGATTGACAGATGGTGTATGTAACGAAATATTTGTACAATAAATAATAAAGTTAAGTTAAATTATAGCAGTCTGTTCAAACACAGTTTTAAAGTTTGAATAAATTTTTCTTTCTTTTTCTTTTCTTTCTGCAGCAATCTCTGTATAAAGTTTGAAAAAAGTATATATATATATATATATATATATATATATATATATATATATATATATATATATATATATATATATATACTCAACAAAACTACTAAGTGTTCACCCTAATAAATAGAATAATTTTTAAATTACGAAATAAAATGATGGGAAATGTTTAACGTTTTGTAACTGTTATGTCTTCTCATCAATAGCACAGAAAAAATAAAACAACACGGATTAAAATCATTTACCCGTGATAAACCTCAAAGCATAAAATTTGATTTTTTCTGCGCATGCTTAATATGATTGTCATTATTTTGTGATTGATTTTAGTCTTTGGTAATAGTTTAAAGAGAAAACCACTTAACATGGCCAAAGTGATCACTGCAAACACAGCCAGAGCCGTTGAAATTTGGTGTCTGCATTGTTTCCACAACAAATCGTATTCACTTTAAATTTGCTGTTTGTTTTGACCTGGACATTGTTTTAAATATCAAGCATTCCGAAGGAAACGTTATTTTGATATATTACTTTCCTATTTCGTAAACGTAATATCATTTTCATCGGCAACTTAAAGCAATCCAAAAGCTCTGAGCAAAACTAAACCAAACCGGAAGTGTTTGTGATATTAAGCAAAGGTCAACATCTTGGGTCGCAACCTGAGGTCAAGGTCAATGCATCGTTCTTAACAATTTGAAAGTTAAGTGGAAATCAGTCACCCTGACGGAAAAACAAATACATGTGCTTATTTCATATAGGAAATACATTATACTGGATGAACACTTAGAAGTTTTGTTGAGTAAATATATATATATATATATATATATATATATATATATATATATATATATATATATATATATATATATATATATAAAGCACAAGGAAATTCACTTTGTTGGAGCTCCACCTAATTGCAAATACGTTAATCGCCAATACGCTAATCGCCAATACGTTAATTAGTCAAACCTTATTGCAATGTTTGTGCTTATTATATATATATATATATATATATATATATATATACTAGATGATAACCCGCGCGAGCGCGGGAATTAATACTTAACAAATGAATGACATAATGCAATAATGTTGAATCATATTTTTTCCCTTATATATTGTGTCTGAATTATTTCTTTATAGTTTTCTTAACCTATTCTTTAAAATTAAAAAAAAATCTGCATAGCTGGATATTTAGAAAAGGGATGAAAAATTTAAACTGAATTGGATGATATATACATGAACTTGGCCTTAATTCTGAGTTGAAAATGATTACAATGATTTTTGTTTTTAAACCAGTGAGTGGGTATTTAGGACGTCATATGTCTAAAATTTGTTCTATAGTCAAATTTCACAAATATTTTTATCCCTGTCCCAAATGTGAAGTTCAGATAAAAGACTGTTTCGAATAAAAAAAATTGGGTAGGGTAATCCCCCCACCCACCAAGTTTAACTTCCCCGTTTGATGACACAATTAATGTATAAAGTTCACTACCAATCTGTCATGGTATTAAAATGTATGAAACAAAAAAAAAACGCTAGTGTATGCATATTTATTTGCATTTTTTCAAACCAAAGTTGTCATTTTCAAAGTATCTTGCTCTACACTTTCCGCCATAGTGTAAATTATTCAAACCGCGTTCCTGGGCACCCCGTTCTGGGAAAAAATTCTTTCGATCAAAACTAAAATCGCATCAAATTTTTCCATTTCATTTATTAACTTTTTTGTATTAACCAAAAATGTCCCGTTCAAGGTATGGATATCTACCCGCGATGCATGATCAACCCGTCGTGGACTTTTCGCCAATACGTTAATTAGTCAAACCGCGTTCTTGGTTACCCCGTTCTGGAAAGCTCTATTCCATTCTTTCGCTAGAGGTCGCGCTTCGTTAGCTTCTATCTATCAAAACTAAAATCACTCACTCAAGAAACGAATTGCCTTGTTTTATTTATTCAACATTTGTCAAATTTTAACTTCTATGTGTAATCCAGGTAAGTTCCTAATAAATATATTCATTGTTTACGTAATCATTCAATATTATTTCATTGCAAGCATATATTTTAATGCAAACGATCCCTGTCTTGGATCCGCCAAAGCGTTTCCACCACCTTACTCTCATTTTTGCTATTTCGGGCTTGTTTATCGAAAATGAAAGTAGGTTTTTGATTAATTTCACAATATTAACTTATCAGTTAAAATTCAATTATACCTTACGGACATCATCACACATGTGTTGAAATACCAAAGGTGTAAGCAAGTACTCTGGTGCGCCTTAATATATATATATATATATATATATATATATATATATATATATATATATATATATATATATATATATATATATGCTCATTGAGTTTGCGGTACTCCAGCTCTTTGATCTGTAGCCCGTTTCATTTAAAGGCGTACCTTACGACAAAACTTAAGATACGTACGCCAACATTTAGTTCGGCGTAAGTGGCGTTTCACCAAGAGGTATACGCCTGGCCGTTAATGATAGTATCGGACTAAGTTAAGGCCAGACTTACATCCTTGACAACGAGCCTATGCACATGCGCATACAAATACAGATAGATAGATAGATAGATAGATAGATAGATAGATAGATAGATAGATAGATAGATAGATAGATAGATAGATAACTTGTCATTTATATTTATTGTAATTGCGTAAGAGAGAGAGAGAGAGAGAGAGAGAGAGAGAGAGAGAGACGCAATAAAAATTGTTTTGATAGGTTACAGGTACATATGCTATATTTATGTTCAATACATTGTGGTTAAAAATCATCCTTGCATAATAATATGTTTAGTGACAATATCACATAATAAAATTTGCTGAAATGTTTAATTTGAAAGAAATATGTTTCATTATTTTTAATTTATTGTAGCCAAAGAGATATGTCCAAAATTATCAATTCAACTGAACTGTTAATTTTTTTGTTTTTTTTTTTTAATTGGTCATCGATATATTTTTACATTACACGTATTTTTTATGCACGTAAAGTATGTGAAAAGCTACTGCAGATATAACATTATAACACACACAGGGTATTCAAAGGTTAAATGACTGTGTTTAATTGTGCTTCGCGCCGCTCGCTGCGCTCGCTATAACACAGTGTCAGTGGACACAAATTATATGGGCAGGAAAGAAATAGAAAAAACTGCCATTTAGATAATGAATAAGCAGCATATACATCAATCAATATTTTTTGTCTATTGTAGGAAATTTTTGAAAAAAAAAAAACCAGATTGCCCGATACAAACTTTGAAAAATAGATGTTAAAATTACTAAAGGGAGCTCGATTTGAGATCAAATAATTATTCTTTACTTTTTATGTTTTAAATTGTTTACTTGTGCATTTTGAATGATTTACCATAATATGAATGTTAGAAGTCAAGTTACAAGCGAGATACAGAGGTAAGAAATTTGTTATGTAAACAAAGTTCGAGTCTTACATTTGTTTACAAAGAAAACAAAGTACAGAAATTACCATATCTTTGACAAAATGACTCGTGGCAAACAAGATAAACTGATTCGATGTGTTCATAAATAATATTATTAACAAAAAAGCAACATTTGATTGAAATTTATACCAATAACACACATGGGTAAACAATAACAAGACTCGAACTTTCTTTACATTACTCTGTATCTTGCTTGTAACTCAAATAATTGACTTTAAAATGTTGACAAATAATTGAAGATGTGAAAATACCCATATTTACCATTCTAGATAATAAAAATGGAAAAATACAATTTGGAAATTTTGAGCTCAAATTGTGTCAAAGTCCCTTTAACGTAATAATTTTGAATTGAATATCAAATTTGGAAGAAAAAAACACCAACAAAGGTACATGTATTGTAATTTTATTCATTTAATTGAAACTTCAGTGAATACTTAAACCGCTGTGTAAGATATTTGAACCTTATACCTATTTAATAAACTACGAAATGCCTGCACCAGAGTAAAGTTCTGCTTACACCTTTGGTATTTCAACGCGTGTGAGATGATGTCCATAAACTATAATTGAATTTTACCTGATTTGATTTGATCACATGACCAACCAAGTTCATATCCCGCTGAACTTTTTAACTTGCTTTCTATTTCTTTAATAAATATGTACATCACTTTGTATGAAAAAATGATACAAACTGCAAGAATTCAAAATGTCATGGGGCCTTTCCGTAATGGATGACCGCCAGGACTTTAAAGGGGCATGGTCACGATTTTGGTCAAATTCTATTTTTCTGTTTTGATTATTTACAATGCTTTAGGAATGCATTTCCAATGACCAAATAAAATTTGAGAGTCAGTAGTAAAGCTATAAGCAAGATACAGGGCTCACAATTCTTTGCCATGTAAACAAGGCTCGTGCCCTGTTTTTGTTTACATAAGTTCAATTTACCGGTAAAAGTTGTGTAACAAGCTGATTTTTCCATCTTCTTATTCATTTTAAGCATAAATAAACAGATCCTAACATTTACTACAATCATTTTAGGTTTCAAACTGGAGTTTTCACTTCAACATTCAAAATGTAAACAAACGCTTTGTTTACATTGCAAAGAATTGTAAGCTTTGTAACTCGCTTATAACTCAACGAATTACACTCAAATTTTGATTGCCTATTAAAAATGCCGTACTGAAGCGTTGAAAACATTCAAATCGGAAAACTAATTTTTGACCAAAATCGTGACCATGCCCCTTTAACGTCATATTATAAAATACAATATTACAACTAGTTATATTATCAATTTTTTATTAACACCCACCCAGTAATTTCAAATTTACAATATGATTCTCGCTCTGAATTCTATAAACTCAAGACATCTACTTTATGCAGATGGACTGAAATCTTTACAGTGTGCTACATAATTTGTATCCTTTGTTGAAAATGAACTTAATAAGTGTGTACCGCTTTTTTTTAAAGTGCGTCGTCCGTCGTCCGTTAACACTTTTACATTTTTAACTTCTTCTTGAAAACTACAAGGCCAATCGTTATCATTTTTTATTTGAAACATTTCTATGATAAGAGGAATCTAAATTGTAAAATTCGGGGTCTCACGGGCGGGGCCAAATGTCCAAAAAACGCCAAATTTTCCAAAATCATTTTCTCTACATCCACAGATGTGGAAAAAAAACTAAATGCATTATTATTATGTCCATGAAGCCCTTTACAAAAATTATAAAATTCATGGTCCCTGGATCAGGGATTTAGACCCTAGGGGAGGGGCAAATATGTCCATATCGTAAAAATGTATTAAATCTTAGAAAATCTTCTTCTCTACTTGCATATATATTTGAGAAAAATTAAATGCATGGTTATAATGTCCATGAAACCCTTTACGGAAATTATGAAATTAATGGCCCCTGGGTCAGGGGTTCAGGCTTTGGGGTGGAGGTTGGGGGGGGGGCGAATATGGCCATATAGTGAAAATGTATTAAATCTTTAGTTAGAAAATCTTCTTTTCTACTTGCATATATATTTGAAAAAAAACTAAATGCATGGTTATGATGTCCATGAAGCCCTCTACCAAAATTGTGAAATCCATAATCCCTGGGGGGGGGGGGGGTATGGTCATATAGTGAAAATGTATTAAAACTTTAAAAATCTTTTTTCTCTATTCCATTTATGTTATAGAAAAACTGAATGCTGGGTAATGATGCTCATAAAGCCCTCTACCTTAATTGTAAAAATCATGACCAGGGGTTTAGGCCCTTTGGGTATGACAAATATGACAACATATTGAAAATTTTTAAAATTTTGAATATTTTATTCTGTACTTTTACTGTTGGAGATAAACTAAATGCATAAAGTTGTTATGTCCATAATGTCCTCTGTTTAAATAGTGAAATTCACTGCCCATGGGGCAGGGGTTGAGGCATTTTATTGGGGGAGGGAGGGGGTAACAAATATGGCTATATAATAAACATGTATTTTTTAGGTCACTTGATACATTAGGGTAACCTATTGCTGTTGGTCGTACATTGTCTGTAAACAATTTTACATTTTTAACATGGTTACATCTAGGTGTATTGTCACTTGGCCATATTAATTAAATCTGTGTTCTATTTTACGAAATCTACTTTAATTTCCTGTGCATTGTATGCTTCTGTGCATTTAAGGAGTCCGATTTGGGTTTTTAGCGGAAAAACTACAATAGCAAAACTCTTTATTTTTAACCATGTGTAATTTACACCAACTCTAGTTTATTTGCAAAGTTTCAAAAAATCGACCGTCTAGTTCCTTTTAGGGACCATCTCAATATACAGGTACATTTACTATAGGAATATATAGGAAATTGTCATTTTTCGCAATTCAAAGCAGATTAAAAAATTACTACAATAGCTTTTTTTCTCAAATTGTAATATGTTATTAAAAATATCATTTTCCACCGTATATATAAGAAATACTAAATTCTACCTTCTGGTTTTTAGTGGGGGCCATCTCAAAATATTAAAATGCATCAAATTTTGCTATATATTTGGAGTTTTACAAATGTAGAGTGGTATAATGGATTTATTCAAAAATTAAGAAAAAACCACGAGGGTAGCATTATTCTGTGTACAGATTTTCAACGGTGTACGATTTTTACTTTTTCTTTTATGTTATTTCTTATCACGCACTCCTACAAAGCTTCATTTTATCATAACGTCATAAAAGCACAATGGCAACGTTCACCTACCGTACAAAGGAAAAATCTTTTAAAAATAAAATTTTCCTTACAAAATCTAAATATTTATCTGTATCTTGTTTACTGTGTTTAATTTTATAAATGATATCAAAAATATTTCATTAAAAGTATAAATACTAGAATGCGCAAAAACATGCGCAATGAAAACTAAAGTCGGCCTCCTTAAAATGAAACTGTGAATATTATAAAAGATTGACCATTAAAGGCCTGCAGGTCTCTTTTTACCAAAAGTTTACAATTTTAGGAGCTAGGGTATATATAATCCGAGATGTCTCTGACTCTTGCTTCCTCCCCCCTTTTTATGAATATATGTTTGCAAACGTCAAACAATAAAAGCGGTGGTTACTTGTCAGAGGAATCTCGGATTAGGGTTTAAACTGAAAATTGAAGCTCAAAATGCAAACATGAGACTATCTGACAGGTCCATCGAAGGGCTATGGTACTTAGGTGACCGTCAAGGCCTGTGGGTCTCTTGTTTATTTAAGACAATTAGTTTTTTGGCCCCCTACCCCACTTCTAAAAAGAATTTACTTTAATTTATACTAATAGATCGAAAAAACAAACTTAGTACTGGTATAGAGACGTGTCACATTCAACACGGATTGTTTTGAATTGAAATTTATTTTTTTCTATGAAAATATAACGTCAATGTGCCTCCATAGACACAGGAGGTCCAAGTATAGACTGGATTTTTTCTTTTTCTAAAATTAGATCGCATGGGGTACCAAATTTTGAGGTAAAGTTACAGGGGCGTAGCTGCCTATACGCCAGCACGCCATGGCGTGCACATCGTTTGGTCAAAAAAGGGAAAAATTATCAAATATGAATCATCCAAATTGCTGGCAATATAACTTATGGCATGTCTATCGTACTGCTTACTTACAATTTGTAAATAGGCACGAACCTAGCTTCGGATTGGTTTATTCTGACTGTTAAATGGGATTCAGATTTAACGTGCGTATTTATTATTGTTTAAATAAAATATCTATGCATCTTTTTAAATATGCCAGTTGAAACAACTACAGAAAGGTCTTTCAATGTTCTGAGGCTCTGAAAAACATATATCCATTCCTCAATGAACGATGACAGATGTTCAACGCTGGAGTTGCTAAATATTGAAGGGTTTTGGTACTATCCGAGGGTCATAGCAATCTAGCATCAGACATAAATGTTTTATTTGAAATTAAAAACAATAATTGAAAGTTCAGATTTAAAAAAAAAAGTATGTCAACATCAACAAGTTATGGTTGAAAAATTTAGTGCTTTAAGATAAAAAATGTATGAGTTGAGCAAATATTATGGGCGCAAATACCCTTTATTGAATCGATAATTATGATTTTAAATTCATTTTTCCATTTACTAGTAAATATATTTTAAAATAATACAATCATGTAAAAGCAAAATTTCTAATTGTAATCGGTTTGATGATTTAACAGAAACGAAAAAAAAAATGCCCCTATAAAATATTAATAAATACGTACCGATGTACATTAACAATCAAATAGTTAATTTTACTAATCTTCACGATCAATTCATTATTTGTTAACAAAAATATGTTAATATAAACAATATAATGCTTTCTTTGATGATCTATGCGGGTTATGAAGGTAGCGATCATCGCAGAAAAAAATTACAAAACCCGCTAACGCGGGTTATGTATTTTTTCTGCAATGTCGCTACCGTCATATCCCGCATGAATCACCGAAGAAAAAGCATTTTATTGTTTAAAGGGGCATGGTCACGATTTTGGTCAACAGTTATTTTTCCGCTTTTAATGTTTACAATGCTTCAGTAAGGCATATTTAATAGGCAACCTAAATTTGAGTGTCGTTGGTTGAGTTAAAAGCGAGTTACAGAGCTTACAATTCTTTGCAATGTAAACAAAGTTTTTGTTTACATTTTGAATGTTGAGCTGAAAATTCCAGTTTTAGACCTAAAATGAATGTTATAAACGTTAGGATCGGTTTATTTATGCTTAAAATGAATAAAAAGATGGAAAAGTCAGCTTGAATAACAACTTTTACCGGTAAATTGAACTAATGTAAACAAAAACAGGGCACTAGCCTTGTTTACATGACAAAGAATTATGAACCCTGTATCTTGCCTATAACTTTACTACTGACTCTCAAATTTCATTTAGTAATTGGAAATGCATTCCTAAAGCATTGTAAATAATAAAAACAGAAATATAGATTTGAAAAATCGTGACCACGCCCCTTTAAATATTCTAAGTGTTTAAGTTATTTAAAGAGGCTGGGTGGTCAACAAATTACACAATGTTTTAAAATTTCAAAACTTCAAAACTATCATAGTAAAGAAAAATCCAAATATTTTAGTATCAAAATTTAAACATTTTCTTTTATCTTTATACAGAGATTGATAGACTTAAATGACCACAACCATTAAGAATCCTTTCAGAGTTACAGATAAATGTTGTTTCAATTATACATCATTTGAAAAATTTAAATAAAAACTTATCTTATCCGTCCGTATAAAGGCATTTAACCCGTATTCTTCGCTCATCTTCTTTTATATAATTAGTTAAATTCAGCTGGATATTATACTTCGTGCACATAAGCAGAGCGTAGATTTTTGACTGTAGAGAACATTAGTCATCATTATTTTCCGGGGGCTTCGTTCCCTAGACCCCCACCAGGGCTTCGCTCTGGACCCACTGGGGCCTAAAGGCGGCCCCCAGACCCCTTGCCTTCTTTGGCGTGCACACCAAAAACTTCTAGCTACGCCCCTGAGTTACAACATTTGTGTGCAAGATTCAACCTTTTTCTCAACAAATGATTATTAAGGAGACACCAATGAACTCTTTTCAGATTTCTAATACTTCAAATTAAGTCTGCAGTTGTGCAGTTTTACAGCTGTTCTAAGTGATTAAAAAGAATTGTTATGTTCTTGTATGCGTAATTTGCGTACAAAACAACATGTAAAACCTCGTCTTTATTGTTTTTTGATCTGTTAACAACACATTTGTTAAGTTTTGGGCAGAAACAAGCCAGTTCAAGAAATCTTTACAATGTACAAGATGGCCACACATCCCCCTTTCAGTTGCCCTTCATCATATGATTGCGGGGATTTTTTTTTCAAAGATGCGTTTGGATATTGCTGAGCGGAACCAATGAAATCCGAGGAAAATAAGCCAGCATGAATTTAACTGATACAAAATCACAATTTACGATTGAAAATGCTTCTTAATTGATCCTTGACACAAAACTTTTTTGGAACTGTATTATTTTTTCCAAGGATTTTTTATTTTGTTTTGTAACTAACATATATGAATGAATCTATTCGGAGGGGGGGGGGCAAGTAATGATTTCTAACCATTCTTTAATAGAGAGAACAACCCAAAATACAAACAAACAAAATTTAAGGAGATTTTTTTAATCATTAAATCATTTCTGCAATGAATAGATATGTAGATCGAAATAGTATTACAGCAGATGACAAAGCGCCTATGGTAAACGTATCGGTTGAAAGGTTACATCAAAACAAGAACAGCAACAAACAAAAAGCAAAAAAATAAAAATAAACAAAACATAATAAAAATCTTTTACAGTTCAATAACTTTTAATTATTTTTCAAACATACTATGGCAGCTTGAATAAATAAATACATGCATTACACTCCATAAAAAGTGCCTTCTTTGGAAAATATTCATACAGGAACATTATATTTATATTTTGTTGATGTAGTAGAAAAGAACAATTTGTCGAATACGTGGTGTTCCCAAAAATATTAACAATAGGGAACAAAACTTATCTTGAAAATATGAAGAACCTAACAGGAGAAGAAAATCAACTGCCTCTCTACGCTGGTCCTTTTGCCTTTCCAAATTCAACGCCAGACCCTAGAGTACCTGTCACTATTCTAGCCTCGCACCTGAATCCGGTCCACCCAGCAGGACACACACAGACTCGGGGAGTAGTTTCTACATCTGCTGAGGCCACGACCTTACAGGTAGCAGTCCCCTTACAATCGTCATCTTTGGCGCAGGTATCTAACAACTCTAGTAATTAAAAAGACATATACAAGTCTTTATTTAAGTTATATTTAGATACATGAATTTAGAAAAAAGCCTGCATTTGTAAAAAAAAATTATCAGTGGTTACCTCTGTTCATACATGTATAACTAACTAAACAGCTGAAGTTTAATTAATTCATTTATAACAGACTGTCGGATAGTTGAAGAAACATGGATCAGTGAACCAATATGATAGTTACTGGAAATACAGACACATAACCCACTTTATCATCCAATCAGAAGTCTCTAAAATATTGCATTAAGTGATAAATGATGCTTTTAATCGTTAAGAACTTTGGGGATCGGCCTCAGCCGGTCACAGTTGTGTCCGTATGAGGCACCCGGCAAACTTCACTATTTACGCATACAATGTACATTACACTTCGCTCTACTTTGTTAACTATGCAGTGACAACCTCATGTAAATCATTGCAAATTAATACTGTTATATTGAGGAACATTATTTTGATGTACTTGACTTGAGATTTAAACATTTAAACAGCTGCATAACGATTTAAATCATGTTTTGTTTAAGCGTTGAATCATTATTTTTTGAAAGATGTGGTCTTATAACTGCAAAGGTGTGTGTGCATACAAATTGAATACAAATTTGTTTGCACACACCGTTGTAGTTATGAGACCACATCTTTCAAAAAGTAATGATTCAATGCTTATATTTACGATTTTACCTTTATCCCCTTTCTGCAATTACGATTAATTTCTCAAAACATCTGCCTTATTCTACGAGTAATGCGCAATTAACGGAAAAGCCATTAGAACAGCCGATATATGCTGTCAAAAATAGTACACAACGCTATAAAGTCTAATTACACAATTTGATTTTTCATTCTGTTATTTGATGAATATAACCTTTAGTATAATAATACATTAATAAATTGAATTCATTTAACTGTTAAAAAATATTTACATCATTGAAATGTTTATCGGCGTAAGGATAATATCAGTTGTGATCCGGTTCGAAGTCGCGAGGAGAGTCAGTCATGTTTTTTGAGAAATACAGAAAGATGGTAGCATTCATACGCACCAGATTTGGTGATTGGGTCTTCTGTGTTATGCGTAAATACATATTTCTCAAATCAATCAGTTCAATTTCATAGGGGTAATAAAGTATTTTTCTTTATATGCGTAAGAATTTCGTTAGGAAGTTCCTTGCTATTTTGGAAAGCAACAAAACAGCGCGAATTATTTTATTACATAAACTTAACTAGACTTCACCATTGCAAGATTCTAAAGAATAACTATTAGAAGGACAACGATCTTAAAATATCTTAAATTTTCAACTTACTTCTATTTATCTTTTCTAGAAAACTACATGCAAATCGCTCTGATACTCGTTGTTTATTAAAACATTTTCAGTCCTTTTGGCCTAGCACAAAGAAAGGTACGTTGTTAGAATATACAGATATTTAAAAAATATATTTATTTTAGAACCTTTAATACTTACTTTTGCACTCTGTCTTATCGGTCGATGTTCCATAACCATATCCACAATTGCAAACCTTATTCCAGCAGAACGCATTCTTTACACAATCGGCATGATTTACGCAAGGTTTTCCTGATTTAAAAAAAAAATGCAGTTTCATCAAATGCAAAAAAATGCATAGTTTTGAATATATATGCAAAGTTGATATCACATTTGTCAGAAAGGACAGTACCATTATTAACGGCCTCTACCCTGAGAACTATAAACAACGCCAGCACAACGGCCGAAGCAGCTACCAGAGATCGAGCCATGCTACAATGATATTCCGGGAAAAGGTAGAGAAATAAAACACTGTTAAACAAACGTAAAGGAGAGAGAGAGAGAGAGAGAGAGAGAGAGAGAGAGAGAGAGAGAGAGAGAGAGAGATTTTATTTGACGTTCCCATTCTAGCTCTTACCTTGTGAAGTTAAGAAAATACTTTAACAGCTGGGGAAGCTAAAGTCATTATATATATTCATAGCTCAACGTATACTTGGAAACACGTTGAGTAGTTATAGAAACCAACTGAATCTTAATGAATATTCATTTTACTTTACGCCTTTGATTAACATTGTAAAATAGATCTCAGAGAATTGGGGCGTGAAACTTTAACAAGTCGCTGCTCCTGATCATAAGTTAGCAATTTTTCTTTTAGAAATGATTTTAAATGACATGTTGAACGGTGTTGTTGATGTAAAGATCATTACATTATCTGATAAAATACTTAATTTTGATGTACCTTTGAATAAATTATTATTCTATTATTGATTTCTAGAAATGGAAAAATTCCATTTTCGTTCATATACATATATAGGTCATATAATCAAAATTACAATAATTTGTACAGCTATTTCGCTGTAAAACCTAAAATCAAACGAGAACTACAGTTCAATTTCTGAATTGATCTTTTTGATTTATTTGTATATCTAAGAATCATTAAAAAAAGTCAAAGAAATTTAAAACGGCATGACTTTTTTAAAATATGCAATGCACAAAGTGGAGCTTCAAAAGGTTTCTAGCCTTCGATAGTAATCGATTTTCTAGTTAGGCAGAATGTAAAAGAATAGAAGTTTTCTATGTAACATATAATTAATTTTTAGAATCCGTGTCTATCTCGCAAAGTTCGGCACAAAATGTGACTCTGGTGATCACAATGATGATTACATGTAGCAAACAAGTTCCCAAGATACAGACTGAGGTATAAACATTCAGTGTGTTAGTGTTTGCATATCTTCTCACAACTGAATGTATGGGGAGGGTGGTTTTTGGTCCGTTGAAAAATACCTTACACCAATTACTTGTTGGTCCCAATCAACACATGCATAAAAATAGCAAGATCAAATAATCCCAACAGACCCCTACTCAACTTAAGACAACTTAAGATTTACTAGTATAAGATTGAATATCGTATTTTTAAGGAATTCAAGCTTCTAAAATACCACTGATACAACAGGCAAAATGCTTGGTTTAACGTTAATTATAAATGCAAGGGTAAAACAAGATACAGGTATTATCCAAAATGGTGTAAAAAGTTGTAAGATATCTTGTATATGATAAAGGATTAATCACCAACAACTGAACATCAAGAAGAAACTGCATCTGTCTGATTTTTTTTCGTCCTTCGATGCATGTATGAAGCAGTAGAAACTTGATGTAGCAATGTTAGTGGAGCAAAAGAAAAATGGAAGATATAGAAGAGAACATCCTATTTCTTTAATAAAACATTTTTGCACGACAATACATTAAAACTTAGTATGCAAAGAATAAGGTAAGAAAAAATCTAATGTTTATAAACTGTGTTTAAATACAAAATGATATTATGAAAATAAAAAGACAATAAATAATATTTATTCTAGAGAAAGTCTAGATACCCCACGTAAACACTATGTGAAGCATTACCTTAAGATACTTTATATGTGTTTTCTTACACGGGGTATTATTATATATTATTTGTTTCATGAATGTCGTTGATCGTATAAATCTGATAATAAATAAATAAAAAAATATCCAAATCTGTAAAAGCTATTTGTGCATTAGGAGGAATCGAATAATTAAGTGAACAGTAATATAATCATTTAAATCTCCTTCAAATAAATCTTTGTTCAGGTCTAAGCTTGTCTTCTTTTTACTTATCATCGAATTTGTTTAGTACTGAAGTTAGGCAAAAAGTTAGGGTAAAATAAGTTGTATTCTGTATTCTTATATTTGTCTGCATCTTCCTGATGTCAACGGAGTTAGGCAAACTATGCCTGTATTCATGGACCAATGAACAAACGATGATCAAGAATTCATTATTCATGTAAAAGACGTTAAGCATAATTTATTGATGTTGTGTTCAAAACATTTCTCAGTAAAAGTTGTTTAAATGCAATTAAGTGCCTAAAAGAGCTTGTGCGCTTCAAATGTTTATTTGTTGCCATGGTTGCAGTTTAAGGTTTAAGGATGCATTAGTATTTTAATGAACTTTTGAAGATTTCAAATCAATTTTAAGCATCAGCGTATGCCGGAGAATTATACAATGGCCCATTTGCTTTGACGCCAACCTGGATATTAAACAACTTTTTCCTTGAGAAATAAATGATTTTTTTATAAATTAAAATACTTTCCAGTGCATTGTTTGCTGGAAAACATTTTCTAATATATTACTAAACATTGGATCTATAACGGTAGATGAAACTGGGGTTTTATCATACATTGTCTGGGACAGCATAATATTGGTCAGAACTCAGTGCCTTATTATTGGGGAGTTGATGTGAACTAAATTATATAGCAAAATAACATAAAGGAGATTGGGTTGGGTGATGTGGGGATTGTGAAAGTGTTCTATACCACAATCAAAGTTTTCTTTGCACAAAAAGTATATATAAGATTATAAAGACTGTAAAAATGTACCTGCATATCAGTATATCAACAATAGTGAAGCGAGGATGGGAAAAAAAGTTGTATGATAGCTAACTTGTGCATTGAAAAACATGTATAAATATTCTAATTCATCTGTTACAATGGCTGACTGCGATACTGTGTGTGAATTATACGTCTGATTAAAATATAACAATTGAAAAAATAGTTTTTTAAATTTAAATTTGCCTTACAGTCAATTTCATTACATAGAGCAATGGAAACTTTTGCGAAATGCATATTTGATGGACAATCACATTAATTAATTCCTAAGAAAACTTCAGAAGAAAGAAACTATTTAGTAAATGCCCCCCCAAAAAAATTTCATACGAGTTTTATACAAAATTTGCTTGTAGTTTAAGACAATTGTACAGATGATCTTAGTAATATATTAGAAAGATACAGATAAAAGCTGCACAAATAATCTTATTTTTGTCTTTTACGAAACTGAACAAAACAATATCTATATATCAGGACCTAGGCTTAGAAACGTACAGATAACCACAAATTAGTATAATTATTTGAATTATTAAGCAATTCTATCCCTGAGTACTTATATGATATTGAAGATTTAATGTTTTTCCCAACAAAATAAATACATTCTTTGTAACAGTTTGATCTACCGCATTCCTGCGACAAGAATAACATTTTTTTTAATAGTAATGCATCATCTACAATTTGCTGGCATTCAAGAATATCAATATAAAATATTGGAACATGCTAAATTTATTTAGTTATGGCAAAAGACCAGAAACTATTTGGCATGTCAATTCAGAATTGACAGTAGTAACTTTAATGCTGACTTTAATTTACATCAACTTACTGATTCGCCACTATGCCAAAAGTTTTCTATGTAATATATAATTAATTTTTAGAATCCGTGTCTATCTCGCAAAGTTCGGCACAAAATGTGACTCTGGTTATCACAATGATGATTACATGTAGGAAACAAGTTCCCAAGATACAGACTGAGGTATAAACATTCGGTGTGTTAGTGTTTGCATATCTTCTCACAACTGAATGTATGGGGAGGGTGGTTTTTGGTCCGTTGAAAAATACCTTACACCAATTACTTGTTGGTCCCAATCAACACATGCATAAAAATAGCAAGATCAAATAATCCCAACAGACCCCTACTCAACTTAAGACAACTTAAGATTTACTAGTATAAGATTGAATATCGTATTTTTAAAGAATTCAAGCTTCTAAAATACCACTGATACAACAGGCAAAATGCTTGGTTTAACGTTAATTATAAATGCAAGGGTAAAACAAGATACAGATATTATCCAAAATGGTGTAAAAAATTGTAAGATATCTTGTATATGATAAAGGATTAATCACCAACAACTGAACATCAAGAAGAAACTGCATCTGTCTGATTTTTTTCCGTCCTTCGATGCATGTATGAAGCAGTAGAAACTTGATGTAGCAATGTTAGTGGAGCAAAAGAAAAATGGAAGATATAGAAGAGAACATCCTATTTCTTTAATAAAACATTTTTGCACGACAATACATTAAAACTTAGTATGCAAAGAATAAGGTAAGAAAAAATCTAATGTTTATAAACTGTGTTTAAATACAAAATGATATTATGAAAATAAAAAGACAATAAATAATATTTATTCTAGAGAAAGTCTAGATACCCCACGTAAACACTATGTGAAGCATTACCTTAAGATACTTTATATGTGTTTTCTTACACGGGGTATTATTATATATTATTTGTTTCATGAATGTCGTTGATTGTATAAATCTGATAATAAATTTAAAAAAATATCCAAATCTGTAAAAGCTATTTGTGCATTAGGAGGAATCGAATAATTAAGTGAACATTAATATAATCATTTAAATCTCCTTCAAATAAATCTTTGTTCAGGTCTAAGCTTGTCTTCTTTTTATCCTTATCATCGAATTTGTTTAGTACTGAAGTTAGGCAAAAAGTTAGGGTAAAATAAGTTGTATTCTGTATTCTTATATTTGTCTGCATCTTCCTGATGTCAACGGAGTTAGGCAAACTATGCCTGTATTCATGGACCAATGAACAAACGATGATCAAGAATTCATTATTCATGTAAAAGACGTTAAGCATAATTTATTGATGTTGTGTTCAAAACATTTCTCAGTAAAAGTTGTTTATATGCAATTAAGTGCCTAAAAGAGCTTGTGCGCTTCAAATGTTTATTTGTTGCCATGGTTGCAGTTTAAGGTTTAAGGATGCATTAGTATTTTAATGAACTTTTGAAGATTTCAAATCAATTTTAAGCATCAGCGTATGCCGGAGAATTATACAATGGCCCATTTGCTTTGACGCCAACCTGGATATTAAACAACTTTTTCCTTGAGAAATAAATGATTTTTTTTATAAATTAAAATACTTTCCAGTGCATTGTTTGCTGGAAAACATTTTCTAATATATTATTTAACATTGGATCTATAACGGTAGATGAAACTGGGCTTTTATCATACATTGTCTGGGACAGCATAATATTGGTCAGAACTCGCTGCCTTATTATTGGGGAGTTGATGTGAACTAAATAATATAGCAAAATAAAATAAAGGAGATTGGGTTGGGTGATGTGGGGATTGTGAAAGTGTTCCATACCACAATCAAAGTTTTCTTTGCACAAAAAGTATATATATAAGAGTATAAACACTGTAAAATTGTACCTGCATATCAGTATATCAACAATAGTGTAGCGAGGATGGGAAAAAGAGTTGTATGATAGCTAACTTGTACATTGAAAAACATATATAAATATTCTAATTCATCTGCTACAATGGCTGACTGTGATACTGTGTGTGAATTATACGTGTAATTAAAATAACAATTGAAGAAATTTAAATTTGCCTTACAGTCAATTTCATTACATAGAGCAATGGAAACTTTTGCGAAATGCATATTTGATGGACAATCACATTAATTAATTCCTAAGAAAACTTCAGAAGAAAGAAACTATTTAGTAAATGCCAAAAAAAAAAAGATTTCATACGAGTTTTAAACACAAATTTGCTTGTAGTTTAAGACCATTGTTAAGATGATCTTATATCAGGACCTAGGCTTAGAAACGTACAGATAACCACAAATATTATTGTTTGACTTATTGAGCAATTATGTCCCTGATATTGAAAATTAATGTTTTTCCCAACAAAATAAATACAATCTTTGTAACAGTTTGATCTACCGCATTCCTGCGACAAGAATAACATCTTTTTTTAATTGTAATGCATCATCTACAATTTGTTGGCATTCAAGAATATCAATATAAAATATTGGAACATGCTAAATTTTTTTAGTTATGGCAAAAGACCAGAAACTATTTGGCATGTCAATTCAGAATTGACAGCAGTAACTTTAATGCTGACTTTAATTTACATCAACTTACTGATTCGCCACTATGCCAAAAGTGATTTTACATGTGGAAGACTCCAAGCACTATTTTTACATTGTTAATACTTTATAAAGACAGTGTCTGTTTATGTACATGAATGACAAGTACAATTGTTTGTTTTTGTTGCTCATTTTGTAGCCTTTGTCTTAGCTTTCAATTTAATTGTTGTTGTTGAGATTGTTGTATTTGTAGAGGTTGTTGTTGATGATGAGGGAGGTTGTTGTTGAGGTTAATATTGTTGTTGATGATGAGGGAGGTTGTTGTTGTTGCTGTTGTTGTTGAGGGAGATTGTTGTTGTTGTTGATAAGGGAGGTTGTTGTTGATGAGGGAGGTTGTTGATGTTGAGGGAGGATGTTATTATTGTTCATGAGGGAGGATGTTGTTGTAGATGAGGGAGGTTGTTATTGTTGATGAGGGAGGTTGTTATTATTGTTCATGAGGGAGGTTGTTGTTGTAGATGAGGGAGGTTGTTATTGTTGTTGAGGTTGTTGTTATTGTTGTTGATGAGATTGTTTTTTCATCCTTTTCTTTTTTCTTAGTAATTAATATGTACTCTTCTTCGTTTTGTACCTTTCCCCACATTATTTATAATATTTTTCTATTGTAACAGAATTCAAAATGTATGGCAAAACATCTTGTGTAAAAAGCAATGTTTAATTTTGTACCTTGACTACAGGCGATAATATTTATTGGCATATTGCCTGCGATTAATTTTCGCGTGTCGTGAAATAACCTTTACGTAAGTACTTATTAAATACCAATTAATAATTTGTTTCATTTGTCACAGGTTTTTTTAATACAACTCATCATACGGACAAAAGTTTCATCCTGAAAAATAGCATTAAATGCCGTAACGGCGTTAATATAGCTTTAAAAACTACCTCTAAAACTTGTCTTTTAACAAGTATTTACAGTTTTCTCATCTTTATCAAGAAACCCATGTTTGTGAAACAAGAGGCCTATGGGCCACATCGCTCACATGACAACAGGTCCTTGTTACCTTCTATATCGTAGCAAAGCAATTTCTATGATAAACTTTGAACCTCTTTTTGAGGGCTCAATATAGGTTCAATGTTTATGGTTGGCTTTAACAATTTAACAATCTACACAATTTGAGGATCCTTGCATAGTTATCTCACAAACTGTAGCATTGTAGTTTTTCAAACATTTTCCATATGTATTTCTATGTTAACCTTTGAACCCTTTCTGGGGCCCCAGTATTGGATTGAGGGCCACGGCTTTTACAATTAAGAATCTACACTATTTGAGGATGCTAACGTAGTAATCCCATATACTGTAGCATTGTAGTTCTTGAGAAGACTATTTTTAAACACTTTCCCTGTATACTTCTAAGTTAAACTTTGAACCCCTTCTCAGGCACCAGTGTTGGTCCGGAATCACGGCATTTACAATATAGAATTTTCCATATTTAAGGATTCTTGCATAGTAATCTCACAATATGTAACATTGTAGTTCTCGAAAAGACGATTTTTAAACTTGTTTCTAATATATTTCTATGTTAAACTTTGGACCCCTCTTGGTGCCCCAGTAATAATCAGAGGTCACGATTTTAACAATTTATAATCTACAATCTCGAAGGATGTATGCATTGTAATATCCCAAACTCAGTTGTTGCTGTGTAACTTGACGTCGGCTCTCAGTTGGCAGTGTTTACGAACGCACACACACACACACACACACACACACACACACACACACACACACACACACACAAATAAAAAGCCTCAACTTCTTCCCCATGGCATGGGCAGTAAATTTCACAATTTAACACCAGCAGGCATGTTCACGAAGCTATCTTAGGACTATGGTGTGTCCTTAAAGTACATCTTAGGATATGTCTTAGTCTGAAAGGGGCGTGGTCACGATTTTGGTCATATTCTATTTTCCTGTTTCTATTACTTACAATGTTTTAGGAATGCATTTCTAATTATTAAATGAAATGTGAGAGTCAGTAGTAGAGTTATAAGCAAAATACAGCGCCCACAATTATTTGTCATGTAAACAAGGTCCGTGCCCTGTTTTTGTTTACATAGGTTCAATATACCTGTAAAAAATCTTTTTCAAGCTGATTTTCTTATTCATTTTAAGCGTAAATAAACAGTTCCTTATCACGTTCAACACATTAATTTAAGGTCTAAACATGAAATTTTCACTTCAACATTCAAAATGTAAACAAAAGCTTTGTTTACATAGCAAAGAATTGTAAGCTCTGTAACTCGCCTATAACTCAACGAATGACACTCAAATGATGGCTGCTTATTGAAAAATATTTACATTTTCCAGTGTCTCTGTCTGTGATAACACTACGAATCGATTTTGTACTATACAGCCCAATAAATTCAAAAGACATATTGTTGGGGACGCAAGCGGGTTTGCATAATCAATATTATAATATTTAATCGTAAAACTGCTAAAAATTTTATAAATATAAGTAATAAGGAATCATTCTTTGAATATTAGGAGATAATAATTTCAGTCGGGGCGTGATCAAATCCAATAAAGCCCCATAAAGCCCTATGGGCTTTTGTAAACAGATAGCCATGCTATGACCTTGAATTGCTAGTATTACATATTGGTCACTATGATACTTATGTATACCTAGATACTGCGCAATTAATTGTGGTAATGATAACTAACAGAACGAACTCTGTGACTATTGTAGCACTAAGTAGTATCCCTAAATGATGTTATGAAACCAGGTGCATTATACGGGCATAATAATATCCAAATTGAGAGTTTATAAATAAGTGTCATATTTGGTGATTCTGTGTCTGCATCGATAGCTCTGGTACTCTATACTGAGTCATGTATTGCATATTCTATATAACCTTTGCTACCTTTTAAACCATGAACTCATGTATACTTTATATTGGATATTTTAATATTGTACGCAAGTGATGCGTCATATTAAGGCGGGATACCCAAATACTGCATCCCAATACTCGTTGTCATAAATGAGGTTAATTAATTCTGGCACAGTAAAATACAAACTGAAAATATATAAACAAGTTGTCAACAAATTGTCATATTTGGCGATCCTGTGTCTGTAATGAAGGCCCTCATACTGCAAGTTAGTCTTGTAATGCTTGTTCCATCTATTTAACCTTTGTAACCTTAAAGCCATGTATGAATGGATGTATTATGAGTAAGCGATGCATCATACCCAGGTGGGGGACTCAAACCCCGCATCACAATATTCTTTCTGACAGTTTTGACAGTTTTGTTACTTTATTTAGAAATAAAATTTAACTCTGGAATTTTGACACTAAATTTTCACTCATGATCATTATAGATGGGCTGGACTGGTCAGAACTATCAATCATAAGTAAAATGTTATATATACTCGTGTAAAATGATGTAAAATGTATTCTTTGATTTGAGCTGCTTTTAATGGTTGTAATATCTACTATACGATCACGCTTGATAATAAACTACTTGGTACCTAACAATTGGACTTGGTGATTACTCAGGAAGAAGGCTTACACAAACTTTCTTGGTGCCGTGACCAGGATAAAGCGAAGTAGGAAAAGACAATAAGGTAAGAACCATTTCTAAATGTATCTTGTAACTATCTCGAAGTAAACAACTTTGTCTAAGCAACCAATATGGCGACAGGTGATGGGTTTGATAAAAAAAGAATTTAAAAATCAAATGGAGCAATTAGAACTACGATTCGCGGGGTTGGGTCATAGTAAAGAAAATAAAGGGCAAGAAACAGGTAAAAAAATCCTTAGAAAAAGAACATGTTAAACAAAATACTTTTGAAACTTATCATGACGCTAGGTTGTATGAAACTCGTGAACCTCAACACCGAGTCCCAAATCAGGATGATGATAAAGATTTTTTCATTGGTCAAGTTAAAGCTATGACAGCCGCAATTTCAGTGCCCCTATCTTCTGTGATAACTCCTTTTGAAGGAGATGCTAAAAAATTTAAACAATGGATAAAAGAAGTTGAAAAGTATAGTGTTATGTCTGGGAAACAAGGTCATGAGATCCCCATGCTTGCATACATAACGAGTAAGGGTTCAGTGGGGGATTATATTAAAAGGTAGTTAGATGAAACAGATGCGTCTAAAGAAATCCCATATTGGAACGATCTTAAAGAATCCCTTCAAAATAGATTTGCAGAAATAACAGATCCCCAACACGCGTTAGCAGTAATGCGTAGGACTCGACAAAATTCAAATGAAAGTGTTCAGTTGTTCGCTGAGAGACTATTACAAATCGCGGAAGACGCCTACAATAAAGACAGACTAAAAGACCCTTTGGTCCAACAACAGTTAGTAGATATCTTTTGTGACGGGTTGACATTCGACTACCTCAGAATGAAAATTTTGCGAGAAAACCCTAAAGATTTAGAATCCGCAATTCAAATAGCAATGCGAGAACAAAACCTGAGACAGAGACTAGCTATAAGAGGGTCAAATATGACAGAAATTGTACAAAGTAATGACAACGGACGAATTCCTTCAAATTTTGATTCTACTCTGGATAGAGCAGATAATCTTACCTCAATAGAAACAAGGCATGTAGAACCAATGGAAATTGACCACGCGCGAAATAGTAGGTGTTTTAAATGCAAACAAACGGGTCATAGGGCTCGATTTTGTCCTCAAAATAAACCCCAAATCAGGTCCCGTCCTCAAATGAATAAACGACTCAGTCAAAACAAACCCGTACATAATATAGAGCAGAATCCCCGGTCACCTGTGGAATGTTGGAATTGTGGTAAAGTAGGTCATGTACGTACAGATTGTTGGAGCTCGCGAGCGTATCAGAGAACGCAGCAAAATCGGGGCAGATCATCATATCGCCAAGGCCGAACATATGATTTTAGAAACTGAGTAAATGAGGGACCATCTCAAAATTTTAAACCGCGCTCTTCTGTTGATAAACAAAAACAGGAAAACTAAAACGTTCTTCCTTCGTTGAAGCCCGAAGAAAGAACTTTAAACAAAGACCTACTTATGAAATTAATTTTACTAACAACCCCAGTAGCTGTTTATTAAAAATAGGTAAAAATAAATTCAGGGCTTTGGTAGATACAGGTGCAGCCGTATCTCTAATTAGTAAGAAAATGTATGATAATCTATTTCCCCGCCCAAAGTTGTTTAAAAATGACATCCCCTCTCTACAAGCAGCAAAAGGTAATTCTTTAATTGCGATAGGGTATGTAAATATTTCCTTTAAGATTTCAGGATTAACTTTAGACCACAAACTTTATGTGACAAAGTGACTCAACCGAAACATGATTCTCGGTCGTGATTGGCTCAAGAAAAACAATGTTCGTTTATACTTTGATCTTGGACTCATGCGTATTGATGGCAAAGTATACGCGGAACTTAAAGAAGATTTACATATCTCAACTATTGTAAGAATACCTAAGAAACTTATTATGAGGCCGAACACGGTGACAGTATTCTATGAAAAAATAAATAACAATTTCTCTCTGGAAGAAAGTGACTTATACTCTGTCCCGAGTTTTTGCTTCCACCACTTTTTGCTTGATATTTCGATAATCATAAATACCTTTGTGCTCAAACTATGTTCATCCACTAATATGAAAAATGTCCAGATTATCTGTTTTGAAACGCCCCCTCTACCGCTTCAGGTTTCAATACACATCCCAAAATAGTAAGTCTACGGAGATTTAGCATTGCACCAGCCATTATTAAGCCCGGATGATAACGTTAAAAAATTGTGCGAGGTGTCCCGAGAACTTCCGAATGGAGAAAAGATGTAAACATTTCCCATTATATATCTCCGTAAGAAATTTGTTTTCGTTCCTGTGAACTTTTATGAGTGAAAAATGATAATTTGTCAATGAAGATATCTTGGATATTTTCCCTTTTATCGATTTCAACAGCATTTCTTTCACAAGTATGTGTATTTTTATTAAAAATCATCAAAAAGTGGTGGAAGCAATAACTTGGGACAGACTATAGTTGAAGTGAACAGCATAGACAATAACTGCATTATGGAAGACCCAGGACTATATTTAAAAGACACCGTTTGTAGAGTTCGAAAGGATAAGAAACTTCCAATGATCTTCGTTAACCAAACTAACAAAAATTATAAAATTCCGAGAGGCTACATCGTAGGACGCGTTACCGCATTAAAACAGAAGGTAATCTCAGAAATACAGACTATTCAAGACTCAAAAGAAGAGATTGATGTACTTAAAAGATTCGAACACCCAATCAAATACCGGAAATGATGGACGCAAAGATAATTGAGAGATCACAATCACCTTGGTCTGTAGCAGGTCAGTGCCGTATTGGTTTTTATCAGTACTTCGCGTTGTGTTTATTTTTGTTTTGAGACTGAATTTGACCTCTACATTAAGAATTAAACTTTACTAATTATAAATAAGGTATGAAAACGACTTTACTCTCAATATAGATAAACCAGATATAATAAACCAAAACTCAAAGTAAATGAAAACCAAGATTAGCAACCCTTTATAAATTTATTATAACAAAATAAGAACAGTACTCAAAATCCCCCAACCCTAAAACCTAACTTTAACAGGGACCTCAAATAGACAGACGAGACGGGGACTCAGGAGAAAAGTAGCTAGCGAAACCAGCTGTCTCCCTCCCTCTATCCGGAGAAAAGTAGCTAGCAAAACCAGCTGTCTCCCTCGTCAAATATGAAGATACACGACTTTATATATGGGACAGAACAATAGACAACTGTCATTAAAGTTATTGGCTATCGTATAAAGTGGGCGTTACCAAACTAATAGAATTAAATCGCATCGGAATCGAAATACTAGTAAAAATAAATATAAACGAAATCCCGATCTACCACATTCCTCCCCCCTTAAAGACAAATGCTATGCATTTGACTAAAATTAAGTGGTAGATAAATATTAAAAGTGATCAATCAAATTTCCCTCAAAAACATACATTATACAAAAATAGCAAAACATTTACATTACGAAATGTTCATAATTACTTCACAACCAGTGGAATACATCAAATTGCTACGTTCACTTCACAGTACCAGTCTTCATGGTCCTCAGCAATCATAAATGGTAAAACATTCCGGAATATAATACTATGGGTACAACACAACATTTACACACGATTAACACAAACTTCACGGATATCGCTGACTCCAGAATAAACACAGTGGATACCGGTATAACATCGGATATTATGAAGACGATCAGACACTTGAAATATATCGAGTTGAATGTATCGGATTCCAGTCCATTTCCGAATCTCACATTGGCCAGCCTCGTGTCTGCATAAAAACTGCAATGAAATTGGTGAATACATGGTCTGAAAAATCAAAAGAATTTATTAATAATCATGTCATAAACATCATAACTACACATATTAAAGCAACACACTTTCACCTAAAACACAAACATTTAGAGTTTATAAAGGTATATTTTGTTTACACGGGTTATTAACAGGCATACTATCCCAGTTTTGTCAACAAGATAGACAGAGGACAGTTACTGTCAGGCTAACCTACTAGTTTTACGCGTGTTTAATAATCTATTAAATTTTACAAAAAAATCTAATTTATTCATAAGCCACAAAAATATATAAATCAACGAAAATGTAAATGAAAACTAGGTTTAAATGAAATAATATGCTACACCGCTCTAATTTTCAACTGACATTGTTATATATATCAAAACATTTAACCTATTCCCTTCCGATGCTCGGGTCGGCAATAAGGGTACAATACTGGGCTGTCGGGCTTGTACTTAGAAGTAGTACCCACGAACGACAACTGTAAGGGAATTTCACCGCTAAGAGAAGAAATAACTTTACCAGGGGGAACAGTTCTTCCATCGAGCTTCCATTTCAGAATTGAATTTGCCATGTGCTCGTTCCTTTTCATTTCTGATAAATCTGAACAATTCTGAGGGTTTGTTGTAAAAACATTTACTTTGGGGTTCAAGGTTTCATAATTTTCAACCAAAGGTGCTAAGTAATTGGTCTGCAACTCAGTGTCAGAACGCTCGGATTCATCTATTACAGAATTACACGTAGAACTGGATATTACGTCAACAGGCACATCGTGTGCTATAGTAACTTCATGAAAACATGCGTTGTCTTCGGAATATTGAACTTTATCCTGCGTTTTACCAGGTTCTGTTTGGTTCTGTGACTCTACCTCGAATGGTCGACTGTGTTCGGTAATGTTTGAACGGCCTGAAACTAATGACCCGACCATGGCATTAGTCCCTGAAGGTTTTTCGAGAGTAAGAGTTATTTCTAACGAGCTTGAATTTTCAGAACAATGACACACCAGATGGCACGATTTACTGGTAATATTATGGGAAAAGTTTTGGCAATCAGACGTGTTTGAATTCTGTAAAGACGCAACTTCATCAATATAATGTTCACAAAACGCTTTCTGAATTTCTTCCCTAATAACAGCATTTAACTTATTCTCACTTATAAATTCCAAATCGCTGTCACTCGTGTGAACTGAAACAGGCATTTTGTTCGCGACAAAATTCCTTACGAAACTCTCATATTCTATTGCTAGACCTATCGCTTTCTCAATTGTGGAGGGATGTCTAAACTGAACATGCTTTTGCAAATCAATATCCCCTAAACCAAAGATAAACTGGTCTACAATATGAGGTTCTAAGTATTTATAGGGAACATGTGGATATGATTTTAAGGCTAACCTCTTCAAAGCATAACCAAAATCTTCAACTGTTTCACCATTTTGTCTACGCGCTGTTTTAAATTCAACTTGGTAGGCTTTCACACTTTCTATTGGACTGAAATAATTCTTGCAAATATTTTTTAAAACATCATAATTGTCAGATTTTGTCAAAGGAATTTCGGACAACACATGTCTTGCAGACCCCCGTAAATTCATAATAAGCTGACTCGCACATTCTTCCTTACTCCACCCATTCCACCTAGCAACCTGTTCAAATTGTATGAAAAACTCTTCAATTTTAAAACTACCATCAAATGTTGGCGACTTAATTTCCTTCCTATACTTTGAATGACGCGACTGTGCCAAATAATTGTCAGATTCCACGTGCGTTCGATTCTCTCTAGCAGTCTGACTAACATTTTCAAAAGCATAACAATTTTTAAAATACTTTGTTTTGAGCTCTTTCTCTAAAAAATCACACTTTGCTTTCAACTCTTCTATCCGTCTATCGATGGTATTTACTCTAACTTCGTTGGACTTATCCGAACTTTCACAACGGAATCCATTTCCGGTCTGAATATGTGCTGGGGGATAATTTCTCTCACGCAAAAATTCTCTATCATCTCTAAACATAACTGCATGATGAAAAAATGCAGCGTAAAAAAATCAAGTACAAAAATAATCTACTAAATATCTAAACTCACGGAGAGCATGAAATCTCAAACCCACAAATCTATTATAAAGAATAGCAACAGCTAAAGAAATCCAAAAACACAATACAATAGTAAATGACAACAAAAGAATTCAGCCAAGTTCGAATCGCTGAATAGGGCTCTCAAAGCGAGTAGCACGTGCCACTGACCATTGTAGTACAAACCCTATCCTGGTCACGGTTCACCAAATAATGTAGCAGGTCAGTGCCGTATTGGTTTTTATCAGTACTTCGCGTTGTGTTTATTTTTGTTTTGAGACTGAATTTGACCTCTACATTAAGAATTAAACTTTACTAATTATAAATAAGGTATGAAAACGACTTTACTCTCAATATAGATAAACCAGATATAATAAACCAAAACTCAAAGTAAATGAAAACCAAGATTAGCAACCCTTTATAAATTTATTATAACAAAATAAGAACAGTACTCAAAATCCCCCAACCCTAAAACCTAACTTTAACAGGGACCTCAAATAGACAGACGAGACGGGGACTCAGGAGAAAAGTAGCTAGCGAAACCAGCTGTCTCCCTCCCTCTATCCGGAGAAAAGTAGCTAGCAAAACCAGCTGTCTCCCTCGTCAAATATGAAGATACACGACTTTATATATGGGACAGAACAATAGACAACTGTCATTAAAGTTATTGGCTATCGTATAAAGTGGGCGTTACCAAACTAATAGAATTAAATCGCATCGGAATCGAAATACTAGTAAAAATAAATATAAACGAAATCCCGATCTACCACAGGTCATTTCCCTTAGTAGTAGTGAAGAAAAAAGACGGATCAGATCGGATGTGCGTCGACTTTAGAAGTTTAAACAAGATAGTTAAACCAGTATCATTCCCGCTACCATTGATTGATGACATCCTATGTTTACTA
The DNA here is from genome assembly GCA_020458035.1 of Magallana ariakensis. NCBI lineage: Eukaryota > Metazoa > Mollusca > Bivalvia > Ostreida > Ostreidae > Magallana > Magallana ariakensis. The sequence continues at coordinate 73,405,488 of CM035812.1, read as the reverse complement.
GGTAAGGCAAAATATTTTACTGCATTAGATTTAAAGAGTGGATATTGGCAAGTGAAATTAGAAGATTCAAGTAAAGAAAATACGGCCTTTGCATGTCACAAAGGACTATTCCAATTCAACCGGATGCCATTTGGGTTGAGTAATGCACCGGCAGTCTTTCAAGAACTGATGAACATAGTTCTTCAAGGACAGGAGGAGTTTGCCATCGCATACCTGGATGACATTCTTATATTCTCAGAGACACCGGAAGATCATCTCTATCATATTCAAGACGTTTTTAATCGCCTAAGAAAGCATGGATTAAAATTAAAACTAAAGAAGTGTAGTTTCTTCAAGGAACAGACTGAATATCTTGGTTTCATCATCAATGAACATTGCGTTACACCTGATCCAAAGAAAGTCGAAGCTATAAGAAAGTTACCTGCGCCCACTACAGTCCGAGAGGTTCGTGGCTTTATATGTATGTGTAGTTATTACAGGAGATTCATACCAAACTTCTCAAAAATTGCAGAACCATTGATTGACTTAACCAGAAAGTATTCAAGGTTAAAGTGGACACCATATTGCCAAAAATCGTTTGACTTTATTAAAGAAAGTTTAACGGTAGTGCCTTTGCTAGCATATCCAGATACTAATAAGCCGTACATCTTGTACACCGATGCCAGCGACAATTGTATTGGAGCGTGCCTCACCCAAAGAACAGATGAAGGAGACGATAAGTCAATATATTACTTATCCCATAAGCTGAGTAAAATTCAAGAAAAATGGTCAACCATAGAAAAGGAGGCATTTGCCATCCACTACGATCTTCAGAAGTTAGACCTTTACTTACACGGTGCTCAGTTTATTATACGAACGGACCATAAGCCGCTAAAATATATCTTAGAATCTCCAATGCAGAATAAGAAAATTCAACTATGGGCATTAAGTATCGCAGGGTATAACTGTAAGGTAGAGTACATAGAAGGAAGATTTAATTGTTGTGCAGATCTTTTATCCAGGTTACCTACAGTCAATCATGAGTGTGAAGAGGAAGAGCAGTCAGATCATGATGAACCAGATGTTAAGGGCAATTTCTTTGAAGTTAACGTACTTAACTCAAATGCCATTTCACCTAAGAGATTGGTCAAATGTGAGGTTAAGCAACACGACGAATTGATCAAAACCTTTATTGATCTACCAGAAGAAATCAACATCAAAGAAAGTCAACAACACGATGAGCAGATCCAGAAACTGAAGAATCGGTTAAATAAAGGAACAGCAACGGTAACCGAAGAAAAGAAGTTTCTGGAAATTGATGGTTTGATGTACTATCTTTCAGATGGAGACTCTGAAGGCCCAAGACTTTGACTGTATGTACCACATGAGTTAGAACTTTTAGTAGTGCAACAGTATCATGACGGACTTGGACATATGGGAGTAGTCAAAACATATGACGTAATCAGATAAAAGTACTACATACCAAATTTATATAAAAGGTTATATTCTTACGTAGAAGGATGTGTAGTATGCCAAACGAGGAGCAATAAGAAAAATCAGCCTCCACTTCAAGAGACAGATATACCACCTTTTCCAATGGCTAAGGTAGGACTTGATTTATCAGGACCATATCCAACATAGTCTCTTTTATTGACATTTACTCTGGTTGGCCAGAAGCCTTCCCAGTTCCCGATAAGTCAGCTGACAACATAGTACATCTTATCTTAGAAGAAATATATCCAAGATATGGCTGTCCTCTTCAAATTCTCACAGACAATGGAACAGAAAATGTGAACAAGAAAGTGGAAGAAACCTTAAAAGAATTGAACATCAACCACATCAAAACATCTTATTACAGCCCTCAAGGTAATGGTAAAGTAGAAAGGTTTCATAGAACTCTTCATGACGTGATGGCTAAGAAAATAACAGACAACGCTCAAACATGGGATATTCATCTCAATCAGACATTGGCAGCCATTCGCTTCCATAGTAATGATTTGTCAAAGTTTTCTCCATATTACCTTATGTACAACAGAGATGTCGTATTACCTCTTGATACGTTAATGAAACCTCGAAGGAGATAAACACAAGGTGGCCTTTCAAGAACAACACAAAGCTTCATGCTAGTACACCGCAATATGAAGGAAGCCAAAAAGAAACAGAAAGCTCAGGCCGATAAGAAAAGCATAGACGAAGATTTTCAGGTAGGTGACCCTGTCTACCTAAAGAACAACAGAAGACAAAATAAGTTAGATAAAAAGTAACTACCATATTACCGAATCATAGAGCAGAAAGGACCAGTTAGTTTCGTGGTGAGAGATCAATTGACTGGATTAACCACCAAATGCCATGCACGACAATTAAGATTGGCAGACATTTCGCACTGGTCCCTTTCACAAACTACTGAAGATGGTGGAAGAACTCTAAGAAAAACTAACTATGTGGTGCCACCAGAAGATGAAGCGGCATCGGAAAATGAAGACATGCAACCAGAACCATTAGAAAGAGCTATACAGTCCAAACAATGGGAAAGAGAAGGATCTTCAGACGAAGAGGATATTCCCCTAGCAGAACTTCAAAGACGAATAAGAGCTAAGAAGATCATGGATGATCAGCAGTATAAAAACGAGAATGATCAGACCGTATATTCAGAATCGGATGAAACCCCTGAGTCAGAACAATGTGATGAAAATAGTGGTCAAGACTATGAAATACCCTTAGATAACCCAAACGTACCCTTAGATGAAAATATGGAAATAGATGAAATAGTCCCTAAAGTAGGTCTAGGCTTCAAACCAATCCCTAAACCGCGTAAATCAATCCCTAAACCCCGTAAGGAAAATAGCAAACAAAAGTTTGCTGAAGATTGTTTGGCTCTTTAAAGGAATTAGCCAAAATAATAAACTAAAGAAGTTATATGCTCGTAGTTGTAGATGTAAATAATCTTGAATAAGCTTAGCTTTGTATATTTTGCACGCTTTTAAAAAGGTATGACAGGATGACCCCCCTGTGACATTAAAACAGATAATGAGATACGCCGACTAGCAATCGCGGACATAGCACCTCAGTAATTTGTATATGCGGAGTAGAAAAGTTTTTTCATAAACTCGAAATACATGAGACAGCGTTTAAGTAAAGAAACTAGAAGACTGATTTTTGTAAGTGAATTAATATTATTAGTAAAAATAATCAAATATTGCGATCGACATTTTGAGTATGGGACAAGGTTGCTAGGGTTTCATGGTTCATTATCATTACTTAATATTAAAATCAAGAAAGTAATTTGAAAATTCAAAACAAATTAAGATTTCTGACAGATTAAAAGATGTTAAGGTTTTCCCTATGAATAAACTTATGGCGGAATTACCAGTCACTAATCTGCAACCCATGGAATCATCATCTTGGGTGGAAAGTCCCTGGTTTTATGTGTGTTTAACTTTGGCAGTAACAATAACGATAGGACTTTGTATTAAGAAACGCAAAGCTATTTAAAAGTGGGGTGGTATATGCTGTGGTGGTTGCTGGTCAGGTTGTCGAAAAAGGGGTAGTGACGGAGATAAGAAAGGTTCTTCCAAGAACAATGCATTTTGTTGTGTGAATCCAGAGAAATGGACCTCTAGTGAAACCATTGAACTTAAACCAATCCCGAAAAAAGTTAGGATCCAAGAGAAACCCCATAGGAGCTGAAGACTCGAAACTCGCAAAATAACCAATAGTACGGGGACAATTTCGACCAAACTAGCACAACAATTACTTGGAGAGAAGAAAAATGAAGAATCTCCATGGGCTAAATACTATAGACCGGACTCAGAGCTGGCACGTAAATACCTGGAAGAGAAGGCCGTGATGTTTACGCAACAGAGGAACGCAGGAGATGTTCCGCGAGAATCCGCCTCGCCATCCGCGCCAACCCTCTATCCACGAGTGCCGATGATATACGAATAATTGGGCCGCAAAGCAGTTGTGTTTTCCTTGTGAAAAAAAATGTGAATTGTGTCAAAATTGTTAAAGTAAAAATGTGCGTTATCTTGTGCTAATATAAATCTTGTATTTTGTGATTCACTCTGGAGAACTACAGGAATAAAACGATGGACTCCGAACCTATGAAGCTAGTACATGAACTCCACCCCTTAGAAGGAAGAGATATTTTGTGAAATGACAAGCATGCCTTAACTTTGTATATATATGTGACATTAAGCTTAACATACTTAGTATTACTTTGAGGATGAATTACGATTATCTTCAATTACGATTATTTCATCCTGATCATTTTTGCTATACTTTGTTCATTATTGTTTTCATGATTGTAATGCGATATATTTTATGTAAATATCTTGGTCACAGATTTGCTTTTGTATGTGACTGATGTTCCAAGCTGGAGGTGGAAACATGTCACTTGATACTATCTCTTAACATAGATGTTCTGACTGGTATGTCACTAGGAAGTTCATCTGACCAAGGGGAGATCAAGGACGCTTTCCTATTCCGGGCGCCAGACATGAGAAATTTCCTTTCGGGATATTTCTTTTGTTTGGGGGACGTATGTAAACAGATAGCCATGCTATGACCTTGAATTGCTAGTATTACATATTGGTCACTATGATACTTATGTATACCTAGATACTGCGCAATTAATTGTGGTAATGATAACTAACAGAACGAACTCTGTGACTCTTGTAGCACTAAGTAGTATTCCTAAATGATGTTATGAAACCAGGTGCATTATACGGGCATAATAATATCCAAATTGAGAGTTTATAAATAAGTGTCATATTTGGTGATTCTGTGTCTGCATCGATAGCTCTGGTACTCTATACTGAGTCATGTATTGCATATTCTATATAACCTTTGCTACCTTTTAAACCATGAACTCATGTATACTTTATATTGGATATTTTAATATTGTACGCAAGTGATGCGTCATATTAAGGCGGGATACCCAAATACTGCATCCCAATACTCGTTGTCATAAATGAGGTTAATTAATTCTGGCACAGTAAAATACAAACTGAAAATATATAAACAAGTTGTCAACAAATTGTCATATTTGGCGATCCTGTGTCTGTAATGAAGGCCCTCATACTGCAAGTTAGTCTTGTAATGCTTGTTCCATCTATTTAACCTTTGTAACCTTAAAGCCATGTATGAATGGATGTATTATGAGTAAGCGATGCATCATACCCAGGTGGGGGACTCAAACCCCGCATCACAATATTCTTTCTGACAGTTTTGACAGTTTTGTTACTTTATTTAGAAATAAAATTTAACTCTGGAATTTTGACACTAAATTTTCACTCATGATCATTATAGATGGGCTGGACTGGTCAGAACTATCAATCATAAGTAAAATGTTATATATACTCGTGTAAAATGATGTAAAATGTATTCTTTGATTTGAGCTGCTTTTAATGGTTGTAATATCTACTATACGATCACGCTTGATAATAAACTACTTGGTACCTAACAACTGGACTTGGTGATTACTCAGGAAGAAGGCTTACACTTTATTGGATTTGATCACGCCCCGACCGAAATTATCATCTTATAATACTCAAAGAATGATTCCTTATTCCTTAATGCCTTACTGAAGCATTGTAAACATTAAAATCCGAAAAATAATTTTTGACCAAAATCGTGACCATGTCCCTTTAAGTCTGTTTCTCGAAGCACTCCTAAATTTAGGAACCGCAATTACTTTGTTCTTACTTTAGGACTTCACTTACCTTGTCCTAAGATCATCCTAAGGCTGTAAAATCACGTTTTGGGGGATATTGGGAATGCTGTGAAGGTTTTTCTTAAGACCGGTAGAAAAAATCAATATTTTCTACAGTTCCAGCATTTCCGAAAAATCTCAAATTCCCAATCCGGGAGAGGGGGGACTAGTCATTTATTATATCAAGTTCAAGTTCATTTATTTTTCACTCAAAAAATATAATGTTACATGAGGTGTAGAAGAATTATATACCAAAAGTATAAGTAAAGCAGGATTTACAAAAGAGAAACAGAAAAAAAGTAAACAATGGTTTTTTTTTATAATTGTTACGTAGGATGACCGACCAAATCAAATATTTTACTAATCAAAGTACACATTTTCATAAGAATGACATGGTTTGAAGATGACATAAGTGTTCTAAATTTTAAGGTGTTTGGGTTTTTAAGATTATAATCACTAAACAATTTTTTCTTACATGTAACAATGCACTCCATTCTAAAACATAATGGAATTCATCGCCAATTTGAATGGCTTCACATATGGCTTCATCATGTGTGTTCATTTTAACAAAATTATATGGAGAGGTACCCTGAACCCTCACCACCTTCCCCATCATATAATACAAGCCTGCCTGGAAGCTGAAAAAATAAGCAATTTTTCGCATTTTTAATTTTCGAATGAAAATTATTCACTTTTTTTAATATCTACATTTTACACTAAGTGAGTTACATTCATTGTTTTGATTACTTTAGGAAATATTCAAATGTCCTTGGCTAAAAAGTAAATTTACATCGGTTTATATAAGTCATGCGTGATCATTCTTAATTTATATAACTTCATTCTGAAAAAAAAATCTGTAAAAAATTCTTAATGTTAAATAAACTGAAATAATGTATTTTCGAGATATATTACAACTTATTTCTTATTTAACATGTTTGTGTATTCTTTTTTTTTGCGGATTAAAGAGAAATTGTTGTGTTTGTACGTGTGTTTCTACATGTAACGTTAAATTCTATGAAAAGCGTGTTTATGTATTACATGTGCTTAAATGACAAGATTTATCAAATTGTTTATTTACACTCAAAGAATGCATACGTGTTGTTTAAATAATTATTCGCTTGTAAGCAAATTCCGTCCTGGTACATATTTTCTTTCTTTAAAAAGCAGCCTATTGAATTTCGGGGGGGGGGGGGGCTTTTATTTTTGTTTTGTTTTGTTGGTTTTGTTTTTTTTTTAACTAAATTGTTATTGAACACTGATATCATATATTTAGGTAAATGTAAATTTTAAAAAATGCTTACATTAAAATTACTGGTTTAGGCCTATTGTTTTAACTACCGTCACGTACAATTTTCTCTGGCAAAATGTTTAATGATTTATCCCTAAAAAAGTTTCTCAAATTCGATCTGTACGAATAAATGGGAAAATAAGAACGGTTGTAGAAAGTTAGGATATCCTAACTTAAGATGTTCCTAAGTTACCGTCGAGCTACATCTTAAGACGTGTTTGAAGTTGATCTTAGGATGTTCCTAACCTTTTTCCTACAGGTAAGTCATATCTTAGGACACTTAGGTCATAACTTAGGAAAGTTTCGTGAACATGCATGAAGGACATTATGAACATAATAACAATGCATGACTTTATCTCCCACGACTGTTATAGTACAGAAGAAAATATTATTTCATCAATACATTTTCACTATGTGGCAAAATTGGCACCGCCCTTTTGCTAACTTTTACAATAGTGTTCAGCCTTTGTTGGCAGTTATACATTTACACATAATCATGCCAATCAAGTGTTGGCATGTACACCAAAATAAACCGAGTCTTGGAGTTCCGATACAACAGTTTGAAAACTTGCGGAAGTTCCAGCACGGACAGTCCAGTCTTATTTTGTTCCCAAAATCGACACAAACGTGCGGAAATCCAACACAGTTAGACCGACATCACACACTCCCCAATTGTGCGGGGTTCCAGCACAATTAGAACGACATCACACACTCCATTAATTGTGCGGGGTTCCAGCACAGTTAGACCGACATCACACACTCCACTATTGTGCGGGGTTCCAGCATAGTTAGACCGATATCACACACTTTACTATTGTGCGGGGTTCCAGCACAGCTAGCCCAAAATAACACTCTTAACGTAGAGGTTTATATATAAACATATATAATTATAAGGTTTATAAAGTTGGGAAAAGTTATACAAGTTGAAACTCATGGAGGACAAACTACCCCGTACATCTTTGTTATAAACATACACAATTTCTCAACAATTTCATATTACAAGTTGTCATAAGATAAGAAAAGAAAAGAAAAAAATTTTTTATATGTAACTCCTTTTGATGAGTAATTTATATCAGAATGCCAATTTTGAATAAGTTGGTCCTATAATCTCTGTTTAAATGCCGTCGAAACCCATTTTTTTGGTTTACAATATTTAAAAATTTACTGACAATGCCAAACATTTGATAAACCATATGAGTTAAAAATATGATGTATTCAATCAATCCAAGGGTTAGTACTGGTTGCATTTTCAGTCTGAATTAACAAGTACCGGTATAATATATTTGTAATGCTAGTATTAGTACTAGAAATTAATTTACACAGGTATGATACCATTCTAGTAAATACAATTACAGATAAAGGAAAACGACCTGTTTCTCCGTAAACCATATAATTTGGAGTACTACTTTTTAAACATAAAATGTGCTTTAATTAAAAACGTGGACACGTTCAATATTATCAAGTTTTTTTTTTCAAAACCCCATACTTCGCAACAATATAGCAATACAGGTACAACCATTTTATCAAAGAGTTCTACCTGACATGTAACTGGCAGATTAAATTGTCTAATTTTTTAATGACACCATACATTGGCTCTTGGGCTTGGCCACATAAATATTTTTTGGCTTTGCAAAAAGAGCCAGATCTTGAAAATATAATGCCAAGATACTTAAATTCTTTAACATTTTCTAAAACTAAGTTATTAGAATTTTAAAAAACCTCTTTTACACATAGGTCCTTTGGAAAAAAAACCTAATACTTTTGTTTTATCTATATTAACATTTAATTTCCACTTTTTACAATAACTTTCAAACTCATTCAGTGCGTTCTGCAAATCATCAGGTAGGAATGTATTCAAAGTACAGGCAATATGCTCATTAACAACATTATCATAGCCAGGTGCTTTGCCATTTTTAAGTTTCTTTACAGCGTCGGTACTTTCTGTCTCAATAATTTCACAGTTCAGTAACTCGTTATAGCTTCCATCTACCTGAGGTTCGTGAAGAGTATCGCCAACAGCGGAAAGACTATCTTCATTGACACTTCTAAAGAAATCAAACATATCTTTGATATTTACCGGGCACTTAGAATCCCTATTTGAAGAGTTCTGGATATTCAAAAAATATGTTGTATTTGTTGATCGTAACTGCATACAGGTTATACCAGTATTGTATGTTTTTATAGCATTATCCATGACCTTTTAGTAATTTTTACTCTTTTCTTTAAGATTATTTTTATTGTCATCCGTTTTAAACTTGTTGTGCACGCTCTTTGCTAAATGATATTGTTTTCTAGCAGATTTACACTCGCTATTGAACCAGGGCTGATTATGTTTTTAAACACAAGGTGAAAATGTGGGGTCCAAACGTATCTCGGGCTGCGTTTGTAACTAGTACTCTGTTCGTTGACCTAATAAGTAACTACCCCCGCCAAACCGCTTATTTCATTAATGAATTATACAATCTAAGACAGAAACATTTGACAAATCCATCTTTCTCCTAAAACATGTAAAATTTATCCACACTAGATGATACCCCGCGCAAGCAATAATTCACATTAATAATATGTTTTACGGTGCGACCGTTGGGGCGAGCGCAGCATGTGATCAAACAATGAATTAAGATAAATCAATAAAAATAAAATTAATAACGTAAATAAATTTGATTGCAAAATAAAATAAAACATACCTATTTTTCAGTAAATTTCCATTATCCATAGTTTATAAGATTTCATATGTTATAAGATTTGTTATTTATTTATTTATAATTAAGTAGAACAATAGTTTAATCTCAGATACAATGTTGTTGAATAATGAAGATTTTAATATAAATGTTCATTGCACTGTATCTCCTCTTTTAAAGTGATTGTACCGTCAGTTCATCCCCTTTTTTGCAGTCGACATTTTTCTTATTAATTTTTATTTTTTTTTAATTTACGCTTAAAAATATTTGCTAATCATATTAAAGGAACATGGAGTTGTACCCCCCCCCCCCCACTTGGGATTGGGAGCATGTAATAAATGGAAGTGAAAATAAAGAAACCATTGAACTGCTAAAGAGCTGAAGGATTAGAATTTTCAGAATTTTGAGAATTAAATTTTTTTTTCTTTTTGCTTGTAAAGATTTTTTGGATGAGGCTGTCATTAAAACAATGCATTACTGGTCCGATTTACTGACGCCAAAAAAATCCGTTGAATGAATGTGGAACTGGTCCGAATTTTCTATTCACACACGCCTTGCCGTTAGAGCTCGCTGCGCGCCGGCGAGCTGCGCTCGCTATAATACAATGCTTAATTGTTGAACCAGGATTATTTGTTCATTTTTCTATGTACTGTGTCCGAAATTTTTCTTAATTGCTTTTCTTAACATATTCTATAAAATTAAAATAAAAAACAACGGCGTGGCTGGAAATTTAGAGGAGCGGACAGGGATGAAAATCTAAACTGAAATGGATTATATACACATGTACATGTACATGGCCTTAATTATTTTTGTTGCAGCTGACTGGAAAAAATTACATACTTTTTAATTTTTTTTATTATTTTATTTTATATTTTTTCAAACCAGAGAATGGGTGTACAGTGCGTGGTATCTCTTTAGAATTTTGTTCTTTAGGTCGAATTTCACTTATTATTGCCCAAAATAAGAATTTTAGATATCATAAAAGACTGTCAACAAATTAATGTATAAGGTTTACTACCAATCAATAAAAAAATGTGTATGTTATTTAAACCGTTTAAAAACGTGTACGCATATTTATTTGCATATCTTAAACCAAAGATGTCATCCAAGGTATCTGCTCGATCATTAACTCGCCCTACACTTTTCGCATTAGTGTTAATTAGTCAACCCCATTTTTGGGGGCATCCCGTTCCGTAAAGTTCTTTCCATCAAAAATAAAATCGCGTCTATTGGCCTATTTTATTTATTAACTTTTTTCGTATTAACCAAAGATGTCCGATCCAAGGTATCTGCCCGCGATGCATGGTGACTCATCCTACGTTCTCCACCATGACGTTAATCAGTCAAACCGCGTTCTTGGTTACCCCGTTCTGGAAAGTTCTATTCATCAAAATTAAAATCGCGCATTCAAGAAACGAATTGGCTCATGTTATTTTTTCAACATTTGTCAAATCTCAATTCTTATGTATACCCTAAATAGGTTCCCAGGATATATATTCACTCTTTACATAATCATTCAATATTATTTCAGTGCAAGTATATATTCTGATGCAAACTCCCACTGCCTTGGATCCGCCAAAGCGTGTCCACCACCTTACTCTCATATTTGCTATTTCGGGCTGGTTTATCGAAAATGAAAATAGGTTTTTAATTTATCTTACAATAATTACTTATCAGATAAAATTCAACTATAGCTTACGGACATCAACTCACACATGTTGAAACACCAAAGGTGTAAGCAGTTACTCGGGTGCAGGCATTTCGTAGTTTATTGGCAAAATGTTTAATTTATAAGTATAGATTGTAACAGTTTAAAAGTGACTTATAGGTCCGTTCGGCCGGGTGTATTGATGTTATATTTGTAAAAGAAATTTTGTAGTTATTATGTTATATACACATGTCACTATAATAAATTATTTACTTACTTACTATATATACAGTACAGATGTCTTTAACTACCTGATTAATATCGTCACTACAGAGATCGCCAAGGAAATTACAAATTTCATTTAGATAAGTTTTAATAGATTTGGCAGCTTTTTGACATTGCTTTTTACGATAACAAAGAGATGGTAATGATATGTCAGAAAAATAAACACTTGCATGAACATGTAGACATATACATGTAGCTGTTAAGATAAGTTCAAACATCTATTGTCCAGCAATGATTTAATTTAATTTAATTTGCCGGAATAATAATTAAGTTAAGAAGATATCTGATTCAAACACTAGTGTCCGTGAGATTAAAATTGTTGTGTTTTATAACAGCATCTTCATTGTTTCTGTTATACAAACTATTACGCACGTTTATCTCAACGTAGAAAAATTCGAAAGTTATGTTCTCACACTACAAAGGCAATCACACATTTGTTTGGTTAAGATTTTCACCATGAAATATAGTATACACCATCGGGTATGCATAGTATCACCTCAAAATCACGATATTTTCATAATGAACCAAATTTTAATGCATAGAGAACCAAAGGACGATTTCATTTTATTACGCAATGAACTACAATATTCCTTTTCTAGAATTTTTTTCTTTCAAAGTACCGCGAAACTAGTAAATATGAGTTAACTTTTGTCATTAATATGTCATTTTTTGAGTGCTTTTGTATTTGAATTTTTGTTGTTGTTGTTGGTTTTTTTTTTTTTGTCTGTTTGTTTGTTTTTTGCTCAACTCTGAATCAAAACTCAGTTTTGCTTGCTTCATTGAAAAGTACACTACTGTGATAATCGCTGTATTTGTTTGAAATAGGGATAATTTGTCATTCTTGTTCAAAAAGTGGCACATAATATCTAACTGGTCCAGATTCAAGTACTCTCAATACTTTGATTTATCATAGGGAGCGCTTTCATGGATCTTCCGGGTTTTGGTTACATCAACTTTCATGACATATATGCTAGCTAACCGCTTAAAAATGAAAGGGTAAGTCAAAAGAGGGCATTAATTATCATGAAAACGAAAAAAAAAATATCTGGGACCAATGGGAAATTAATTTAAGAATCAAGGTATTGATTTTTTATGTACATATAATTGATCACCACGCAGTTTCAAACGAAAGGAGAAAAATATTCCTCTATTATATTTGTTGAATTATTTGCTCAAGGACTAGGTAAACCTAATTATCTGTTTGTAAGTGAAAATATCGGCCTTGTAGTAAACTAAGCTTTTTTTTTCGCCCCTTATTATGGATACTATTAATTCATTTGAAAATTACATGTAATTACTCTATGAAAAGTTTGATTTCATTAAAATGCCTTGTACTCATGAATGTATTCATTTAAAAAAAAGACAAAAATAATCATATAATTATGTTTTATTTATTATCATGTCATATACACAATTTGATAATTGCTATTAGTCTTTTTGTGTTTTGTATGTGATAAAATAATAAGAATAACATAACTATTTAATCTACAAAACATATTTTATATCTAAGAAAGTTTTTTTTCAATACCAGTACGATACTGAGACGGACAGGCATACGGTGGTCTTGAAATCATCATTAACGAAAAGTCATATTAGAACACCATATAGCTGATCTCTATTTCTTGGTCCTTGACAGGTGCCCGGTCTTCTACAGTCGTAGGACTAGAGCGGCGAGGGCAGACAAGAGAAGGACAGAACCGATACTGAGCCGTGCGGCCATCACTCCTATGAAAAACGAATGACAATGTACAAAGTTGTAGTTTGAATAGCTAATTGTCAGTTAGTTAAAATAAGCTATAATAGCTATTGTTCAGTTAGCTAAGATAAGCTATAATATCTAATTGTCAGTAAACATAAGCTATAATAGCTAACTGTCAGGTAGTTAAGATACGTTATAATAGCTAATTTTCAGTTTGCTAAGATAAGCTATAATATCTAATTGTCAGTAAACATAAGCTATAATAGCTAACTGTCAGGTAGTTAAGATACATTATTATAATAATAGCTATTTTTCAGTTAGTTAAGATAAGCTATAATAGCTAATTGTCGGTTAAGATAAGCTATAATAGCTAATTGTCGGTTAAGATAAGCTATGATAGCTCGATTGGTTTACCTCTGCTTGACGGCGGAATGAGGACAAAGGGATCACTATGCAACTCGCATCTTTCTCCACTTACAAAATTACTACCGCATGTACACAAACTGGAAGTGCATGTTCCTAATCCACAGTCCTCGTTAACGGTACACGATTTATAAGCCGTGACCACTAAAAGGACAAATAAGTACATTAACAAGTATGATAACTAAGACATACAATGTGCACTATAAGTGTTTGCTCTTTGTTCGTTTATTGCCGTGTTTTATTGTTGCCATACAATATGTTCAATTAATGGAGTCGTAACTAGATTGTAGTTATTACGTTTGAATGTCGTCTATTTCATTCTATAAGTTAATCTGATCAAAAGTGTGTGTAGCTTCACATCTACATTCTCTCTCTAAAAAGAAAACGAAATAAAAAGACAATTACGAATAAACATGCTTATAGCGAAGCGTCAGATGGAAAACAAAAAGGTGTGTTTTTTTATATCCGATTAGTTTAATTTTAAGACCAGTGAGAAAACTGACTTAGCGTGAATTTATAATGTGTTCGCTATAAGCGTGTTTTACTCTTAATTGCTGATTTACTTTAATACGCACCTTCGCAAGCAGTCGAGTCCGCGCTTGCTTTATACCCAATTTTGCACAGGCATTCACCCCCGAAACATGCAGTATTTGCCAACGCATTCGCGCATTCTGTGGTCGTAAAACACGCACCCCCTTATTAAACACAAAAAAAATTCATTAATTTTAAGTTAATAAACATGTATAATAAATGAGATCTAACAGCTTGTGGGGGTGTAAAACATACCTATGGTGGCGGATATCCCTTGGAAGAGGCCACACAGCCACACAATTAAGACGACACAGAGTCCAGGTGAATACATTATATTCAGCTGCAATTCAAAAACAACCATTACTTGGCCAAAGAGCTCTATTTGATTAAAAGAAAAAAAACCCAACAAAAACGGTGTCATAAGTAAACATGAACAAGATAAAATTTTACACATGAATGATTCCTCCAATACGATATTTGAAGTGTTTGCAACTCTATACACTAATACACCCTACCCCACAAGCATTAAGTTGTGTTAATTTGTAATAAAATGAGCTCTTCTTTAATTAAAGGGGAATGGTGTTCGAATAGTGATCGAAAACTTTGACGTATGTACATGTTTATTCCAATTCGCGGGGATGTCAAGGCTGCTCGATTGATTTCACATCGATGTGTAGAAAATCACTTGTCTGTACTTCATACGATATAACGTCATAAATAACTTTGACGTCACGATCTGCATTTTTTTTCGATTGTACAGTGAATATTATTGAACATTAATTATTATATACCTATTTACTGGCTATGAGGACGATAGCAAGTTTATTGTCCCCCAAGACAGCAGCTATTTCACGAGGCAAAGCCGAGGGAAATAGTTGCTGTCGAGGGGGACAATAAACTTGCTATCGTCCTCATAGCCAGTAAATAAGTATTTTATTATACCGAAGTAAACTTTATTTGTCGGCGTTGCAGAATTTCTTGATGATAAACAAATTAGAGTTATCGCACTTTGAATTTAATGCAGCGATTGTATTACGTCAGAGGTGTTCCGAGTTTAAAAAGGAGGAAAATCGAATGCCGCAGGTGAATAGTTTCGATGGGCAGATATCACGGAAACTATTTCACGGTTAGATAGAATAGCATGTTTATATTCGTTGTAATTTAACTTAGAAAATATTCACAGAGGTATAATAATTTAAATTGACAACCCGAGAAAACCATTGTCAACCCATTGTCAGATGGAAAACAAAAAGGTGGGTTTTTTTTTTTTATTTCCGATTACTTAAATTTTAGGACCAGTGAGAAAACTGACTTAGCGTGAATTTATAATGTGTTCGCTATAGGCCTAAGCGTGTTTTACTTTTAATTGCTGATTTATTTTAATATGCACCTTCGCAAGAAGTATAGAGTCCGTGTGCATACAAATTTTCATAACGCGCTCACGCGCGTTACTCAATTTGTATGCACACACCGCTGCAGTTATGAGACTATATCTTTCAAAAAATAATTATTCAATGCTTAAATGACGTGAATTTTAATGCGAACCGTACGCGCATAATTAACAATTGTAACAATTGTAACAATTCTTTGTGTTACCCGTTGTCAAGTGTGTTGCTTACGCTGAGGGTAATAGAACGGATTATCAAATGCGTCTAAACCAATCAGATTTCAGTATTTAACATGAAAGTATAATAAAACTGCTTGTTTCCTTTACATATACACTGTTGTTAATGGTAAATGCTAGTGATAATAAATTATAATAAAATATTATTGATATTAAGTTTCAAATACTCAGCGACTTTAAAGCTTCGTAATAGTTAAATGACTATTTATAAACTAACGCCTGCACTTACTTAGTTTAATTTTTCATTAATTTAAAACCAACATCAGATAAATTAAATGTAGGACACTTGAGAGTAACGTTAAATTAAAACCAACCTCAGATAAATTTAATGTTAGACACGCGAGAGTAACTTTAAAATTAAAACCAACATCAGATAAATTTCAGAAAAAAACTATTTAAAACTAGAATAGTAAAGAAAGCAAGCCAGGATTTGGAAGGCTAGAAGTGAAGTGTATAAATCGAGGTAGAAGCCATTTTCATTTAAATAACGCTATATATCTAGGCAGCCAATGTGCTGTGAATTGCGTCATGCAGGTCAATGTCCAATTTGGTTGGTACTCTTTAATTTCTTTACGGGATGGTAAAGAAAAGGAGTTAGGAAATTGTTATCATTGCTTTATCTTGTTCATGTTTAAGGTCAGACTTCCATTAATTTTCTTTTTTCCCATCTCCGAAATATGAAGATTTCTACTACGTAATTTCAAAATTATATTTTCATGTTTTATGAGATTTTTTTTTTATTTGGATATATAACTTCAATTGAAAATATATACTAAGTCTTTATTAATGAGCAATCACTTGCATTTTGCATGCTATTAAAAGAAAAATTAAAAATATTCTAACTAAAAAAATAGCCTGGTTATGCACCCTGAATTTTGGGGCATTATGAGGTTTAAATAAAGATAAAGTATAAATAATCTATCAAGAAAAATTATCTAAAACTGAGGAACGTTGGGTGTGTTCTTAATGTCGAAATTATCCCCACCTGCACCCCCCCTTTCCCAGTATAAAAAACTTTTGTTTAAATAAACACCCAAGAAACTAAAAATTTTGAGTTCACCTAATCCATTGATTATCATTGTGAATCATTTAGAAATAATTCATAACAAGAGGAATTATCATTTTTTCCGTAGAGAGAAAACTTTTTCTTTTGATCGAGTTTGAAATCTTATCTTTAAAAATTCGTCGCTATTTAACAGTGCATAAAGACTTACCTTAAATGAGTGGGAATCAGCCTGTAAAATGTCAGCATATGCTGAGATAACCACCCAGTGCACCGAACTTATACCATGCGGGATCCTTGGCAACAGTATCACAAATGACTGGAACAATGTGAACTAGAACCCGAAAGTATGCCTGTGTTTGTCGTACTTTGATTCCATTCTACTTTTATTGAACTCAGTGGAAGGATGGTTGCACTTGGCGCCAGGTTTTAGATTCTCATCACTGTCTTTTCTTGTTTGTTTGTTTTTTAAATTCTTTTTTTTTTTTACATTAATAATATTGTTTAATTTTAGATGGTATTTGTATGTCAAAATGATTTTATACAATGTTACAATTGAAGAATTTTCTGTTTTGCCTATAAGATGATTAGAATTTACGTTTTCTTGCTCAGTTTATACAATATTTTGTCCCTTGGGAGCTAATACAATCAATTTTGCCCTCAACCCCAGTCAGTATTTGTATAATACTAGATGGTATCCCGCGCAAGCGCGGGAATTAACACTTTACAGATTAATATGATACAATGCTAACTATGTTGAACAATATTTTTTGTTCATTTTTGTATATACTGTGTCCGAATTTGCTTTCTTAACCTATTCTTTAAAATTTAAATAAAAAACCACAACTGCATGGCTTGACATATTTAGAGGAGCGAGCAGGGAAGAAAAATCTAAACTGAAAAGTACTAAAATTTTTATCACTGTCCAAAAAAAGAGTTTCAGATTGAAGACTGTTCTGATAAAATAATTGGGAAGAGGGGTCATTCTCTTCAACTTCCACGTTTCATGCATACATCATTTATTCATATAGACCGACGTAGAACACAATGTGTTCATTGTTTACAAATTAATGTATAAGGTTTACTACCAATTTGTCGTGCTTTAAAAATGTCTGAAATTAAAAATAAAAGCTTTTGTATGCATATTTATTTGCATATTTTAAACCAAAGTTATCAGATCCGAACAATCTGCCCGATGGTTAACTCGTCCTACACTAGCTTTCCGCCATGACGTTAATTAATCAACTCGCGTTCCATGACACCCCGATCTGGAAAGTTTTTTTTTCATCAAAACTAAAATCGCTTCAAATTGTTTCATTTTTATGGTGGCATATTTCTGCCCCCTACATGCAAGATAAAATATGTCAACATGCACGAAAATTATGTCAACATGCATGTCGCTCACCAGAGGTCAAGCTTTTTTATCTGCCAATCGCAACTTCTCGGGCCTTTCCGGCAGAGCTCGAAAAAACAGCTATGCCGGAAAGGCCCAAGAAGATGCGATTATTAAAACTAAAATCGCGCATTCAAGAAACGAATTGCCTTATTGTATTTATTCAACATTTATCAAATCTTCCATGTATACTCTAAGTGAGTTCCCAGTAAATATATTCCATCTTTACATAATCATTCAATATTATTTCATTGCAAGTATATATTTTGATGCTCTAACTACCACTGACTTGGATCCGCCAAAGCCTGTCCACCACCTTACTCTCATTTTTGCTATTTAATAATTTCGGGCTTGTTTATCGAAAATGAAAGTAGGTTTTTAATTAATTTTGCAATAATTACTCACCAGGTAAAATTCAGTTATAGC
Source organism: Magallana ariakensis (assembly GCA_020458035.1). NCBI lineage: Eukaryota > Metazoa > Mollusca > Bivalvia > Ostreida > Ostreidae > Magallana > Magallana ariakensis. Next base: position 73,386,795 of record CM035812.1, on the reverse strand, counting down.
TTACGGACATTTCCTATTACACGTGTTGAAATACCAAAGATATAAGCAGTTACTCTGATGCAGGCATTGTTTAGTTTATTGGCAAAATGTCATAGATATATATAAATATATATATATATATATATATATATATATATATATATATATATATATATATATATATATATATACAGGGTGATCCATAAATTCTGATATTGTTTTGAATCCCCATGTTTCTAGTCTAGTCAATCTATCAAAATTTTGGCCAAACCTCAAGAAAATTGCTACAAAGCTTTTTACCATTGAAAACAAAAGTTTTTATATGTACAAATTATATATTAAAAATATACATTTCTAAAATTTGCGGAAAATAGGTTTTTTGGGGTTAAAAACTGGGTTTTCATTGAAAAATCGCTGAAATATGGAAAAAGTTAATAACTATATGAAATAAATAGGCGTCATTTTATGCTGATCTTTAATGAAAGGATTTAAAATGTACAACTGATTTAAAAACGATGACAACAGAAATTGAAGGATTTTTGGGGTAAAAAATGGGATTTTCAAAGAAAAATGGCGGAAATCTGGAAAAATTTCATAACTAAATTAAATAAAATGGGTATCAATTTATGTTGGACTAAAAAACAGAATTTAATGGGTACAACCATTTAAAAATCTTTAACAATAAATATTCAAGGATTTTTTGGGGTAAAAATAAGGTTTTCATTAAAAAAAATAGCTGAAATCTGGAAAAATTCCATAACTGAATTAAATCAAATGGTTGTCAATTAATTATGAACTTAAGTCAAATGATTAAATATGTACAACTCATTTGAAAACTTTGACAACAAATATTGAAGAAATTTTGGGGAGAAATATATGTTTTTATTTTTAAAAAATCGCGGAAATCTGGAAAAAATACATAAATAAACTAAATCAAACGGTTGTCAATTTATCATAAACTTACGTGAAAGGATTGAATATGTACAACTTTTAAACACTCTGACAACAATTATTGAAGGAATTTTGAGATAAGATATAGGGTTTTCTTTGAAAAATCGTGAATGTCTGGAAACATGTAAAGGGGCATGGTCACGATTTGGGCTAAATTTTTATTTTACCATTTTAATGGATAATAGTAATATGCATAACAAAACTATTCTAAATTGTGAAAAGTAGTTGAAATTGCAAAATTATGTGCAAAGGTAAGAAGCAAATAGAAAAAATCCTTTTTAAATGAAGTTTTCACAACTATGCAACAGAAGTACTATACTCTGTCCTGAGTTTTTGCTTCCACTACTTTTTGCTTGATATTTCGATAATAATAAATACCTTTGTGCTCAAACTGCGTTCATCCACTAATATGAAAAATGTCCAGATTATCTGTTTTGAAACGCCCCCTCTACCGCTTCAGGTTTCAATACACATCCCAAAATAGAAAGTCTACGGGAATTTTGCATTGCATCAGCCATTAATAAGCCCGGATGATACCGTTGAAAATTTGCGCGAGGTGTCCCGAGTACTTCCGAATGGAGAAAAGATGTAAACATTTCACATTATAAATCTCCGTAAGAAATTTGTTTTCGTTCCTGTGAACTTTAATGAGTAAAAAGGGATAATTTATCAATGAAGATATCTTGGATATTTTCCAATTCATCGATTTCAACTCTACTTCTTTCACAGGTATGTGTATTTTTATTAAAAATCGTCAAAAAATGATGGAAGCAATAACTTGGGACAGACTATAGTAAACAAAAACATGGCACGAGCTTAGTTTTCAAAACTAAGAATTGCGAAGCCTGTATCTCATTTATAAGTGGACAGCCGACATTCAAATATCGGATGCCCATTAGTATACCTTTACAAAGCATTATTAACACTAAACAATAAAAATGTACATTATAGTTCCAGTCGTGACCATGTCTCTTAAATAAATTGGTACTAATATATAATTCTAGACTCGAATTTCATAATTTATTAGGAATTGTCCGAGTTATATAACAATTTCATAAGAAATATTAAAGAAACTTTTGGGTCAAATATTTCTTTTTAATTATTATTGTCATTAAAACTTCTTGAAATGCCGAAAAATGTAACGATAACAAATTCCTTTAATTTACTAAACGCTTTTTCTAACTTTAGAATTTGCATTTTGAAATACTTACTTTCAACATTAAAAAAATTAGGGTGATTTTTCGAGAACCTGGAAATATTCAATAACCTTATCAAACCAGTAATTGGTATCAACTTATTTTGTAAGCAAATGGTGCAAATAGTTTACAACGTAAACATGATCAAAAGTTAATAGATATGGAATTATGGAGTATTACAAATTTTCAAATCTAGGTTAAAGTTTTGTTTCCAATGTCATCATCATATTCTAGTGTATTACTTGAATTACATCCGTTGATTTCTTCATATCCACCTGAATACGCTATGTCATTCTTCTGACACATTTCTTATTGTCGCAGTAAATTTTGTGGATGGTTTTCAACAAAAATAAGGTTGTTTAGACATTTCAGTAGGTAAGGTTTGCAAGTTTCAGAGTCCACCCTATTCCGCAAGAGCGCGATCTGCAACTGTTGCGCTTTTTCAGTAGTGAGACTTTGAGTAAGTGCGCATTGAATATACACATGGCAACATCAAAAGTTGATGGAAGTGACTGCACTTGGACCACAGCATGCCTGTTTTGGTCGTAAACTATCTCCACCTGAGAATTTCTATACCCTCTTCTGGTGTCCCACCATACACACTGACTAATGCTTTCTCTCGTATTGATTATATTTTTTGCAGGCATTTTCTTGTTGAAATACAAATCCTGGCGATTGTAGATGAATTCTAAAAAAGATTTCAGGGTAGCAGGTTTTCCATTGCCATTATAACGATTAGTTGTATCTCACCATGTTAAAGCATAAATATAAAGGAATTGAAGAGAACAATCAATGCCAAGAACTGACTGTGTTTTAGATATACATTGTACATGTACAGGGTATTAGAAATTTGTGCTGACTTCTGTTTGTTAGAAGTGGAAAAAATGCTGTGTCAGCCTTCTTTTGCATAATCGCGCAGTAGAACCAGCAAATCAGTGTCTTCTCCGCTACTACCACTGTGTTATCGTCTGTCTTATCAACGGTTTTTAAAAATCAGCATCACCACCCGAACTTTGTGAGCTTCAATATTGCTTTCGTGTAGTTTCGTACAAGAAGTTTAATAAAGCGTTGCTTGTTTGATTCATTCAAAAGAAACGTTTCCTTTCTGAAACCCAATGGCATGTTTTAAGTAACTTCTGATTCCTTAATTATAAAAACTATGCAACATGTTTGCGGCATTCTGACGATATATACATGTAACCACATTTTCTTTGCCATTTAGTTTAGTTATTATGATGGACATACCATATGCCTCGTCTCCAGAGAATTCAGCAGACAAAAATTTGCCCTTTTTTGATTCAGAATCTGTACTTTTATTCTTAAAAACTATATTGCAAATTTAGAATATCATCTAAAATAATGTTTTAATTCTCCTCTGAGAAATCATAATTTTTTTTATTAAAAAAAATGAAATCAAAAACCAGACTTTAAAAATCGCCTGGAAAGTTCTTTTACCTTTTAATGCAAGAAAAAAAATCCCGTTATGGCTCACCATAGATTATTTTTCCAAGCGAATGAAGGCGACTGCCTCCTAAGTAAGAACATTTGATTTTGGATATTTGCTCTATACATTTTTGATTTAAGATTTTTGAGAATGTATTTCTGCTGGCAAATATCTGAAATCGGGCAATGAACGATTGTTTTGATTTAATGAGTCTCCCTACTAGCGACTTGGCTCGAATTCATGTTATTTTATACTTTCACCTAGCATCAAATAAACATAAAGAAACATTTAGAGACCCCCATATAAATGTATTTATGTGACATATATGATTATTGCAGTTTTTAAAATGTCTTTCTTAACTAATAATGACTAAATTTTCACATCTTGTGTCATCATGACGTCATATTTTCAGTGTATGGAGGACGAATCGCAGCATAAATAAAAAGTTGATTTTTACGGTTCGTGATTACAAACAGACACCCTTTTTTACGTCTTCCGCAAATTATATTTTTGTATATTTTTAATATGTTGTTTAGACTGTATTGTAGTGTAATTTAAAGCAATAAAACCTTTTGTAGCAATTTTCTTGAGGTCATTTTGTATATTGTTGTTTCATTCATTTTCTATGTTGAATCAGCTGTTTGTGTACCATGTGACTTTTATGTGTACTGATGTGTATGACGTCACGTTTTCTGTGTTCTTGAATAAATATGTTAGAAATGGACGCACGTGTTTTCTCGGTGCTCGCTTACATCCCATTACAGTTTAAAAGAAGAAGTTAATATTCACTGAAACAAATCATATGAATAAACAAGGAATACGGTTTATACTATGTAGATGAAGTGATGCTTGCGTGCCTTACATAGCAGTGCAGGGAAACTAAATACTAACATCAAAATAGCAAAATTACGTCATAGGTTTATTTGACGTCGGTATAAATTTAAAGTTTTAATGACAAATTGCCATTGCATCCTGTTTTACACTTCTGTTTAATTCCTCTTCATATTTCTTCAATTAGCAGATTTAAATTATGCTTTATGTATGAACTTAATCGACCGTTTAATAACATCAAATGAAACATCCCCACCCAATGTTCAGACCATGGTTTTGAGCATCCTCACAATGTCAGGGGTCCTGAGTCCACTCGTGGCCGTGGGTTTTGAGTAAGGCAGCAGTAAGTCACCTTTTGGGCTCAGTCCTAAAGAAAATGAAACAGTCTCGGACTCTTTTTTGGGTTTTTTCAAATCATACAATCATTATAATTATTCTTAATGTGTTTAAGGTACATTTTTATGCCTTGATCTACTGTTATTCACAGTTATTATTATTATTTTTTTTTTGGATGTCATTAAATACCGGTACACTTCTTACTAATCTATTCAGCTTCTTTCAGATGATCAGTCAGAGAACCTGGACAAAAAAGAGTTTTTGATTTTCCTTGTTCCTAAATTTGTCCTTATAGTTCTTCTTCCACTATACAAGCCAGTATGGTGAACTCTATTTTCCCCCGAACTTTATTTCTTTACTAGCCTAATACTGTAAAATGTTTTATGTCTGCAAAAACCAGTTCATCATAGTACGGATCACAGTTTAAGGTGAGCGAGTCCCAATGTACAGTAGTTGGATTTTATATCCATTTGGTAAGATTTGGGCACTATGACAAATCCCACATCAATGATATGGTGTCATCGCTTCTTTTTCAAGTAGATTTTTTCCATACCTTACAAATTTTATGAAATTGTTGCCATAGGAGATTAGAATGATACCTTATTTGACAGTTTATCTCATCAGGCAAGAATTTTATGATGTTCTATAATGGTATCAGAATTTATTGATCACCCTGTGCATTAAAAATGGATCTAATACTGTATTTTCACTATGTGGTCAAGAATTACATATATATCAATGAACTTAAATGGTACGTGATCAAATATTCTGAGAAGTCTTTCATATAAAGCACTTGCTACAACCTCCCCCCAAGGAATCTGCAAATAGAATTAAAAATTGAATTGAAAAAAGTATACATGTACAATTGTGTCGAAATTGTGCTTTTTTTCAATTCATAAAGTCCATAAATATTACCAGATATTTATGCGAGCTATTAAGGAGTAGGGAATCATTCTTTGAGTATCATGAGGTGATTATTTTGGTCGGGGCGTGGTCAAATCCCAATAAAGCCCGAAGGGCTTTATGATAGATTTGACCAAGCTCCGACCGAAATTATTACCTCATAATATTCAAGGAATGATTCCTTATTCCTTATATTTATATGATTTTCAGCAATTGTGCGATTAAATATTAGAATAGTGACATATTTATGTGAATTTCATTTCTTTTAATCATGAAAACCTCACTTGCGCCCCAACAATACGTCATTTGAATTTATTGGACTCTACAATACAAAATCGATTCGTAGTGTTTTCATAGACAAAGACACTGAAAAATGTAAATATATATAAATAAACACAAGTCGCATTTTTATAATAAGAGAAACATTAACAACTAGTAGACTAATTGTTCTCGAACAATTAGAGGTCTTTCCACCTATATTATTTTTTTTTGTTTTGTTTCAATATAATTAATTAAACATTTTCTCTGCGTTACTTTATAGAAAAAGGTTTAAAACTTAAATATGCTACTTTATTTTTTTTTATTTGACCTTGACCTTTGACCTTTATGCCATTTTGTTTGGACAAGGTAGACGCTTCCATCACAAGTGGTCCGAAGTCTTTACGATAAATAAAACAAAAGTTGGAAGTGATTTTATAGAATATTGAATACTTTCAGGGGCAATAACTACTAGAATGGAGGCTCGGATCCTTTCGGTGTATATAGATTAAAGAACCCTCTAAGTGTAATGAAGACATTGGTAAAAGTTCCAAGTCACTATCTCTTATGGTTTTAGAGGAGTAGCGATAACAAGCATTTCGAACAATAGGGGCAATAACTCTGTAATTATTCAAAGGTATGAGCCAAGGGGCTAAATTTTAAAATGTCTTAAGATGTCCTACTACATCTATGAAAAAGTTTTTCTCTACCACCCCAAACAAAAGAGATCTAAAAACTCATTAATTAACAGATTTTCAAATGACCTTGACCTTTGACCTTTATGTCATTTTGTTCGGCCAAGGTAGACGCTTCCATCCCAAGTGGTCCGACGTCTCTACGATTAATAATAAAAAAGTTGGAAGTGATTTTATACAAATTGAAATACTTTCAGGGGCAATAACTACTAGAAGGAGGCCTCTGATCCTTTCGGTATGAAAAGATTGAAGAACCCTCTAAGTGTACTGAAGACATTGGTGAAAGTTCCAAGTCTCTATCTCTTATGGTTTCAGAGGAGTAGCGATAACAAGCATTTCGTACACAAGGGCAATAACTTTGTAAGTTCTGGGAGTTATTAAGCAAAGGGTCATTTGGTACCATAACTTTCTATGGTCAATAACATGAAGTAAAAATTGTTTCGATATCTCTTGAAATAAAAAAGCTGTCCCTGGAAAAAAAGAGAAGAAAAAAAATAATAACTAGTAGACTAATTGTTCTCGAACAATTAGAGGTCTTTCCACCTATATTATTTTTTATGTTTTGTTTCAATATAATTTATTAAACATTTTCTCTGCGTTACTTAATAAAAAAAATGTTCAAAACTTAAATATACTATTTATTTATTTTTTTTTGGTTTGACCTTGACCTTTGACCTTTATGTCATTTTGTTCGGACAAGGTAGACGCTTCCATCCCAAGTAGTCCGAAGTCTTTATGATAAATAATAAAAAAGTTGGAAGTGATTTTATAGAATATTGAATACTTTCAGGGGCAATAACTGATAGAAGGTGGCCTCGGATCCTTTCGGTATAAATAGATTGAAGAACCCTCTAAGTGTAATGTAGACATTGGTGAAAGTTCCAAGTCACTATCTCTTATGGTTTTAGAGGAGTAGCGATAACAAGAATTTCGTAGAATAGGGGCAATAACTCTGTAATTATTCAAAGATATGAGACAAGGGGCTATATTTCAAAATGTCTTAAGATGTCCTACTACATACATGAAAAAGTTTTTCTCTACCACCCGTAACAAAAGAGATCTAAAAACTCATTAATTAACAGGTTTCCAAATGACCTTGACCTTTGACCTTTATGTCATTTTGTTCGGACAAGGTTGATGCTTCCATCCCAAGTGGCCCGAAGTCTCTACGATTAATAATAAAAAAGTTGGAAGTGATTTTATATAAATTTAAAAACTTTCAGGGGCAATAACTGCTAGAAGGGGGCCTCAGATCCTCTCGTTGTGAAAAGATTCAAGAACCCTCTAAGTGTACTGAAGACATTGGTAAAAGTTCCAAGTCTCTATCTCTTATGGTTTCAGAGGAGTAGCGATAACAAGCATTTCGTACACAAGGGCAATAACTTTATAAGTTCTGGGAGTTATTAGGCAAAGGGTTATTTGGTACCATAACTTTTTATGGTCAATAACATATAGAAAAAATTGTTTCAATATCTCTTGAAATAAAAAAGCTGTCCCTGGAAAAAGGAAAAGAAAAAAAATAATAATAAAAAACATAAGAATAACAAAAGGTCTTTCACCTGAAAGGTGGAAAGACCTAATAAACTAGTAGACTAATTGTTCTCGAACAATTAGAGGTCTTTCCACATTTATTATTTTTTATGTTTTGTTTCAATATAATTAATTAAACATTTTCTCTGCGTTACTTAATAAAAAAAGGTTAAAAACTTAAATATGGGGTTTTTTTTTGTTTGACCTTGACCTTTGACCTTTATGTCATTTTGTTCGGACAAGGTACACACTTCCATTCCAAGTAGTCCGAAGTGTTTACGATAAATAATAAAAAAGTTGGAAGTTATTTTATAGAATATTGAATACTTTCAGGGGCAATAACTGCTAGAAGGGGGCATCGGATCCTTCCGGTATACATAGATTGAACAACCCTCTAAGTGTTATGAAGACATTGGTAAAAGTTTCAAGTCACTATCTCTTATGGTTTTAGAGTAGTAGCGATAAAATGCATTTCGTACAATAGGGGCAATAACTCTGTAATTATTCAAAGCTATGAGCCAAGGGGCTATATTTTAAAATGTCTTAAGATGTCCTACTACATCCATGATAAAGTTTTTGACTACCACCCTAAACAAAAGAGATCTAAAAACTCATTAATTAACAGATTTCCAAATGACCTTGACCTTTGACCTTTATGTTATTTTGTTCGGCCAAGGTAGACGCTTCTATCCCAAGTGGTCCGACGTCTCTATGATAAATAATAAAAAAGTTGGAAGTGATTTTATGGAAATTCAAATACTTTCAGGGGCAATAACTATTATAAGGGGGTCTCGGATCCTTTCGGTTTTAGTAGATTTAAGAACCCTCTAAGTGTACTGAAGACATTGGTAAAAGTTCCAATTCTCTATCTCTTATGGTTTCAGAGGAGTAGCGATAACAAGCATTTCGTACACAAGGGCAATAACTTTGTAAGTTCTGGGAGTTTCTAAGCAAAGGGTCATTTGGTGCCATAACTTTTTATGGTCAATAACATAAAGAAAAAATTATTTCAATATCTCTTGAAATAAAAAAGCTGTCCCTGGAAAAAAAGAGAAGAAAAAAAATAATAATAACTAGTAGACTAATTGTTCTCGAACAATTAGAGGTCTTTCCACATTTATTATTTTTTATATTTTGTTTCAATATAATTAATTAAACATTTTCTCTGCGTTACTTAATAAAAAAAGGTTAAAAACTTAAATATGGGGGTTTTTTGGTTTGACCTTGACCTTTTACCTTTATGTCATTTTGTTCGGACAAGGTAGACACTTCCATCCCAAGTAGTCCGAAGGGTTTACGATAAATAATAAAAAAGTTGGAAGTGATTTTATAGAATATTGAATACTTTCAGGGGCAATAACTGCTAGAAGGGTGCCTCGGATCCTTTCCTTATAAATAGGTTAAAGAACCCTCTAAGTGCAATGAAGACATTGGTAAAAGTTCCAAGTCACTATCTCTTATGCTTTTAGAGGAGTAGAGATAACAAGCATTTCGTACAATAGGGGCAATAACTCTGTAATTATTCAAAGATATGAGACAAGGGGCTATATTTCAAAATGTCTTAAAATGTCCTACTACATCCATGAAAAAGTTTTTCTCTACCACCCTTAACAAAAGAGATCTAAAAACTCATTAATTAACAGGTTTCCAAATGACCTTGACCTTTGACCTTTATGTCATTTTGTTCGGACAAGGTTGATGCTTCCATCCCAAGTGGTCCGAAGTCTCTACGATTAATAATAAAAAAGTTGGAAGTGATTTTATATAAATTTAAAAACTTTCAGGGGCAATAACTGCTAGAAGGGGGCCTCAGATCCTCTCGTTGTGAAAAGATTCAAGAACCCTCTAAGTGTACTAAAGACATTGGTAAAAGTTCCAAGTCTCTATCTCTTATGATTTCAGAGGAGTAGCGATAACAAGCATTTCGTACACAAGGGCAATAACTTTGTAAGTTCTGGGAGTTATTAGGCAAAGGGTCATTTGGTACCATAACTTTTTATGGTCAATAACATAAAGAAAAAATTGTTACAATATCTCTTGAAATAAAAAAGCTGTCCCTGGAAAAAGGAAAAGAAAAAAAACTAGTAGACTAATTGTTCTCGAACAATTAGAGGTCTTTCCACCTCATTATTTTTTATGTTTTGTTTCAATATAATTAATAAAACATTTTCTCTGCGTTACTTTATAAAAAAAAAGTCAAAAACTGAAATATGTAACTTTAATTTTTTTTTTACCTTGACCTTTGACCTTTATGTCATATTGACTGGTAAAGGTCAACATTTCAATTTCAAGTGGTCTGATGGCCCTACGATGTAAGGTTCAAAAGTTGTAAGTGTTTTTAACGAAATTAAGAAACTTTCAGGGGCGATAACTGCTACAAGGGGGGCTCGGGCCCTTTATGTATGCATAGATTGAAGGAGCCCCTAGATGTACTGAATACATTAGTAAAAGTTTCAAGTCTCTACCTCTTATGGGTTATGAGAAGTAGCGATAACAAGCATTCTGTACAATAGGGGCAATAACTCTATAATTGTTTCAATGTAGGGGCTGAAGGGTTATATTTTGAAATGTCTTAAGAAGCCCTACTATATCCATGAAAAAGTTTTTCTCTACCACCCTTAACAAAAGAGATATAAAAACTCATTAATTAACTGATTTCCAAATGACCTTGACCTTTGACCTTTATATCATTTTGTTCGGCCAAGGTAGACGCTTCCATCCCAAGTGGTCCGAAGTCTTTACGATAAATAATAAAAAAGTTGGAAGCGATTTTATAGAAATTGGAATACTTTCAGGGGCAATAACTACTAGAAGGGGGGCTCAGATCCTTTCGGTATGAATAGATTGAAGAACCCTCTAAGTTTACTGAAGACATTGATAAAAGTTCCAAGTCTCTATCTCTTATTGTTTCAGAGGAGTAGTGATAACAAACATTTCGTACACAAGGGCAGTAACTTTGTAAGTTCTGGGAGTTATTAAGCAAAGGGTCATTTGGTACCATAACTTTTTATGATCAATAACATAAAGAAAAAATTGTTTCAATATCTCTTGAAATAAAAAAGCTGTCCCTGGAAAAAAAGAGAAGATAAAAAATAATAATAACTAGTAGACTAATTGTTCTCGAACAATTAGAGGTCTTTCCACCTATATTTTTTTATGTTTTGTTTCAATATAATGAATCAAACATTTTATCTACGTTACTGAATAAAAAAATAAAATTAAGTTAAAAACTTAAATGTGCTATTTTTTTTTGTTTGACCTTGACCTTTGACCTTTATGTTATTTTGTTCGGCCAAGGTATACGCTTCCATCCCAAGTGGTCCGAAGTCTCTACGATAAATAATAAAAAAGTTGGAAGTGATTTTATAGAATATTGAATATTCTTAGATCCTTTCGGAATGTATAGATTGAAGAACCCTCTAAGTTTACTGAAGACATTGGTAAAAGTTCCAAGTCTCTATCTCTTATGGTTACAGAGGAGTAGCGATAACAATCATTTTGTACACAAGGGCAATAACTTCGGAAGTTCTGGGAGTTATTAAGCAAAGGGTCATTTGGTACCATAACTTTTTATGATCAATAATATAAAGAAAAAATTGTTTCAATATCTCTTGAAATAAAAAAGCTATCCCTGGAAAAAAAGAGAAGAAAAATAATAATAATAATAATAATAATAATAATAAAAAACATAAGAAATACAAAAGGTCTTTCACCTGAAAGGTGGAAAGACCTAAAAACAGAAGAAAAACAAAAGGTCTTTCACCTGAAAGGTGGAAAGACCTAATAAGAATTTCAAAAGGTCTTTCACCTGAAAGGTGGAAAGACCTAATAATAATAAGAATAAAAATAAACAGAACTAGTAGACTAATTGTTCTCGAACAATTAGAGGTGTTTGCACCTCATTATTTTTTTATGTTGTGTTTCAATATAATTAATATAACATTTTCTCTGCGTTACATTATAAAAAAAAAGTCATATACTTAAATATGCAAATTTTATTTTGTTTGACCTTGACCTTTGACCTTTATGTCATATTGACTTATAAAGGTCAACATTTCAATTTTAAGTAGTCTGAAAGCCCTACGATGTAAGGTTCAAAAGTTGTAAGTGTTTTTAAAGAAATTAAATACTTTCAGGGGTGAAAACTGCTGTAAGGGGACCTCGGGCCCTTTCGGTATGAATAGATTGAAGGAGCGCCTAACTGTACTGAATACATTAGTAAAAGTTTTAAATCTCTACCTCTTATGGTTTATGAGAACTAGCGATAACAAGCATTTCGTATAATAGGGGCAATAACTCTATAATTGCTTCAATGTAGGGGCTGAAGGGTTATATTTTGAAATGTCTCAAGAAGCCCTACTATATCCATGAAAAAGTTTTTCTGTACCACCCTAAACAAAAGAGATCTAAAAATTGATCATTAATTGATATATTTTCAAATGACCTTGACCTTTGACCTTTATGTCATTTTTTTCGGCCAAGGTAGACGCTTCCATCCCAAGTGGTCCGAAGTCTCTACGATAAATAATAAAAAAGTTGGAAGTGATTTTATAGAAATTCAAATACTTTCAGGGGCAATAACTACTATAAGGGGGCCTCAAATCCTTTCGGTATGAATATATTAAAGAACCCTCTACGTGTACTGAAGACATAGGTGAAAGTTCCAAGTCTCTATCTCTTATGGTTTCAGAGGAGTAGCGATAACAGGCATTTCGTACACAAGGGCAATAACTTTGTAAGTTCTGGGAGTTATTAAGCAAAGGGTCATTTTTTACCATAACTTTTTATGTTCAATAACATAAAGAAAAAATTGTTTCAGTATCTCTTGAAATAAAAAAGCTGTCCCTGGAAAAAAAGAGAAGAAAAAAAATAATAATAATAATAATAATAACTAGTAGACTAATTGTTCTCGAACAATTAGAGGTCTTTCCACCTATATTATATTTTATTTATTGTTTCGATTTATTTAATTAAACATTTTCTCTGCGTTACTTAATAACAAAAAAGGATAAAAACTTAAATATGCTAATTTTTTTTTTTGTGTCTGACCTTGACCTTTGACCTTTATGTAATTTTGTTCGGACAAGGTAGACGCTTCAATCCCAAGTGGTCCGAAGTCTCTACGATTAATAATAAAAAAGTTGGAAGTGATTTTATATAAATTTAAATACTTTCAGGGGCAATAACTCCTAGAAGGGGGCCTAAGATCCTTTCGGTATGAATAGATTGAAGAACCCTCTAAGTGTACTGAAGACATTGGTAAAAGATCCAAGTCACTATCTCTTATGGTTTGAGAGGAATAGCGATAACAAGCATTTCGTACAATAGGGGCAATAACTCTGTAATAATTCAAAGGTATGAGCTAAGGGGCTATGTATTAAAATGTCTTAAGATGTCCTACTACATCCATGAAAAAGTTTTTCTCTACCACCCTTAACAAAAGAGATCTAAAAACTCATTAATTAACAGATTTCCAAATGACCTTGACCTTTGACCTTTATGTCATTCTGTTCGGCCAAGGTAGACGCTTCTATCCCAAGTAGTCCGAAGTCTCTTCGATAAATAATAAAAAAGTTGGAAGTGATTTTATAGAAATTAAAATAGTTTCAGGGGCAATAACTAATAGAAGCGGGCAAAGGATCCTTTCGGTATGAATATATTGAAGAACCCTCTAACTGTACTGAAGACATTGGTAAAAGTTCCAAGTCTCTATCTCTTATGGTTTCAGAGGAGTAGCGATAACAAGCATTTCGTACACAAGGGCAATAACTTTGTAAGTTCTGGGAGTTATTAAGCAAAGGGTCGTTTGGTAGCATAACTTTTTATGGTCAATAACATAAAGAAAAAAATGTTTCAATATCTTTTGAAATAAAAAAGCTGTCCCTGGAAAAAAAGAGAAGAAAAAAAATAATAATAAAAAACATAAGAATAACAAAAGGTCTTTCACCTGAAAGGTGGAAAGACCTAATAAAAAACATAAGAAATACAAAAGGTCTTTCACCTGAAAGGTGGAAAGACCTAATAAAAAACATAAAGAAAACAAAAGGTCTTTCACCTGAAAGGTGGAAAGACCTAATAATAATAAAAAACATAAGAATAACAAAAGGTCTTTCACCTGAAAGGTGGAAAGACCTAATAATAAAAAACATAAGAAATACAAAAGGTCTTTCACCTGAAAGGTGGAAAGACCTAAAAACATAAGAATAACAAAAGGTCTTTCACCTGAAAGGTGGAAAGACCTAATTCCTTAATTATTATTTTAGGTTCTTTAATCAGCAAAATAGATTGATCTTGCAATTTTGATATTTTAAAAATTGAAAAGATTGAGTGGGAAATTCTAAGTTTGTGTATGGATTTCCATATACGACTGACAACCGCAAACTGTGCCCTCACTGTCAGCTGCCTCGTGATGGTGGTGTCATGTTGGAAATTTTGTATTTACACCCACCCAGTTAATTAAAAAACAACATGACACTGGTACACTTACTTCTTTTTTTTTATTTTTTATAATTTATTGTTTTTGTTCCATACATACTTATGTTGAATAACATTAATAAATTCACTTTTTATAAATTTTATACACATGCATACTCACTCACACACAAGTACATGTATATATACATACATTTTTCAATATAAGTGGTAAATGGTTACTTTGCTTCAAAAAAATAAAACACCACCCCCCCCCCAAAAAAAAAAAACAAACAAATAATAATAAGAAGAAGAATATCAAATATTAATAGTAAATAATAATAATACTATCATAAACTAATCTAAAATATTTTTCCATGAAAGCCACAATTTTTCAAAGTTGCGCAGTTTTTGATTTTGGATAGCAGCATATTTTTCTAAATGATATTTTATTCTTAAGTGACTGAGTAATCCAAAAAAAATTGGCATTTTATTTTGCATTAAGGATATAAAAATATATTGTTTAACATATAGAATTATGAAATTTATAACCCTTTTATTGTTTGACAATGGTAGCTCACCAAGAATAATATTCGAAACATTAAAACCAACTCTTTCAGAAGTCTTTCTATATATGTGAAGACTTAAATCACTCCAGAGTGTTTGTACTTTATCACAAGAAAAGAAAACATGTAGTATTGTTTCAACATTTTCCATACAAAAACCACAGCAATCAGAAGTTTTAATGTTAATTTTCTTGAGGTATTTTCCAACAGGAACAATTCTATGCAAAATTCGAAATTGTAACCACTGGGCAGAAGAATCAGTAGTAATTTTATAACAAATTTTAAAAACATCTTGTACTGATATTGTGTCTACTCCATATGGTATAAGCTCTGCCTCCCACTTGCTGATAATATCATTTTTATTCAAAAAATTATAAAAGACTTTTGAACATTTTTCAGAAGATATGAGAGGTTCAAAAAATAAAGGTACATGTGGATTAGAAAGTCTTTTGAAAGAGGACCTATCTATTAACAATGATTTCAAATATTTTGAAATAGCTGTTACAATGCTATTATATTGCATCACACAACTGTCACTTAGATTGTATGTGTTTTTAAGAACTCCAAAGACTAAAAGATTACAATCATCATCAAAAAAGTCTTGCACAACTTTTATTCCCTTTTCATACCAGGATTGAATAAAAATTGGTTTGTTATCCACTTTTATATTAGAATTATACCACACTGGAATGTAATGAATTTTTTTTTTAAAATGCGGAGAGTAAGTAAAAGATTTCATATAACAGGTCCAAGCAATCAAAACATCTTTCCAAAAAGCATTGTTTTCTTTTAACAAACAATCAAACACAAAACTATCTCCAAAATCATATAATTTCTGTAAAATATCATCTCCATTGACAGCATAAAATATATCCAACCATGGTTTATGTGAACACATTAACCTTTTAATCCATGTACATTTAAGTGATGTAATAAAATTTCTTACATCTACCATTTTCATACCCTCTGACAAGTAGTGTTGAGTTATAAGAGACCTTTTAATTTTGTCTGTTTTAGATTTCCACAGAAACTCAAAAATAGCTATGCATATAAATGATACAATCTCCTTTTTGGGAGTAGGCAGCGATATAAATAAATGATTTAATTTTGGAATTAACAGACTCTTAATGACAGTGACACGACCAATTGGAGTAAGAATTCTTCTTTTCCATTGTTCCATAAGTGCAATGATTTTTGGAATCTGAATACCAAAATTATTATATTCAACAATTTCAGAGAGTTCAACAGAAAACCTTATAAATTAAAAGATGTAGATCCCCAGTCTAATTTCCATCTGGTATGATGAAACACTTGATCCGAAAATTTTTTTGAACCAATCCACACAATTTTTGTCTTAGTTGTATTAATTTTTAGTCCTGAAAAGCTGGAGTAAAAATCTATAGTTTCTAGTGCTTCGAACAAGGATTTTGGTGAACCATCAAGGGCTAACAAAGTGTCGTCTGCATACTGTGATATTTTATGTTCTTTATTATTAAAGAAAATGCCCTTAATATCCTTGTTTTGCTTTATAAGAATTGAAAGGATTTCTGCACATATAATGAATAAATATGGAGCAACAGGATCTCCTTGTGTACAACCTCTTTGTATGTCAAATTGTACTGATAAAAAACCACTCTGTAAAATGCAGGCACAGAAATTTGTGTTTAAAATATTTATCCACTGGATTATATATTCTCCAAAACCAAAAAAATTTAAAACTTTATAAATAAACGACCATGACATAGAGTCAAAGGCTTTTTCGAAATCAATGAGGACCAAAAGACCTGGAATTTCATGTATCTCTGTGTACGACATCAAATCATAAACAAAACGAGTATTTTCCCCTATGTATCTACCTTTTATAAAACCAGATTGTGTGTTTGAAATAATAATGTCTAAAACTTAGGCAACCAGATATAATCTTGTAAAGAACATTTAAAAGGGTTATTGGTTGCCAGTTCTTTAGAAACTGTCTTGGTTTGTCACCTTTTGGCAGACATGAAATTATTCCAAGCCTTTGAGAGATGATAGGAAGCTCTTTTTTTAAGAAAATACAGTTAATAGCTCTAACAACATAATTTTTTATATCACTCCAAAAAAATTAAAAAAATTCTGCAGTAAACCCATCGCTACCAGGAGACTTATTATTCTTCATATGCTTTAATACATTAAGAACTTCACCTTCCTCAATGTCTTTCTCCAGACCTTTGGAGATATTTATATCTATTTTTGGAATAGTAGAATTGGAGAGCACTTCTTCTAAATTCATATTAACTAAAATTGAATCTGCACTTTTATACAGAGTTTCATAATATGTCTTAACTTCATCTAAAATGTCTGCTTGTTAATATACAGTGCCGATACCTTCTAATTCAATTTTTTTTATTGTTTTATTTAAATAATTCCTAGATTCCAAATTACAAAAATATTTTGATGGTTTTTCACCCTCCTCTATCCAGCGAGCTCGAGACCTTATCATGTGGCCTAGTAACTTTTCTTTTCTAATATTCTCGAGGTCCTTTTTTTTCTTCTAATTTATTTAAATCAATCGAAGCATCTGATTCTAAATTCTCAATTTCTTGCAGTAGTGTTTTTTCTTTTCTGTCCTTTTCCTTTTTAATATATGAAGAATATGAAATAGTATTTCCCCGTATTTCCATCAGTAATACCTCAAGAAATAAACTTTCATCAATGTTATTTTTACATTGGAAATTTTTACTCTCTGCATTTACTTACTTCTGGTAATATATTGCTTACTGCTAACTGTGTTCTAGACTCAACGCATTGTCAGCAAGAAAACAGACTAAAAAAGCAGAAGCATTAGACATCCAAACCGCTATTAAGTTATAGTGATGTATCATGTAAGTCCCAAAAACTATTTCTTGGCCATCTTGGCAAACACAATGATTTGAATATTCAATTAGGATGGTTTACGAAATTTTAAGCATGCGGTTAACGGAACAGGTTTGGGTTGACGAGAGTTGACGAGAGTGAAATGTGCAGATTATTGCTATATAATAGTCATGTGAACACATAAAATGTGCACGCATTTAATGTAGTATTTAGTTTGTGTTAAACCCACATATCATGAACGTATATATTTGTGTAGGTGGGGGGAATGTGGTAAGCAATACCTTTATTGTCAAAAAAAACTTGCTGGCAAAAACGGCAGTGATTTCCAACAAAGTAAATAACCATTCTTGAAATGTATGCATTTCTTTAGCAAGACATTTATTTTTGTCATTTTTGCAGGCGTGCTGAAGTTATGAAACAAATGGCAGTTCGCAGTGTGGTGTAGACAGTAACAGAAACCAGTTAATAACTTTTAAACGAATCAGACGAATTTAAATTTACTCAACACAATAACAGAAGAGATAATTAGAATCAATTCTTAAAATTAATCAATATGTGTTATCGGCCATTTTTTGCAGAACAACTTTAAAGTTTTAAAAGATTTCACAAAACCTTACAACCTTATGACGTTACAATACGTTAGCGCGATGTCATCACTTTCGAACATCTACAAATGCAACTAATATAAGGTTGTGAGAAGAAATATTTCTTGAAACTCAAAGAATGCAGAAATAGAACCGTTTTAACAAGAGCTTGGACTTTCGGTGGGATGTTACTATCTAGTTTGCTCATCAAAACAAGCTTTCAAATATTGACCTCCTTTCTTCTAATTCGCTAAGAGAAGCTCATTAATATTCATAGACTGTCAAAACCAGAAAGCTGTTTGCCAAGATCTGTGTGAAATTTGACGCTGTTTCAGCGAAATATACATCCCTGGATAAGGTCGGACAAGTGTCATTGCGTTCAATGTATTCATGTCTTTTAGCCAATGACTGGACCGTTAACCACTAGTAGACCCCGCCTTCATCAAATCGGAGTTTGTCTCGTACTACCCAAAGTCCAAGCTCTTGTTAAAACGGTTCTAGTTTCCACAAAATTATCTACATACAATAAGTCTGTAATCGAATTCGATAATAATCTAAAATATGTTTAATTACTCAGTTTGATATTTTTTTTTTTTAGATCGGTACTAGTTGAAAAAAAACAGAAGTTTTAATTGTAAAAGAAGAGAAGTTAATGACTGTACAAAATTCGCTCTTAAAAAGTAAAAATGTGCCTGACAATATTTTAAAAACACGGAATATTTATGTGAACCCACAGCAAGAACTGCAAAATACATGACTCATCGAAGGATTTTTCATAAAGAGATCTTTGATTTAATGTCATTAATCACTTGCGCCGATGCGATTTATATAGACAATTTGCAGTGTTAGGATACGCACGTCACGTGATTATTTTCGTTAATTAAAACAGCACCGTTTTTCGATATTATTTTAGCTTCGGACAGCCTTAACATAGCTGCGATGTCACACTCTGCACCCCATATTTCATGGACGCTGTATTGTATAAAATGATGTACATCAAAATTTTCGTAACCAAAATTTTAATTCGAATTAAAAATTGGATTAAATTTCGTTGAAAAATTAAAAAGATATTAATGTTTATAAAATGATATATACGTGACATCGCCGCATCGTGAATTTACGTCTTTTTTAAACAATATTTTGAAACAGATAGACTTTTTAAAATTGTTTTAAAAGTTTATCGAACGTTACCGTCTATTTCGGATAACTACGTGGTGTCTATTGTCTCTAGTAAAGGCCGGACATGCGAATTGTGATACGATGCATTTTTTGCTTCGATAGATAGAAATCACTTGAAAATGTCATGGAATTGATATATCATCCTAAAAGTGAGAGGATAATGCATCAAAATTTTCAGATCTTTATTGAAATAGGTGGATATCTCAAAATACGAAATTTCAGTGTCACTTTACGCCGATTTCTCACGATTTTATCGCATCTGTGACATTACTTTTGGATCAACCCGTGTATGTCGTGCGTCTTTTAATTTTTAGCCCTTAATGATAACTAAATTTCTGTATATACTCCATTAAAGCTTTTTGAAATATTTTATTTTATGTTGCTAAAGATAATTTCTATTTGTAATTATAACACTGTAAATATGTTATGCTTTATGAAATCTCCTTAAGGAGGAAACAAAGAGAGAATGAATGAATGAGTCATTGCACAAAGTCAATTACAGTACATAATGTACCATTTCAAATTATTTTTATGATTACAGTGCGATCTTGTATTGCTGGTTGCTTTTCGTAGAAAAACTTTTATGTTGCATTTCATTTATATCGGTTAACTTATTGACATATTTCTGCAGTGTCAGAACTGAGTTAATGACTTTTAAAGAACTCTTTACAAAATGATTATATATAGAAAATGCGCTATTAAATTATTGATGCGTTTGGTGATACTTTTAAAACAACTCATCCATAAATTGTAACGAGAATCAACGTTGCGAAATTAGGATAGATATACAGTGATAAACATTTATGTAAATTTATGATGCGTGGTAATATGTGTGACCCGGCCCTCGATCCGTCAAAAAAATCACCAGAGACATAAATAAATGTTATTTATGTCTCTGTGTATAGTAAACAAGTAATAAGAAAAATTATATGGGCTGAATGCACAAATCCATCGAGGAATGAATAAACAATTTGTTTTATTGGCGTCATATTTTTAGATATTATATATCATTACACTTTAAGGTTTTTTAAATAATTAAGCTGGTCGACTTTTTAAGGTACGACTTACTAAACACCTATTACCCCAGGGTTCCTTTGATGTGATGTGGGTATGTACTATGTAGAAACGTATTGCCCATAAAATACAATGAATAAAAGCTCGTCTTTAGAAAAAATAGACAAGTTGTTGATTCAAGTGACCGATGAAAAGTACTCGTCTGCTTATAAACACTGATGAATAAACAGTTGAACAGGACACGACCGCTGAAGACCAGTTACCCCATTTCGCCAAATGTGTTAAGGCCTTGTCGTATTTTATTCTCTTATAGAAAATTTTATTTAAAAAATTGATATGGATTTAGTCTGACCAAGGTTCCTGTTTTGTCACGTTCTGCATCATATTTTGATATGGTGCCAGCATTCAGGTACTTTCATGTTGGTGGAATGCAAAATCTCTTACTTTTCAATCTCACAAGATAGAGAGGGGTATCTTTAAGGAGAAATTTTGGGGATTTTTTCATTCTAGTAAATAAATATCGTTTTACCCTGAAAAATTTATTCTATGAACAGTTAAGAAAATGCACTGCATGACCATCTTGGGGCATATACTGTAGTGCATCAAGGCCAGGAATTTTTTCAGCTTGATGAATATTTGTTAATCGCAATCCACTTACAAAAGAACCCCAAAATTCCCTAGGTTTTAGAGGTATGAGAATAAAGATAATGATATGAAAACTTGCAATTCCTGTATTCGAAAGCATTTATATGGATAATAAGTATATGCATCTACCTTTGCAAATGCTTGTTTATTTCTTGAAAAAAAATTTCAGAAATTATAATGTTGAGTTAATCCATTAAATCATTGAAAATATGTTTGAATCAGAACTTTTTTATAGGGCCAATGTCTCCAAGTTTATGTATACTCGAAAATAAAAAAAAGTCTTAAAACTGATGCCCACAAATATTTGTTGAAATATATATTAAGTAATGATAATTATGAATTTACTGGATACCTGTATAATAAATCATTGCTATCTATTTTAATCAGGTAGACAGGGATGATATCACAATGTGTTTAACAGGGCTAAAAAGTTGAGACAAAGGTTGAGGGACAATAAACACCGAGTATAATTGTTGAGAATGCCAGGAAAGGTCAAAGTTCGAGTGCTTGCTGGGCGGGGCCTGCCTGTCATGGACCGATCTACGGATCTTACAGATGCCTATGTTGAAGTATGATTTGTTTCTTCGGTTAAACTTTGTATATCGGCTATGGTATTGGTATTTAAATACAATACAATTCTTCTCCATCCTTTTGTCTGTTTCTTTAGAATAATTATGATAGATATATTTTGTATGTATTATTATTTGTATCAAATAGTACATAATCCTTTATTTAGGACTTTTCTTTTAATCTGTGTATTAATTTATTTATGCCTTCTTAGCTCATAATTAGAATAAAATTATCTTATCTGAATTACCCTAGTTTTGAAGTTTTGTTAATGACTGACTCAATCTTTACTCTTGTTTTGCAATCTAAAAGAATTGATAACTGATTATAAGCAACTGTTAATAAGGTTAATGGACTTGACAAGTATATTCCAGTAAATGATAATTTCTTTTAAGGTGCGCTTTGGGACAGATGTGTTCAAAACAGACATTTGCAAGAAGTCTTTGAATCCTCAGTGGAACTCGGAGTGGTTCAAGTTTGAGGTAATGTCTACAAATATTTAAAGACAGGCTTATACTACATGTAAATCAAACCTTAGTAATGTGTTATCTTGCTTTTTCTTTCATTTTTGCAGGTAGAGGATGAGAGTTTACAAGATGAGCCTTTGGAACTGAGGTAACCACGGTAACCTGGACAAGGTTGTTGTCTTAATGGAGTTGTAGACACGTTTTTATTTTGGAAAGGTGTATTGGATGATGTTTATAATTATCTGTGATTTGTGTGTCAGTAGTTAAGAAAGTTACAATGGCTATTGAATGTATCACTTGTATTACATTGGCCACTGAATGTATTACTTGTATTATATTGACCACCTAATGTATCACTTGTACATGTATTAAATTGGCCACGGAATGTATTATTTGTATTTATACATTGACCACTGAATGTATTATTAGTTCCAGTGAAGAGACCTAAGATGAGAGCACAACTGTCTCATAGTCAAGCACAGTAAATAAGAACTGAGCTATTGTGCAAGTTAACTGTGTTAACTTTGTTTCAGGGTTCTGGACCATGACACATACAGTGCAAATGATGCAATAGGAAAAATATATGTTGACCTTAATCCGTTACTGACCAAAGATCCCCTCAAGGTCATTAGTGGCTGGTTCCCAATCTATGACACTATGCACGGTATGTTTATAACTGGAGGCACTGGTTGTGACCGCCTACTGATATTATGAGTGTTAAGTCCAGTGTTATGAACAACATTTTTACTGTTTTGAATGCATATTTTCCAAATCTTCTTATAATAATTTGAAACATATTGTGTACTGGATATTCTTGATTAAACGACAGGAATTATTATCCACACAAAATTGTTAGAAGCACCCCTCACAAATTTTATAAAGTCTCAATTTTATTTTTTGGACAGTTGTGAGACATATGAAATTTACAGAAAATTTTGGCGCATGGGATTTCATGTTCTCGCGACATGATACAGAATGGCAGAATCTCAGAATTTTAAACTCATATAAAATAAGACAGTTATTTGATATTACAATTTAGTCAATTTGTATGTTAACTTTGTACTTACGACAGTGAGTAAGCTACGACTATAATCCTAAACAATTATTTTTAAAGTCCTCTTTGAATTTCATACTTTCTTACTAAGTATGCAGTATCCAGCTCATGTGCAGATGATGACCACTAACTCATTAAAAAAAAAAAAAATGTTTCCTGCCAATACCCATTATAAAGTTAAATCAATGCTCTCTTAGGGAAGACCACCTGCTATATCAGTTTTGTTTATGTTTCTTTCTTTGTAAACATTTTTCATTTTTTGTACCGGTATTTGTTTCATGGAACTATTATGGAAGGTGACAGCCAAGTGTTATGTATATGATAAAAAAAAGATAAGCAGCAACCAACGATATCCAAGTAATGAGCTTATGATAAACAAGACAAAATTGAATTAATCTGAAGTGTTGACAGCTTAAGGCATGATTGAGGTGGGTTTTTTTTCCAGGCATTCGTGGAGAACTTAATATCATTGTGAAAGTGGACCTATTCTCTGATGTGAATAAGTTCAGACAGTCATCCTGTGGAATTCAGTTTTTCAGCAGTGAGTGTTACTTTATGCAATGAATATTTCATATATCCATAATTATTATGCCTCCTGTCAGTTTGTTGGTATATATTCAATACTCATCTATTTTTGCATAGAATACAAAGGGTTTTTTTTAAGCGTAAGCATACTATGCCGAAATAGAGCACGGCAAATGTCTTCAATGAAAATCTTACTGGCGCCGACAGCAGGTTCCAAACACTGGCCCCTAAAATCATTACATCTGAAAGCCCAATGCGTCACCGTAACGCTACGTTAGCCAAAAATATATATGGCAGTTTTTATACATGTATTATATAAAACGTAGATACATACGATTGACATTAAACAGTTAAAATTATTAATCTTTCCAAAAATACCTCATTATTTACGGTTATTTTAAAGTTAAAGTTTCTGATAAACTTTTGAACAAATTGATTAAACATTTTTCAAAGAAATTGTACATTAGCATCACAAAAACGCTTTTTTAAATGATGCTTGATTAAGAATGTACAAGAATTCAATGAGATTTCGTCTGCCCAAAAATTAAAGTTTTCTTGTTAAGGTCAATCGTGTCTCATTTCTTGAAAAAAACATAAACGTTTGTTGACTTTTTTTTTATTGTACCGCAACTTGTTGATAAAATAATCAATCAAATCAATTAATTGATTTGAAAGAACAAACGCTTGCTTTTCTGGTTATTTTTTTTAGTGACTATAATAACACTCAAACGTCACAGCTACTTATATCAAAGCACGTCTGTATATACAACAGTCGGCATAATAATAACAATAGTGTTGTGTTGTGCATGTACTATTCGGCTCGTGCACTATGTATCAAACCCTGACTACTATTTAGGCATAGTACATGCACAACACAACACTATTATATAAATATGATAGTCTTTCAAAGAATAGGTAGACTACTGAAAAAGAAAAAAAAATACTTGTTGATACTTTAAAGGACAAACATTTTACAAACTCCCCCCTTTTTACCTGTACGAACTTCAAAATGATGCCACCTGTCAATCAAGTTTGAAACAAAAGCGCCCAGTTTAATTGACGGGATCGTCAGAGCGTGATCTGGCCAGGTCCGTGAAATTCTGTTTACTAGCAATTAACAACATTATCTTCCGTCACGTATTTAAAGGGGAAAATGAAAATAAGATTTTTAACTTTACCGAAATTTATAATGAAAATTAATTATTTAGAAATTGAAATTACACAATTTATATTTGAATTTGCGTGACCTTTTAAATTTCACAAAGATGAGCAGCTCTAAAATATATGAAATTTTCTTTTTAAAACAAACGTATGAGATACTAAAGCTTTATTTACTGGTAAAACAGGCAATTGGCACTTGGTGCACAAGTTGGGAAACAAACTCCATCTTCATCAAAACATGGCTGCGTACATTCCACATTAATTCTTATTGATCGCATGGTTATCTTAACATACTATAATTTGTTAAAATTAACTAAATCATACAATGTCAATTGATAAACACAATGTACTGAGCTATACATATGTATTTTTAAAGCAGAATTAATTTATTGCAATTATTTACTTGTGCTTTACACAAGTGTGTTTAGAGAAAATTAGGACGACACAGACTTCAATGTAGAACGTACAATCCAACTGTTAGATTGGATTCATTTCCATATAAAATCGCTTCATATGGACATTTACAAAAATAAGATATTCCAACTAAGATCAATCCTGACTAATTATTTATTTTCTGTGTATCCCTGTGTATAGAGATTAGCAGCGTTCAAGACAGCAGGTAGACTGCATGCCCCGGAGGCTTTCACACCTCTATAAAATAAGCCCCGCCCTCACCTGAGATTTACCACCCGTTAAAAATGTTCGGCTTTTAACATCACACATATCAACAGAGTACTTAAACACTTGATCTTCATGAAAGTGCTATTTTCAAATATTTGTTTACTGAAGTCTTTGTTGGACAATTTTATAGGAAGCATGTACAGTCAAACTTCGTTATCTCGAACTAGATTGGACTGTTTAAAAAATTTGAGATATCCGAGTGTTCGAGATATGGAGGGAAAAAGACTTCAAAATAAGTGGTTGGGACTTACAAATCACTTTGACATATCCATTTTATTTAAGATATCAGTTTTCGAGATATCGAAGTTCAACTGGGTGTATATTTAAAGCAGTCGGATAGTTGTGAACATCAATCTGAAGTACGGTACAAAGTAAAAATTAGGAAGGCTTTTATGAGAAATATTCAACAACTGTGGAATGTTTCAGCTGCTGAGGTTCCGTCTGGATATCGGATGCAGGTAATCAATGGATTTGTGGAGGAACTTGTGGTAAATGACGATCCGGAGTACCAGTGGATTGACAAGATCCGCACACCTCGCGCATCCAATGAAGCTCGACAGAGGCTCTTCTCCAAATTATCAGGTGTGTTTTCATGCATTCCTAATGTGTGTCTATATACACCTGTATGCTGTGGTATCAGCATTATTCACTATACACCTGTATGCTGTGGTATCAAATTTATTCACTATACACCTGTATGCTGTGGTATCAGCTTTATTCACTATACACCTGTATGCTGTGGTATCACGTTATTCACTAAACACCAGTTTTCCTGATTTTGTTGTTGGGCCTCATCAATAAATATTGGTCTTGCAGCACCATCATTTTCAATTTTTCAGGGTCATGAATGGCAAATGTCGCACCAAATCTTTAAATATTCTCAAATTGATTGACCACAATTAAGTATTGATATAACCCCAGTTTATGAGTATTATTATTAATACTTAAGGACACATGAGACATTCCTTATTTTAGATAGTTTTCCTGATAGATTATTCGTTATTTGTTTGCATTTAAACCTGTTTATGTCCAAAAATTCAGGGTACATTACCAGGCTTTGTTTGATGTTATAATATTATGGATTTTCCATATAATAGTATGCAAAATGCAATTAGTCATGGTATATGATATTTTCCATTGAAAGTACCGGTATTTATGTACAGTAAATAGAAAAATATCATATGTCGGGTAACATTGAATATAATTATGTAGTGGGAATCTTCACAATGTGGAGATAAGAAATTTTTCATAGAATAATGGAAGATAGGTTGTATCTGACCTTAATATATAATTGAGGGAAAATAAAATATATCGGTATGTACTCATACAAATGTAAAACTTGTTCACTAACAATATGAGTAGCTTCATTGATGTTAATTTTAATGGACCAGTCTCAAACCATTTGACCATGTATCATATTTAATGCATGTAACATGAATCTGAATACTGCATTTATTTCATGTTATTTTATCAAGGTGAACTCCAGAGAAAAATTGGTGTGAAAGTATCAGAGTTAGGAGGAAATGCTGTCATAGGGTATGGGCAAGCAAGTATTGTAATATTATAATGATTATGGTACATGTAAATACACACAGGAACATGTATATATGAATTTTCTTGCTGTGACGGAATAATCATATAAAGAAAAGCTAGGCTTAAAGAAGATACGGTTAAAATCATGAAGTGATGGGATATAATCATGTAGAGATAGGATAAAATAGTGAAAGGATAAGATATAATCACGTAGTGATAGGATAAAATAGTGAAAGGATAGGATACAATCATGTAGAGATAGGATAAAATAGTGAAAGGATAGGATACAATCATGTAGAGATAGGATAAAATAGTGAAAGGATAGGATATAATCATGTAGAGATAGGATAAAATAGTGTAGAGATAGGATACAATCATGTAGAGATAGGATAAAATAGTGAAATGATAGGATATAATCACGTAGTGATAGGATAAAATAGTGTAGAGATAGGATATAATCATGTAGAGATAGGATAAAATAGTGAAAGGATAGGATATAATCACGTAGTGATAGGATAAAATAGTGAAAGGATAGGATACAATCATGTAGAGATAGAATAAAATAGTGAAAGGATAGGATACAATCATGTAGAGATAGGATAAAATAGTGAAAGGATAGGATACAATCATGTAGAGATAGGATAAAATAGTGAAAGGATAGGATACAATCATGTAGAGATAGGATAAAATAGTGAAAGGATAGGATACAATCATGTAGGTATAGGATAAAATAGTGTAGAGATAGGATATAATCACGTAGAGATAGGATATAATCACGTAGAGATAGGATAAAATAGTGTAGAGATAGGATATAATCATGTAGGTATAGGATAAAATAGTGTAGAGATAGGATATAATCATGTAGGTATAGGATAAAATAGTTTAGAGATAGGATACAATCATGTAAAGATATTAACTATGAAAACATGAAGCAATATGATATAATTATGTATGCTCATCTAGGAGTAAGTTAAAGTCATAAAATGATTTAATTGAACCATTTAGTCTTATTAGATATGGGGTAGAATTGTGTAGTTAAGTATAATTTAATATGTCTGTCTCTGACTTTTTGTAGCTAGTGCTTTGTTTTGCAATGACTTTTTCAGTTCATGTTTTATTTCAGAAATAAAGTACTAGTCTTCATGAATGTTGCAGAATAACCTCTGAGATCAAGAAATGTACCAAGTTGTTTTGAAAGATAAAAGCTGAGGCGTTACCCAAGGTTTTGTTATATTTGTCAATATATATCTAAAGCTTACCAAAAAGTCAGCAGTAGATGGCCCAGGTCCTCAGTCCCAAAGAAAGCGCGTCTGTACGTCTCCAGGACAAGGATATAAAGGCGCTGATCAGTGCTCAGCTGTAATTGAGCTCTATTGTTTAATGGCACCGAGCCCGACGTAAATACCACAGTTTTTATATTTCAAACAACATTTACAGACCAAGGAGGTAATCCTGCAACATTCACAATAACAAGAACTTTATTTCTATTCTACTAACAGCTAAGGTATTTCACTGATTGATTCTCCTATATAGAGAGATGATCTAGGCCATTTAGACTGTTGTTTTGCGTACCCCCAAAGGTTTTGTTGATATTAAATACATTTCTCTTATTTATAAAATATCTTTGAATCATATTTCTTTAAATTTTAAGGGTAATTTAATACGATTATTAATACTATTCTTTCTTTATTTTATATAAGAACACACAGTGTAAATGTGCTAGGGAGGTCCTTGGAACAACTCCATGGAGCCCTTCGAAATAAACATTTGAGGCAATATACTTCATTTTGACTGGAACTAAGATGTGAAATTGACATGGTTTTTAAACTTTTTACAGTTTGAAGTTATATTTTCATGATTAATGTGAGAAAAATAGGTATTCTGATCTGATAATTTACTGATGAAGTTTGTGGTACATGTATATTGGAGAATAATGTCCGCGCCTCCCTTTGATCTCTGCAATAACTGTAGTAGAATTGTACATGTACAGTGTGTATTACAATAGCTACAGCATGAATTACATGTATTTGTATTACATTGACATTGATATACTGAATGTATAAATTGTATTACATTGACCACAGATAGTATTATCGTATTTGTATTACATCAATTACCAAAATGTAATCTTTGCAGTTACTGCCAATGCTTTGACCTATTTGTATTAGATCAATTACCAAAATGTAATCTTTGCAGTTACTGCCAATGCTTCGACCTATTTGTATTACATCAATTACCAAAATGTAATCTTTGCAGTTACTGCCAATGCTTCGACCTGGAGGGCGAGTCTGGTATAGTGGCCCGAGGGATAGGGACAGGCGTGACCTTGGTGCGACCTTCACAAATGATGCCCCCCTCCCCACTGGGTGTCTCCCCACAGTTCAAAGAGTAAATTGTTTTCTTCTTAACTGTAATATTTTAAATGTTATTGATTTTTTTTATGTTTGCATGGTCTTAATATTTTGTTACATGACAGCTGTTTTTTTTATATTACATGTACTTCTTTTTTAAATTTTGGAAAGATATAGAATGATTCTCAATACTTTGTTTATTCAGCAATGGAAGCTAGATGTTTGGTAGAGAGAAGGTATTAAGATCATAACAGTAAACATATTGCACACAAATTGCACAGAAAATATCTTTTTCTGAAACTTCTGAAGCATTTTTTTTAATAATATCAATTTTGTTTTTCGTGTCAAATTTTTATCATTAGTAGATCTATTTAAAAAAATCCACTGTAGTTGTTTTCACACAGAAGTTTGAGGTAAATGAACTACAAATGAATAACATAAATTTTCACTGAAACATGGTAATGGGTTTTTGTGTTTGTTTGATTGTGATTGGCAGAAGTCAAAACTATTGCCTGACAATTGGTTGCAAGAAGACAGCTAACACATCAATAGTTTGATAAATCAATTAGATAATTCTAAGAGGTCTTTAGGTAAAGAGCTCTGTACAATGAGGGAAATAGGGAAATGTTCAAATTTTAAAGCTTAAATATTTGAATTTTTTCTTTACTAAATGCACTCTGTAATAGTTTATTGCCAAAATTGTCATCTTTAAAAGTTTTAGGTAGATCTGATGGGTACCGTAATTTCTTGACCACCCAGCCACCTTAAAATCGTTTTTACAATTGTCAGGTTTTTACCCCATCATGCTCTAGTCACCTTGATTTTTGGGAGTTCCTTGATTACTGTAAACCAACTATTCGCGACGACTTTATTTCGCTATTTACTGTAAACGTACTATATTTAACGTGTACGATATTTGGCGGAACATGATTTTTCAACAAGTTAGCAAGGTTTGATTTAGCGCATTTCTGAATGTACCTATTTATCTACTGATATATTTTACATTTGGCGATAAACCTGATTTAGCGGACGTCGTTTTCTGCAAAAAACGCTAAAAAGAATACACAGCCAAATGTAATACGTTTACAGTATGTGAGATGAACTGGTTTGCGGCCACTAATTTTCGCGACCAAGCCTTATCCACACTTGTTTTTTTATTACAGCTATATGGTAAATACTGGTCCGCGGTGAGAAATATTCGCGATAATGAGGCTCTCGTGAATCTTGCGTTAATTTCTCGCGTGCAAATAAAAGTTGGTTTACAGTATATGATATAGTTTATTTAAAATAAATGTGGTGTCCTGACTTTGAGATCTACACAGAAGAATCAGCAACTGTGATTTGATAACATCCAATGAGGAAACATGATGCAACTGGCATCACCACTTTAAATCTTTGTATTGATTTTTTTTTTCTTAAATATCATGAAATATATCTTTTTGTTATTTAGCTTGTTTCAAGTTTGCATACAAATGAAAAAAAGAAATGTTAACATAGAAATACAAATTTCAAGGGAATTTTCATGAATAACTGTCTTTCAGTTCTATATCTTTGGTTACATAAATAAGTTACATCATTAGCATACTGAAAATAGATTCCGCATGGAATTTAAACATGGGTTTCATTTTCTTCCTTGGTTTTCATTTGGTTATATAATTTTCAGTCCAATAACCAAATGTTGGATGAAGTCAATAAGTTCTGTTTTATTTGAAATTTGATGACGTATTCTCTGAAAAATATATTATGTTGTCAAGACAGCCTTGTGCAATGATGCTGTTAAAATGCACCTTATTGAGTGAAAAGTCTATTTGTTGTCACATTTGATGTTGTCTAAATCCAAAAAACAGTAGGACTATTTTAAATGATCCCAGTTTGTATGCACTGGAGATTGGTTTAAAAGGATTAACTGTGGTCACATGTATTATGGATAAAACACAAAAAGCAATTGTGCTACCTTTAATGGTTTTCATAGCTTGTAAAAAAAAAATCCTACATGACTAATTCACGGTGAAGGACTAGGATATAGGTCTGTTTGGATTGATATTCCTGTGGTTTTGTTGAGTTAAGGCTTCAGAATAATTTAGTGGAGACTAAAGTAAAGAATAGATATTAGATATTCTGTTTGACTGCAGAGCATGCCTTTCATGTGTGGATTTCATTTATGCACCAGTCAGATGTTTTATTAATTAGTCCACATCACACAACCATGCATCTTTCTTATTTTATTGTTCATCTTCAATAACTCCAAGTTCCCTCTACTAATGTTAAATTCATTTTTTGATTTAATGGCTCTTGGCTTAAAAAAGTGTAGTTAGTTTAAAATTCTCTTTTCACATACTAGATTAGTCAATTACATACAGCAGATGTATTAATGGTAAAAGAATAATTGCATTTCAACTTTGAAATCTTTTTTGAAATTATATTAAATAAATGATTGATGCATCGTGACTTTGTGATTTTTTTAGGTTAAAGGGAGCTAAACACAATTTGAGCTAAAAATTTCCAAATTTTATTTTTCCAATTATAATGACATGGGTATTATATTGAGATACAGATTTCAGAATTCTTTGTTTTGTTGAAAAAAACCTGAGTCTTGTTAATTGTTTTTACAGTATATGTTGTATTGATATAGGTGTGAATCAAAATCTTAAAATGTTGATCTCAAATCATGTCTAGGTACCTTTAAAAAAGATCAATTTTTTTTAGATTGTGATTTAAATTATTAATTTATAAATATGAATAACAGCTTCTTTTACTAGGAGGTATGGGACATCTCCAAATTATGACATATATTTTTTTCTTTTGAAATAAACAATCAACATCAGCTACTGATCTGCAATTCAGAAGTTTTAAACCTTCTGGGAATTTTATAGTACAGAATTTTAAAGTGGTACAATTTGAAAATTATATCTGTGTATCATGATGTACTTTTATCCGCATTAAAATCCCTGGGTGTCCCACACCACCTTATTTCTTATGTGTTGCATGTATGTGTTGTGTTAGAGCATGTCCTTTTAGTAGTGAGTGGTGTTTTCCTTTTTTTCAGTATGAGGCATGCTGTGAACTCACTAAACTACTTCAATCATCACCAAACACCGCCTAGTTATGGTCCCTCACTGACTTCTCGCTCACATCATCACTTAACAATGACCCCTCCCCACACTCCAATCAGGAAGTCCGTCTCCATATCCCCACCCCCCTCTGCCCCTCCTGTCGTTTATAGCAGCCAATCAGCATTTAGTTTTCCTTTCAGTTCCCCCCTTCCTGAGGAATCGGCCACACCCTCCTCCCCACCCTCCCAGATCATAAGGTGTGCCACGTCACCTGTCAAGGTTGTTTCTCCCCATACACAGGTGCGAAGGTCATCTGACTCGGACGTCAGTAACATTACCCCACCCAAAGGTAGGTCACACCATAACACTGTAAACGTATTACATTTGGCTGTGTATTCTATTTAGTGTTTTTGGCAGAATGCAACTTCTTCTTAATCAAGTACATGTCAAATGCACACGTATCTGTCTCTTAGAAATATCAAAACATTAATGTGCTTAGAACTACACTTTACATATAGTTGTATATACATGTAGATAAATAGGTACACTCAGAAATATGCTAAATCAAATCCATGTTAATCTGTTGAAAAGCCATTTTCTGCCAAATATTGTACTAGCAAGATATAAATAAATACATCTACAGTACTTGTAAAGCAGTGATGATACTGTGTGTACCTGCTTTCATTTCTTAATGTACCAGAGTTACGATTATTTTCCAGGAAGCAGTCTAACAGAGAGCAGTGGGAGTGGTAGTGGTTTAGGAAGTGGTGGAAAAGCGATGACCAAACTCTCGGCACAGCAACCCAGCATAGAGCTGATGGTGAGGCACCTCCTCATGTACAGCAAATTCCTAATTAAACGCTGGGAATTAATTTTTGCATAAAATTGTATGAAGCACCTTTCACCGATTATAGAATCTCACAGTAATTTTTTGGTCAGTTGTAAACTACATGTATACTTAATTAAGATAAAAATTTGGGGTTCACAATTAATATATTATCACAGTTTGATACAACATGGCAGAATTAAGTAAAATAAGGAATCTTCATTAGATGTATGTACAGAGAGCTAAAGTTTTCAACTCAGCAATTCTCAATGTATTGGAGGATAATTTCACACAATTGTATATACAAGACAAAACAAAATACACATTAGATCACAATACATGGGGTTTTTGGCAGAGGGGTTGTTTCAAAATGTATATCTGTCTTTTGGTAGATAATTTTGATACATACTCAGATTTAACAAAATGTTTTATTCATGATTCATTGTGAATGAAAATTAGTGCAAGTTTATTTATACGTCTAGATTGTTTGTATACAAAGCTATTTGTGATTTTAGGAGTATCCATTTTTCACTATGACATCATTTCCTGTGGGGTTCATAATTCACCTTGGGGGTGTTGTGTCGGCCAAGTCTGTCAAACTTCTCGACAAGATTCACAACCCAGGTATGTCAAATTTTTACTGGCTTTACTGCAAGCAGTGAAGTCAAACATCAAAAACATGATTTTCATTCAATCTGAGAAATTTAAGGTCTGTTCAGTGTTATACAGTCATAATCAAAATTCTCCATACTGTAAGATCTTATTCATATGATCATCCCCAAAATGATTGAAGAAACAAAATTAATATTGAATCATAACCCAGGTGTGTAGGAGCTCAGCCTTTATGACACTTCATGGACAAATTGAAAAAAGACTAACTTTAAAGTTTTTCAAATTTCTTCAATGAACAGAAGAGCCAGAAACTCGAGATGCTTGGTGGACCGAGATAAGAACCGAGATACGAACTCACTGTCGAGCCATGGGATGCCATGCTGTGCTGGGATATACGGAGCAAACCACCATTTGGTAATGGTTTATTGTTTCACAAATCACAGAAACAACACAGTCTGATTTAATTTCATTGTAAATGGATTATAGTATTGTACAGTATTTAAAGTAGACATTGTACAGTAAAACACAATTATAACGAAGTGCCAGGGACGTGGGATTTTGCTTCGTTAAAAGCGTAATTCGTTATATCCGTCAGCTTTACAACATATAATATAGTCACGGGGAATGAAAATCGCTTCTCTGTAAGCGTCAGTTCATTATAAGGGGGTTTGCTATAACGGTGTTTTACTGTAAATGGATTACAATATTGTACAGTATTTAAAGCAGACATTCTATATGGTTTACAATATTGTACAGTATTTAAAGTAGACATTTTCTAGTTGAATTACCTGGTACATGTACAATATTGTACAGTATTTAAAGCAGATATTGTAAACGGATTACAATACTGTACAGTATTTAAAGCAGATTCATGCAATTTATTATCGTTGGATTGTTATAGACACAGAGAGTGGGAAAGCATCATGATTTAAATTTTGTTCAGAAGTCTTAACGCGTACAAAAAGCATCATGATCTAAATTGTATTGATTTAGAAAAAAACCCAAAGAAATAACATCTGTAAATTTCATATTGCATGTTAAATACATGTAAGTGAAGAAAAAACTTCATAACAGCAATTGGTTGAACATTATTGTGCTTTTTGCTTTCTTACTACAGAATCATTGTTATGTCAGGTCATAAGTTGTCATTCTATTGTGGAATTTTTGCAGCGACGAAATCATTGTACTGTGTGCAACAGGCACTGCTGCCAGGGTGAATGTGACCTATGACCCTGCTTCATCAACACGTATCCCCCCGCCTGCCCCAGCTGTTGTGCAGGAAAAACCTCCAGCTGAGAAAGAGCGAGACAAGAAGCTGTATGTGGATGTTAATTTGGCCAATTCTGCAGCTCAGGGCTCGCTCCACGCCCTGTATGATCACAGGTCAGTCATGCGGTCAGTCTTACGGGGGTTGGGGGGGGGTGTAAATGTGATGAAAGTGTTTACTTTCAGTTTAAAGTTTATGCTTACATGTATCATGGTCCATGGGAGACAACTTATGTGTTGTAAAGCTAAATTGCATTTAATAGTGACAGAATTTTCATTAGTGAATAAAATAACTTATAGTGTACATCTCAACATTTAACATTTAGCAGGATTTGGGGCTAGAATTCAAATAAAGAATATTTCTATTTTGGCTATGTGTTACAATAGAATAGTTGTTTTGATTTAGTTTACATGAACAGAGAAGTAAGAGATATAATCTTTACCCCACCTCAGCAAATAGAATGCACACACATATATATATAGAGAGAGAGAGACAGAGAGAGAGCCAATATATTTTTGTACAGTGATGATAATCTCCCATTACAGTTCAGATGATGGAGCCCCATTCTACAACTGTCTCCTGTGCCATGTTCCTTACAAACCTAATTCTGCTCCATTCCCTATCAATCTGTCTGTCTGTGCTATCTGCAGGTACGCCCAAATCAATAGAAATTTTAATCTTCTTTATGAAACTTCTTCATGCATGAAAATTATGTAACTCCTTGGTTTGTTTTTTTTAAACATACCGGTATATATTTTTAACAACATTTTCATTTTGAAAATTCAAAAAATTCAACTTCTTTTACATTTTAAGATGAACAATGACTAATTTGAATTTTGACTTAACTTTTCTGCAGGAAGCGAAAGGTACCTGATGTTTTGTTTACAACCATAGATCCTCCACAGGAAATACAAACCCATGGCAAAGGCGCATTTATTCAAGCCAGGTCAGTCTCCAGAGTCACTGACTCAGCTCATCATTACAACATTTAATTGTAGGATTATCAAGAGTGCTGTTTTACTTTCAATTGATGTTTTGTCTTTACAGAGTTTGTCGACCAAAACCAAAAAGCAAAGGTGGGGAGTCAAACGCAAAGGAGATTAGTGATGTATGATGATATTCTCCCTATTTTGCCACATTTTAATGCATGTACTATGTAATTAAATAGAATCATGTCCTCAATGATAATTTTAATTTTTGAAATGTGGTAGAATATTAGATAGAATTCACATTTTTATTGGGTTTGGGTAAAGAAAGAAAGAATGGGGATTCTTTTTGTTGTTGTTGTTGGTTATTTTGGAACTGTGAATAATAATACTCCGATAAATGCGGAATACATTTAAAGCCCATTTTGAATTAAAGTTATAATTTAAAAATTAATTGCTCTTTGATACTAATAATCTTAATAATCTGAAATTTATTTACCATTCTAATATGTAAAGAACATCTTATTTAGTACCCTTATTATTTTATTCTTGCTTTATTTCAGTGTCTTCCTTTCCTAGAATATGAACTTCATAGTCAGCTGATGAACAAACTAAAGGTAATATTGTATAGCAGGTTATAATAACTTTTATTAAATTTGGTAATCTTAGAACCAAAATGAGACATAATGTCTATTTTGCACTTACTATACTATTAGCACTTACCCAAAATGGACATTCTAGCACTGAAACAACATAATTATAAACTGATTTCAAGTTGATTTGATTTGTAAATTTTTTTTTATTGATTTTTATATTTTTTTTTTCAATTTATTGCGTAGTGATTTGGCAGATTTGTGTTCAGCATTTTAGTGGTACATTTTTGTATTTTATGAAAAATGTTTTTTGTAGAAATTTTGCATGTACAGTGTAATTGTAATTGAAAATCAAACAGAAGGAAAAGCTTTGGCAAATTGTAAACATAAACTCAGAAGCTATTGACATTATTTATTAGCGGCACTTTTGATCAAATAAAACTGTGAATGTTTCAGTTGTTTGGCATGAATGGGTTGTACGGTCTCAAGATGCAGATCACGGTCGGGGAATCTTTGCTGGTGGGCGTGGCTGTAAGTTGCTGTTTTCTTTTTACAAACTACATACTGTTTAGTGTGTATATTATAAAATCTATATACTGGCCATGAGAACAACAGCAAGTTGATTGTCCCCTTAGAGTGCAACTATGTCCTGAGGCGGATCAAATACCATCATGTTTGTCGTTAGATAAATAATCCGTATTTTGACTTGTCGTAGTGTAGTAACATACAGTGTATCATCATCATGTTTGTCGTTAGATCAATAATCCATATTTTTGACTTGTCGTAGTGTCATGACACATTGTGTATCACCATCATGTTTGTCGTAAGATAAATAATCTGTATTTTTGACTTGTTGTAGTGTCGTGACATACAGTGTATCACCCTCATGTTTGTCGTAAGATAAATAATCCGTATTTTTGACTTGTCGTAGTGTCGTGACACATTGTGTATCACCATCATGTTTGTTGTAAGATAAATAATCCGTATTTTGACTTGTTGTAGTGTCGTGACAAACAGTATATCACCCTCATGTTTGTCGTTAGATAAATCAGTACTTTTCTCCTTACAGACTGCTACTGCTGTGTTCATTGCGGCCCTGCCGATCCCGCCAATTCCCAGGGTGTCAGGCCAGGTATTACCTCCATGTAGAACCTTGACCTTCATTTAATTGTATGTCCATCATGAACCCCAGGTCTCCCAATGGACAATTTGTGTTCATCAACTACCGAGATTTCCACATTTTTCATTTGAATTGACAATCTCCTGACCAGTATACTGGAAACATTTCCTATCACCACTCCATTCTAGCTTTTATCCTTTTGTATCCATTAAATAATAAAAAAAAATGATTTAATTACCATGTATTTGTAATTGTAGCTAGAGAGAAAACAGCAGATCTAGATATGACATCCACATTATTAAATTCCTGCTCTGTATTGAATCATGTGACAAGTTATTCACTTTTCATTGTTACATAGGCAACCACAGAGGAGGAGAATAACCGATTACTGGAAATACAGAAAAGGATTTCCGAAAGAGTTTTGAAAAATCGAGAGAAGAATGACCTACTCCACATTGTATGTACACAGATATACATGTACAGCTCTACCTATATTTGGTGTTAATGACATTTGTTTCTAAGATATGCATGTATTTTTCATTTCTTTAGTTATTGATATTTTCTAGTACATGTACACGGGTAGGTTAAGGCAACTCTGAGTTTAATGATCCTCGATATTATGGTCATTTGAGATATTGTTTATTTTCAAGATAAAAGTGCTAAATATTAATATCAAGTGAATGTGTTCACCAAGATACTATATTTCTACTGCGGAATCGAGTCAATCTTTGAAGCTGGTATCACGTGACAGTTAAAAATATATCACTTTTTTACCTGAACAAAAAATCAAAAAGTGTTATACTACCCGGAGTTCATTTGTTTGTATGATGCAGTAATTTGATCGGCAATTAGTTCATGTTTATAAGTATTATTGCTAGAATCCTATTGTAAATCGCATTAAAAAAATATTGTCGTTATTTATTGGAAACCCTCTCAACTTCTTCAATTTCATTGAAAATCATACAAATTTTTCAATTATAACAACGAAGCAAAGAATTCTAGCAGTACCTTTCAAGTATTTTAGGTTATATGCTTTTGATATTTGCCAAATTCATCTTTTATAATATTCAGGTTGTGTTACACTTTTGCCTTTTTTGTACACACTGACAGAGGAAAGGCCGGTAAAGCCATATAAATGTCTATCTGCTTACCTTATAACACTTGCTGGTAAAACAAAATATCCATGCCTGTATTATCCTGATTATATTCTAACTGACAATCATCTAAATCTTGTGTATCTGTATTGAATAAGTCTTATTTCGGCATTGTTTACAGTGCATTCTGATAATTTGTTTCCCGACATTGATCTTCTCAATTAAACATGCTTGTGGCGTCATCAATGTTAATGAAGATATATTCAGTTAGAAGAGTTTCTAGTAACATTTTACGCATGTAATTTTTATAATTTACACCAGAGATAAAGTTAAAATTGACATGTTTCTTTAGTAAAATATGACATCATGCTGCTTATTGTGACGTCATATCGATCAGAGGAATTTTTACTCAATCGATCTGGAGAGTTGCCTTATCATACCCGCGTAGTGATTGGCTTGTATGAACTTAGTACATGTACATGTACTAACAATATTCTTGTATGAAATGTACATCTTTAAAGACTGTGGTATGCTGTGTACTGTGGTATACTTGTGTACTGTGGTATACTGTGTACTGTGGTATACTGTGTAATGTGGTGTACTGTGTACTGTGGTATACTTGTGTACTGTGGTATACTGTGTACTGTGGTATACTTGTGTACTGTGGTGTACTGTGTACTGTGGTATACTTGTGTACTGTGGTATACTTGTGTTCTGTGGTATACTGTGTACTGTGGTATACTTGTGTACTGTGGTATACTGTGTACTGTGGTATACTTGTGTACTGTGGTGTACTGTGTACTGTGGTATACTGTGTACTGTGGTGTACTTGTGTACTGCGGTATACTGTGTACTGTGGTATACTGTGTACTGTGGTGTACTGTGTACTGTGGTATACTGTGTACTGTGGTATACTGTGTACTGTGGTATACTGTGTACTGTGGTGTATTGTGGTATTCTTGTGTACTGTGGTATACTGTGTACTGTGGTATACAGTGTACTGTGGTATACTTGTGTACTGTGGTGTACTGTGTACTGTTGTATACTTGAACTGTGGTATACTGTGTACTGTGGTATACTTGTGTACTGTGGTATATTGTGTACTGTGGTATACAGTGTACTGTGGTATACTTGTGTACTGTGGTATACTGTGTACTGTGAAATACTTGAATTGTGGTATACTATGTACTGTGGTATACTTGTGTACTATGGTATACTGTGTACTGTGGTATACTTGTGTACTATGGTATACTGTGTACTGTGGTATGCTGTGTACTGTGGTATACTGTGTACTGTGGTATACTGTGTACTGTGGTATACTTGTGTTCTGTGGTATACAGTGTACTGTGGTATACTGTGTACTGTGGTATACTGTGCACTGTGGTATACTGTGTACTGTGGTATACTGTGTACTGTGGTATACTTGTGTTCTGTAGTATACTGTGTACTGTGGTATACTGCGGTATACTGTGTTCTGTGGTATACTGTGTACTGTGGTGTACTGTGCACTGTGGTATACTGTGTACTGTGGTATACAGTGTACTGTGGTATACTTGTGTACTGTGGTATACTGTGTACTGTGAAATACTTGAATTGTGGTATACTATGTACTGTGGTATACTTGTGTACTATGGTATACTGTGTACTGTGGTATACTTGTGTACTATGGTATACTGTGTACTGTGGTATGCTGTGTACTGTGGTATACTGTGTACTGCAGTATACTGTGTACTGTGGTATACTGTGTACTGTGGTATACTTGTGTTCTGTGGTATACTGTGTACTGTGGTATACTTGTGTTCTGTGGTATACAGTGTACTGTGGTATACAGTGTACTGTGGTATACTGTGTACTGTGGTATACTGTGTACTGTGGTATACTGTGGACTGTGGTATACTTGTGT
Source organism: Magallana ariakensis (assembly GCA_020458035.1). NCBI lineage: Eukaryota > Metazoa > Mollusca > Bivalvia > Ostreida > Ostreidae > Magallana > Magallana ariakensis. The sequence continues at coordinate 73,345,687 of CM035812.1, read as the reverse complement.
TCTGTAGTATACTGTGTACTGTGGTATACTGCGGTATACTGTGTTCTGTGGTATACTGTGTACTGTGGTATACTGTGTACTGTGGTATACTTGTGTTCTGTGGTATACTGTGTACTGTGGTATACTTGTGTTCTGTGGTATACAGTGTACTGTGGTATACAGTGCACTGTGGTATACTGTGCACTGTGGTATACTGTGTACTGTGGTATACTGTGTACTGTGGTATACTTGTGTTCTGTGGTATACTGTGTACTGTGGTGTACTGTGTACTGTGGTGTACTGTGGTATACTGTGTACTGTGGTATACTTGTGTTCTGTGGTATACTGTGTACTGTGGTATACTTGTGTACTGTGGTATACTTGTGTTCTGTGGTATACTGTGTACTGTGGTATACTTGTGTACTGTGGTATACAGTGTACTGTGGTATTCTGTGCACTGTGGTATACTGTGTACTGTGGTATACTGTGTTCTGTGGTATACTGCGGTATACTGTGTACTGTGGTATACTGTGTACTGTGGTATACTTGTGTTCTGTGGTATACTGTGTACTGTGGTATACTTGTGTACTGTGGTATACTTGTGTTCTGTGGTATACTGTGTACTGTGGTAAACTTGTGTTCTGTGGTATACTGTGTACTGTGGTATACTTGTGTTCTGTGGTATACTGTGTACTGTGGTATACTTGTGTACTGTGGTATACAGTGTACTGTGGTATACTGTGTACTGTGGTATACTTGTGTACTGTGGTATACTGTGGTTCCTTTTATTGTTGAGCACCAATTTACATAGATTGTATTGTTGATGGGACCCAGGCATTCAAATTTTCAACAAAGTCAGAATTATGACAACGGTCTGGTATATTATAAAACAGAACTATAGGTATATCCAGAGTTCTGAAATCCTTTATAAATGCATTATACAATATCCGTGAAAATTGATGCCAACAGATATTTATAATGAAACCACAGTTCTTACTTATTGTATTATAAATTTTCTGTGATTTTGCTTTGATAAAAGTTTCATTTGAAGGACACGGGTCAAGCAAGTCCACGTAGCATCGTGACGGATGACAGCGATGACGATGCGTCAGATCTGGATTTGTCGTCAGGGAACAAAGAGACGTTTGTTATTGAGGTCAGTATCTGAGTTATTTAAGGAATAAGGAATCATTCTTTGAGTATTATGAGGTGATAATTTTGGTTGGGGCATGATCAAATCCAACAAAGCCCAAAGGGCTTTATAATAGATTTGATCACGTTTCGACCGAAATTATCTCCTCATACATGTAATATTCAAGAATGATTCCTTATTACTTATATTTATATAATTTTTAGCCATTGTATGATTAAAATAAATTAAATAATTGAATATAAATAAGCAAACCCCGCTGGCACCCCAATTATATTTCAGTTGAAGTTATTGGACTGTATAGTACAAAATCGATACATAGTGTTATCACAGGCAAAGACACTGTAATATGTAAATATAATAGCTTACAGAAAGAATCTACAGATAGGAGGAATGTAAAATGAATTGATAATTACAGCATACATACTAGATAGATAATTATATAACTGTACACTGAATTACAGAGATTATGTCATAAGGATATCATATTTGTTATGTTGTATTGGCTACATTTAAATCTTTCTACTCTAATACAAAAATATTTTGCAGTTACATTTGTTAACATCGTCAACTTCATGAACACATACATGTAGTTACCGGTACACATGGACTAAGCGTTAATTTCTTTATGTTCATAAAATGGTAAATTCTATGATATGATGGTTTCATAACAGGTGGATGATGCTAACGATGAGAACATTGTCGCTCTTCTTCGAGAATCCCAGCTCCCGGAGGGATTCACAATGCTAAACACCCACAAAATCCCGGGATCCACCTCACTGGCTGCCAGTCTCCAGGTCAGCATTTATAAGCACTAACAAATTAACTCTCATTCCAAATTATTAGAAAATAAAATGTGGCAGGCAAATATGTTATTTTTGTTTTCATTGCAAAATTATTGCAAAATTTTAATAGGGATTTAAGCCAAAAAAAAAAAAATTATTTTCCTTTTCTAAATATAAATAAGATTGATCAATATTTAGCTTTTACTGCTCGTTTGATGGCTGTGCTCTAACAGCAGTGTTGCTTTGCTACTAAATAACTATGTGTGGGATAAAGTGTTTTTATGCCCCAAAATTTAAAGTTATGAATAGAGCTTTAGAAATTTGCTAAATGATGGGTTAATATATATTTAGTTCAGGTTTATAAAGATAAATTGTCTAATTGAAGTCATAATAGAAATATGATATGTTATTAAGGAGCTAATATCAGAAAAATACGTATTTTAGCCAAAAATAGGGGTTTTCCTATCAATTTTTTGAAAAGGAAACAACGAGCGCATGCTTGCTCCAACACCAATTTTTAATTTGATATGCAAACGTATTTTAGCCAAAAATAGGGGTTTTCCTATCAATTTTTTGAAAAGGAAACAACGAGCGCATGCTTGCTCCAACACCAATTTTTAATTTGATATGCAAAATAATATGAACATAAATATATGTATAGCTGCAGGTCTGTAGCTCCCAGTCTGAAAAAAATTTGGATGGATGACCTGGGAGCTACAGTGCCACCCATTGAAAAAATTGTGTATTTATTGGGCCGAAAAAAGTGCGCTAGTTTTTGGCGGATCAACCTTATCTATACGCAAATTCTGTGAAAACAATTACATGTAGTACCATTAAATTCTTCATGCAATTTACGTCTGTTACGTCTCTTTACTACAGACCTGCAGCTAATATACGGTATGTAAAAATGGTTTTGGAGCAACATTGGGCTCTATACATCTTACTCGTAAATATGATGAAAAAGTGATGAAATATTCATGCTTTTGAGAAAATGTGGGAAATGGCCTATTTAAGTGACGTCATGGAAGCACAAGATAGGATCAATGTTGTAAAACATTTAGATTTTTGTAACTAGCATATTCAGTTTGATGTTCTATCTACATGTAAATATCTTTATGATATGATGTTTTTTTTTCAAATTTATAAAACATGGGGGCAAAAAATTAGATCTTATTGTATATAGTTCTTTTTTTAAGTTTAGAACTAATTGCTTTTAAAATTGTCTTTGATGAATCAAAAATTACAGTGCAAAAATTGTGAATCCAAATCAATCACATGGTATGTTGGATGATCTCATTGGTCAGCTAGTGAAGTAAAGCAACTAGGATTGCTGATTATAAAGCACAAAATCTCACATACCCTAGGCCAAAATAAAATTGTTTGTTTGGAATTGCCTCCCACCTCATTGAAATACCTCCTGCTGATAAAAATTTTATAAGCGAAAAATAAGCTACTTTAATTTTTTTTTATATGGAGATTTTTCACCAATATTTTAATTAGTTAAAGTTTGAAAAATTAAAAAAAATTCCCTCTCTCCTGAGTCTGGAAACCCCCAGGCAGCAATTCCAAATATATATTTTTTTAAGGATGGCCCTATAGACTTGAAGTAAAGCAATGATACTCCTTTATAGACTCATATATTAGTGCACAATTTTCATTTTTCGTGTAGATGTTGATTACCCATGTACATTGCATGTCAAATAAATCAGCAGAAATTGCCAAAAATTGGTTCATAAAAGTTTTACCGTACTATGAATTGCAAACTCGGTGCGTTTTTTCTTACTTGAATGTTCCATTTATTGAATTTGTTTTATTGGTTGCAGATGTTCACGCAGGTGTGGAGGCAGGAGTATGTCCCTACATCTAGAAGTAGCTTCATGGATATCTTTGAGAATCTAGTCAAGGTGGGTGAGGCAGGGATTATGTCGGTCGTCAACAGCACAAAACTTTATCAAAGTTGACATCTTGTCAAATGTTCACATTTACATGAACAATTTAGGATGCATTTTTTTATACCCCGCCCTGAAGGAGAAGGGGGTATACTGTTTTACCCTTGTTTGTCTGTCTGTCCGTAACAAAAATTTCTGGCGCATATTTCTCAGCAAATATTCATTGCAGATGCTTGAAATTTTAACATTTAAATTGTTAAGGCATGCCATATCCTGGGATATATTTTTGTACCAATCAAACGGTAACTTCTTGTTAAATAACAACTTTGTTTTATTTTTAGCCTAAATTTTCAAACAAATTTTTGTCAAAGATTTCTCAGCAACTATTTATTGCAGATGCTTTGAATTTTAACACACTATTTGTTTCAGCATGCAATATCTTGGGATATATATTTTTAACCAATCAGATGCCAACTTCCTGTTTAATGTCAACTTTGCTTATTTTGCATATTCACATTAGAGCGGGGGTTTTACTAGTGAGCATTGGCTCACAGATATCTTGTTTCATTAAAGTTTTTCCCCACATTATAAGATGTACATGTACAGTTTTAAGGAATTACTATACTTGTAATATGTTTTTGTGTGTGTTGTGTGGATGTTTTCTTTTTGTATTATTTCATGTACATGCTAATATTTCATTGAAATTATGAATTTGCTAATCAGTTGATGGAGAGGATTGAGCTAAAAGTGCACTAATTTTTGTAATATGTATTTCAGATGTAGTAATTGATTTAGCGATATTGAATGTTTGAAATAAATAAAGTTACAATGTAAGCAATATGATATTAATAAGAAGTCAAAATTAGCATTCCTGACAAATATTGTAAATTTAAAGTGGTTATTTACGCGTTTTGTTTTCTATAGTCAAACAATATGCATGGGTATTCAATAAACGTTTGCGTTATATTCTACTCAAAAATTTTATTATTTTAATAACAATATGCGCTGGAATTTTTTATGCGGTTTTAAGCTTACAGCGTAACTAGTTTAAATTTCCCCCACGCATAAATAACCACTTTTACAGTAATACTCTACATGCATGTGGGACTTCATTGTAAGTTAGGGAACCAGTACCAGGAGAAGCCTCCATTGTACATGTATTGCCACCATGTTGTCTTGTATGTGAAGGGCTTTTGGGTAATTACAGAAAATCTGCTACAAGTTACGACGGATGTCCCCTTGCTGTCTGTGTGGTATCGACTTTGGTGTAGAAATTCCAGAGGAAAAAGAAATACAGGTAAGTAAATTATTACATGTATTAAGAATGTCAAAGTTTTATGCTCAAATATTAATAAGAGTATCTGTATGATGTAGAAAATTTGATTTTTTTATGCATGCATTATGCAACACTCTAGCTGCTCTCGATATATGTTTTACTGTGAAATCAATAAAGGATGACTGCACTTAGCGTCGGGTTTTGGGCCCTTTTCGGTCGCTTCTGTTGCGTTTATTTTTTAACCTAATATCACTTTTGTTTAATTTTTTAAAGAGTCTAGTCAATTTCCAACATGAATTAAGATTTTAAACTGTGATACAATAAACTCATTCTATGTTTTTCTCCTTATAACTTTCGAAAAAAGGAGAATTTTCGCTTATCTGCCCTTGATCAAACATAAGATTGATATTAATATGCATGAGAGGTGGAGCTGACATCAGAATGGTACTAAAATTAGACTAGCATGAATAACAATGCCATGTATAAAAATTTATGTGATCACTCTTTCATCATAACCCTATCTATTCTATATGGTACAAGTATACTATTTACTATGGTTTCAACTATAAGATCACGCCCATGTAAGTACAGAAGACTTTGAATCAATGCTTGGCACCTTAACGTGTTCGAAAACATTGTCCTAGTAAGCACATAACATGCTACCTTACACGACACGTGATAGAATTTTGTATTCACAAAGTTACCTGAGGTGAGGAATCACGTGGTGAATTATAATATTCAACATGCATCAGCCCTTGGTTACAACAGGGAAAGCGAAAGTAAGAAGAAGCAGTTTTTTCTCATTTAAACCATGAGCGCATGTTTGTCTACTAATCTCCTTTTGACATAACTTTGATAATGCAAATATACAACTACTGTTAAACGGAGAACAATAGACAAACATGCGCTGACTATGTATGAAGTCAGTATAAAAGTGGGCGTCCTCATTATCGTATGGAGATTCAAGAAATCGTGATGACCCCTGCCTATGAAAACAAATTCGTACTTGGTAACAACATACTTTTATTTAACGCAATTACGTAAATTTGCAGTTTAGATGTTGACCATTTCTGCAATTGAAAGAAAAAATCTTCGTTTAAAAGTTTATTTTCTCGCAAATATCGCATGTCCTTAAGTGCAGTCATCCTTTGTGGTGGCCTAATTATGTGAATATTGTGGCATCCCTCACCCACGATTTAACATTTTTTTTCTGTTTCAATTAAGACATACTTTAGACGTATTTTTTTCCACGGGGTCATAATTCCGCGGAGTCACAATATCAATTTAATCTGCGGGTAAAAATTTACGCGGATTCTTTGAATGAAAAAAAAAATCATTTGAATAATTATTATTTAATTTAGTTCTGAGCGATTTTCATTACCTAGAATTTGTCCAACTTTGGACTTAAATTGTAAGAACTGTTCACAGTGAACAGTAATTATCGGTTGTGCACTGGTCGGTAGTCATTAGTTAGCCGTCAAGATGTTACGACGCTGGCTAAAATCGTCTTGTGAAACCACCACATGATGAATATTTATTTATGGGTTCACATGTCGTTCAAATTATGAGTTGATCAGTTTTATCAATTAAAAGTCAGAGCACAAAGGGATCTAAAAATTGCAGTAAAAACACAGGTCTTAGCGTGTAGTTAATTTGGTCATTGAAAGACAGACCCGCTTGGAGCTGTTATCTCAAGCTGGGAGAAGTTTAAATTTCATGCAAGTAAATTTACAGAAAATTCAAATCTTTAGGAGATTAAATTATTTATTATGTGAATTCTCAATACAAATTTGACAGTTTGCATAGATAAAAACGATATACATTGGGTACACGTATATGCAAGTGTTATATAATGTAGTAACTTCCGATTATCCTTATTCGTGTAATGCAATTTCAAAATTTCATTCCAAAATGCACTTTAAGTACACTGGGAAAAAATTCCGCGGAAAATTTGTGCCCGCGTTTATAGCGTAATTTAATACCAGGCGGACAAAAGTACGTCTACAGTATTTCAAAACACAAACGAATATTTATTATAAAGACTTGTCAAACTTAACAAGGACAGCGAGAAAACATGAAACAAGTGTAGATGCCCTCACCTCTGTGGATGAAGCTGGTAAAGAAAGTTCTAGAATAATCAGTATTTACAGAGTATGTCTTGTCTCCCTCTAGATAACTCTGACAGGGGTGTGCTGCTCTACAGAAAATGTACCAGACTCGGTGTTTGAACTTCACTCAACCAACAAAGGAAATCTACTCAAAACAGGTATAATATTTAATCTCCTACCGAACAGAATTACTTTTATACCTGGTACATTGATAATGCAAATTTGAATTTCAATGGATTTTATTGATGATTGTTTTTACTGGGAATTTGTTGGAAAAGTTTCAATTTAAACCACTGGATCAGAAGTATTTACCATGGAATTTGCTAGTAACTTCTTTTTGGCCAAGTTAAAAATAAGGGAGTTAATTCAAACGTCAAGGTCACAAATAGAGTTCAGAGGTTAAATTTGTTCAGTAATACTTTGTCATTGTCATGTTCACAACATTATTTTATTGTAACAGTACAAGGTGTCACTAACAGCAACAACAGTGGGACCAGTGAGGGTGATGACATGATGTTTACCATGGAGGAGTATGCATCAGAGGGATCAGTGGGCAATCTAACTGGGCAAGTCAAAGGTGAGTAAGAGTCAGTAGGCAATCTAACTGTGCAAGTCAAAGGTGAGGAACATATCAGTGGGCAATCTAACCGGGCAAGTCAAAAGTGAGGAACAGATCAATGGGCAATCTAACCGGGCAAGTCAAAGATGAGTAACAGATCAGTGGGCAATCTACCTGGGCACATCAAAGGTGAGTAACAGATCAGTGGGCAATATAACCGGGCAAGTCAAAGGTAGGAAACAGGTCAGTGCACAATCTACCTGGGCACATCAAAGGTGAGTAACGGATCAGTGGGCAATCTACCTTGGCACATCAAAGGTGAGAAACAGATCAATGGGCAATCTCCACAGGCATGTCAAAGGTGAGAAACAGCTCACTGTGCAATCTCCATAGGCATGTAAAAGGTGAGAAACAGATCAGTAGGTCAGAGGTGAGTTAGAAATGGATCAGTAGGTCAGAGGTGAGTTAGAAATGGATCAGTAAGTCAGAGGTCAGATAGAAATGGATCAGTAGGTCAGAGGTGAGAAACAGATCAGTACATCAGATGTGAGTTAGAAATGAATCATTGAGTTAGAAACAGATATAGGGGTCAAAGGTGAGATAGATATTTAACAATGAGGAATCTATTGCAGCATGCCAGACAGGAATTGTATTTTACATTATGTCCATTTTCACTTTTCTAGTGTGTTTTCTATTTGTAAAAGTGGGACTGGGTTTAAAGGTCAGGTTTTTTTAAGTTTTATGGCCCAGAGCCTGAAGTAGATATATTAGCAGACTCATAAAGTTGGCTTGAACATAGGACTAGGTGCATTTGAAAGTTGAAAAATGTAAACACTTTTATAAACATGTAGTAGATATTAGAAAAAAAAAAATAAATCATCAGATTATAATTTGAAAGACCTAATTGGGACAATGCTATAGAAAAAGAAAATAATGGCAAAATTTTGTTTTATATTCTTATTTGCTTGTCTTTGTTTTTAGCTCCACTGCTACGCCAGACCAAAGTTGAGACAACTGGGACCAAAATGGAAGGAAACACTCGTAGATCTCTGGAGCATGTGCACGTACATGTAAGTGTGAGATTATCACCTGTATTTGGAGTGCACAAAAAAAAATTCACTATCTGTATAGTAAAACATGCTTATGACGAAGTGCCAGAGACAGGCAATTTGGCTTCATTATAAACGTAATTCATTATATCCATTAGCTTCACAATATATTAAAAACCCATTGGGAATGAAAATCACTTCGCTAAAAGCATAAACTCATTATAAGCATGTTCACTATAATCTTGTTTTACTGTATATTAAGAGGATGACTGTGCATTGAAATTTATACATGGCATATGTTGATATTTGTCTTTTAAGGGAGTAGTCTATGCTGGCTGCCTTTGTGTTATACATGTAGTTGGTAATCTTGTGATTTTGAAAGAAACCTTGTTCTTTTTGTCATAGAACATCCACAAGCTTAAGAGTTGGGTGGAGCTTACGCCACTGCCATACATACCAGGATTCAAGATTGAAAGATACCTTGGCAACTACAACTTTTTCTTCATTCGAGAATCCACCTCATTACGAGAGGTAAAATAATTGTAAACTGTACATGATTTGACCATTATTTGGGCTGGGGCATTATTGCAGAATGATACCATGGAGGATAGGATAAAAGTTTACTGCATTGAAATATAGGAAATTTTGGCGATTTGGCGAGCACTCGCTCTGTTAAACACGCCTCAGGTCAAATGTGCATGTCATATTGATTAATATATGTTAGCATACTGTAAACCAACTTTTTTTGTGTCCGAGAATTATTCACGAGGCTCACAAGAGCTTCATCTTTGCAAATTTTTCTCGCCGCAAAACAGTCCTTGTTGTACATGTATGGTTGTTATAACAACATGGGTGTGGATAGAGCGTGGTCGCGAACATTAGTCGTCGCGAACCAGTTTATCGGAAATAATTTGTGAAATAAAGTCGTCGTGAATAAAAGTTTCAGTATTGATTATTGAAAGGAGAAATAACTTAAACTTTTCAATTTCAAGTTAAAAGACTTTTCCCACTTGAAAATCTTTCAACTGATAAAACAATCAATACTTTGCATTCTGCATTGTATTGAAATTTTTGGTCATGAAAAATGAATGTATGTTTTGGCCCAATTCATGTAGTACTGAATATGATTTGTTAAAAGAATATATTTCTTTGTTGTAGGTTGGAGGCCAAGGAGGGTTCATGCAGATGTTTGTTGCCGAGGTGATGGCTAACGTCAGAGCCAATGTGGCGTCTTTGGGAGGCAATGGATTGGTCTCCTACCGTATGAACCAGTGTGTTCTGATGTGCAACCCCCACAAAAACCAGGTAATTTATGTTCCATCCATCTTAGAACCATGTGTTACAATAGTAGTTTTCCAGGAGCGTATTATCAAACTGATAGCTGTGATTTAATTTCCGCCTCTATCTTACAGAGTCAGTGTTTGATCAATGTGAGTGGTGACGCCGTGGTGGTGGCTCCCGAGGAATCGTTCCCAATTGTGGTGGAACCTCTACGTAAAAACAGTGACTCGCCAGTCACATGATCACTACATGTGTAATCGTAACTTTTCAGCCATGGCATTACTTGCCCAGTATTAATATCACTGCTTCTCAAGTGTTTCAACATGTATCAATATACATTAAAAGGACTGGGATTGTCACATTTTACACTCTGTATGCTTTTATTTACTCAAGAGTTCACATTTTTCTAAATCTGGTTCAATTTTATGTGTATGTTCAGATTTGGGTACTTTTAATTTTTCAGTATTCCACAAGCCTCTAGTCAATGCTGTTACAATATGCATGGTTAATGGTAAGGGTTCACACAAGTCAAATCAACAAGATGCTGCCCGTTTCATTAAATTCTATAATGAAGTTACCCAGAACTATTTTATCTTGCAGTATGTTGTGTATTTTTCTACATGCAGGACACACATGTACTGCTAAATAAAGAGAAACTCAAACTCACTCATGTTTTGTGATTATTTTCTCAAGAATTTCCACAGAACTTAACAATATGTTTTAAATACAAGATTTCTCCTCTTGAAACAAATGGGATTGCCTTCATTATTGAATTTATTGGGTTTTCAACTTGACCTGTATTCATTTTTTTACACTTTGGAGTTGTAATGAAATACAAGTTTTAAATTACTGGTACGACGTAAATGAATTTGAAATGACTTTTTGGACAAAAGAAGTTTTAAGCTTAATTTTACATAAACCAAATGGTTCAGACTGCTTTTTACTGTTATATCTAGATAATAAGACACACAGAAGTCAATATGTTAATAATTTAATTATCAAGGACTTGCTATCAAACATACAAAATTTGTTCACATTCTAATTAATAATAACATTCATACAAAGTCTATTAAAGAAGTACAATTATTATGATTATAAAAGTAACATGTATAAATATCAAAATATACAACACAGCACAGCAATAACTGAGTGTGAATACACCAATGTCTGTTAGTACAACACTAACAGACTAGAAGGGGAGGTAAATATTACATAACACATTCTGTAAACCAACTTTTATTCACGTCTTTATTTTTTCATTTACTGAAAATAAATTGGCTAATTTCGAAATCAAGATTTAGATTTTCTAGAGAATAATATACCAGAGACAATTGAGGACTGGTTCCAGTGAGAAATATTCGCAATGATGGAGTCTCTCACAAAAATTTCTTGCACACGAAAAAAAAGATGGTTTACAGTAATCTGTCTAGACCAACATGAGGCGTCTAGACCAACATGAGGCGTATCCAGCAGAGCGAGTGCTCGCCAAAATTTGTGTTGCAGGTATACGAAATATTGGTGAGCACTCGCTCTGTTGATCACACCTCTTGGCTTAAAGCAGCAAAAATTTAGAATTGTTAAATTTACCCTTGTACTTATTTTCATTTTTTTTTTTACCATGCACGGTTCTGCATCATTTTCATCTAACAAAGAATGACAATAATTGCTGATGCAATAACTTGTGCACAAGAATGACCTGCAGTAAACTGGAACTGCATCATACACTTTTGCTGTACTTTCATAATTATATGTATTGAAATGACCACCTTTTTAATCTGGTAAAGTTGAAGAGTTAAACAATGCATTTTTAAAATACCATACAACTTTACAAGGTGTAATACTTTATAATATATCCTGTAACACACATGTATATGTAAACAATATCACCATCTCATTAACCCTAATAAAAAAATTAAAAATTTTGCATTCACCGTACATATTCACATACCGGTAATAAATATCTACTTAGATACAGATAATTTTCACTGCAACAGTTGGCACGATATTGTAATTTTGTGGAATTAAAAAATTACTTAAATCTGTTGCGGTTTTAACAACATTATGTTGCGTCATTGGACATGAAGTTAAATGGGTTTCTACTAATAAGTGTGATTAATGAACATTAAAATAGTTGATATTCAAGTAAGGCACAATCGGTGTAGAAAAAATATCAAGACCAAGACGGATAATAAAAGGCACAGTGATTTTTACAATACTTGCTTCTGGTGTTTTAAGCCATAAACATAAAGAGCAATTATAAATTGTATAATCTAGGCTAAGAAAACTTCAAAATTACAGAAAACTGGGCTTATACTTCCCAACATGTGTATCTTATATACCAGAGATTTTTGAAAATTATATATAAACAAATATGAAGACTAAATGAAATACATGTACAGGTATCAAATGATCGATACATTTAAATATGATACTCTATCAGAAATAGAAGATCTATTTCAAATGCACCACAATTGCTAGACACTAGACAGCCCATTTAAACACATCATGAGTATGTTTCAGGTCTCGCATGTTTCTACAAACTGGTTCTAGCTACTACGGATTTCTGCTTCTGAGGTCACCACTTCACACTGAGGTTGTAAATGTTCCTAACATCGTAAGAACTAGTTCATGAGTATCAACAATAATAAACAATTCAGATCTAAATGATTAAATGACATTTCCTTCCTCACATTTTTCACACCAATACAAGATTTAGTGCAGTGGTTTTGTCTCTCTCACTTGTAACATTCTCAGGAAAAAGTACAAAACATGCAATTAACACTGATATTGCACTTCAAAATGTACCCAGTAATGAAAACATTGTTCATTATGCACTATAACTTAATTATCTGATAGCTTAGGTGTGGATATCCCTTGTCTATTTTTGGTTCTAACCCTGGGCAGGCCCGACTGGAATGTCCCCGCGATCTATTCTAGGACATTCGTCAAAAGCTACACATCTTCCGTTCAATAACACTTTGTCAGCCGGGCACTGACAGCTAGCTATGCAGGGCTTGAAGCATTTAGTTTTGAGGTCACCGATAGGAGTGTCATAATTCTCACAGGTCCTGGGGCAAACTGGGCCACACTCATCAAACACAAAGCCCAAACTCTCATCACAACCAAAATCTGGTACACAAGATAAAAAATTGACAAACGTCATTAACATGTCATGTTATGTAATTTTAATTTATTTTTATTTATACTTGAAGAATTTAAGTAATATCATTAGTTGTAGTAACCTAGTAGTGAAAATTTACAAAAAATTATAAACAATTCAAACATTTATTTCCACCTGCTCCATACTTACCACAAAGGCCGGGTTCTCTCCATTCTAGCCTCACTCCAGCTTTGGCACATTCTTTTGCATAGGAGGAGAGAATGTCACAAAGACATGTAGAATTGTCACCACACACACACAGATCATACACACAGGCTGCATAGAAAGGATCAGGGGCCACGGTGCGGTGACATCGACTGAACTTTGGACCCTGCCATCAGAAAGTACAAGTACAGAAATAAAAATTGATTCAAATGAACCAAAACTGTATGTACAAGTGTACAGTGGTTTCATTAAAATTCATTATTGAGTCCATCCACAGTTTTATTGATAAAACAATCATCCTTAGATTTAAATATCCTTGAAACTCCTGATTTTACTAAATCCGAAACTATGAATTTGACAAAATCCATGAAAATTATTGCCAGTGAATTTTAATGAAACTTCAGTGATCCCCCAGTTTTTCTAAAACAAATTTACTCAAAAACATAATTAGAAGAACGAAATATGATAAGTTTGAGTTTGTTACTAACCCTGAGTATGGAGCACTGAGTGTTGGCAAACTTCCTGGCGCGGTAGCCGGCCTCCACACACGGGTCTCTGTCTGTACCGTCCTCACAGAACGCATTCTCCTGCCGCGAAGTCTGGAAATATAGTGGACAGACTCTCTCAGTGACAAATTGTAAATCTTCTAAACAAACTCTACAGTAACTTATTATACAGCTTACATGCATCAGTTTGAGTACAATGTACTTCAATATAATTCTAGAGTCCTTTTCTTTTCTTAACCATAATCTTAAAACTACATGCACATTCAAAGATAACTGAGTTCAACAATAAAATGAGTTTAAATTCTATCTTTGACACATGCAAGTAAGTTTTCTCAAATTCCAGAATAGTGTTTTAAATTTGAATAGAACTGGTCTTGTTCTATACCTTCCAACTATTTCCAAAGATACTTGGAGAGTTGGTGATACGTCCTCCTTTAGTTTTGAGGTCGTCCATCGGGAAACCGTTAAAGTTTCCACAGAGTCCGCACAGTTTGTCACGGTAAGTTCCTGGCACGCTCAGCTCGGCATAGCTGTTACCATTCCACACCAACTGTAAACAATCAAAGAGTCATTTTTCAGACTACACAGAATGTATCAAATTCAGGATTACTACAATTCACTCTAAGTGAATAAAACTAAGATAATAAAAGTAAAGTGTAATTATACTAAACTTTATTCAATTTTAGAACTAGAAGCACTGCAAGCAGTAAAACTCTTTAAAATTTAATTTTAAATCATACATGCATTTACATTTTCACAAAACATTAAAATATATTTATTCTCTAGAGAGAAAGTTACTACATGTACTTTATACAGGGAAATATTTGTCCCCGTTCTATTTTCACCCCTTTTTCCCTCGTTGCCAGCGGGCGAATTTAAGACTGGGCGAATTCCAATGTCTTAAATTATCTTTCTTTCAATACAACTTTGTCCAGGCAAATTCAAGACGGGGCGAAACTGTTTGCAAGTGATGAAGGGCGAAAATAACATGGGGCAAAAATAACACTGTATACAGTATAAGAAAAGAAGACAGATTTAAATGTACCAGAGCATGTTTGATTGTTTATTACTATTTATTACTATTACCAGTTTCCTTGCCTACAAGCACATTTACAGTTGCAGGGAAAGAATGAAATTTGAATATTACTCACTGACATTAAATGTAAACTCTGTACCTTGACGCCGAGCTTGGTGTTGAAGAGGACCGAGTCTTGATTGTGTTCCACAGAAAACTTCTGGTTGTAGAACGGCAGCTCCACTCTCCGCCCATCCACCTACAACAAAGGAAACGATCCTCAAAACTGATCTTAAACTCAGTATATCATGGGCTCCATCAAACTAGGTTCTCTGCTGGGAATAGTCTGTCTCAGACTAAATAACCAGAGCAAATAAACTTGTATGTGTACCAAGATGTATTGGCTAAAATCACCATACATGGAAGTTGTAAATTTACAAATATAGTACAGAAACTTACTGAATTTTAGACCCAAATTTAAAAAAAAAAATACAAATTACATCGAGGTGAAATGTTTAAATATATCGTTACTGTAGGTAGTTAATTCTCTTCATACATTTGTTACAGACTACGCTGCAACAGTCTTTTCATACATGTACATTTATATTAGGGATGTCAACGAGTACTCGACTATCGCTCGGTCACACCGATCATCGACTAAAATTTTCTTAGTTGATTACTTGTAGGGCTGTCACGGGTACCCGAAATAACCGAGAACCGCGGAACAATTTGTTCGGTTCGGTTTCGGTTCTGTTTTTCCGGATTTCGGTTCGGTTCCGATTTGTGTATTAGAATCCGTATTCTATGAAAAATGGCGTCGAAATTAGAAGGCTCAGTAATGTGGACTAAACATTGACATGTATACAACTGGCCATATATACCGATGATTATTCACTCATCCTAAATAAAAGTATCACGCGATTTATCTGTGTATAAAGGAGAAATACTAGTTCAATAAACAAAGATGGCGGCTTACGATTCGGACATCGAGCATGTTGTCAATATTTGTTAATAAAAATGTGTAGGGTAAGAATTTTCTGGATTTAATAATAGTGAGATTGAATTAGGAAAGCCAGAAGTCAAATCCATGCAAAATAATGTGGGGAAATCTGCGTGGTTACAGAAAACAGAACACCGGTGTGCATTACCTGGAACTTGAAAATACAGGAACACATCATTATACTTTACTCGTTTCAAATCATAAATAATACTTACTTTGTTAACATATTTGATTTATCAAATTTCCTGTAACCATATATTAAAATAAGCATCAAGATGCAAGATATATCCTAAAACGAAAGACCTGTATTGAAAAATCGGCCACAGGTAAACTTATTTATAACTATCAAGAGGAACTTCATAATGAAAACAGAAGTTTACAATGATTATTTTCTAATAATCCTTTGTAGTACATAAGGCTTTAAAAATGTTCAGTAAGTTATCTGTGGTGAAATTATTTTATATATAAATTAATATAGTTTTTATTTTAATTTAATTTAAAATCATGAAATGTAATTTGAATTTCTAATCAGGAAACTACATTGTGTTGAAGATTGTTATTAAAGAGTGAAGAAATAGAAAAAATAAACTTTTGAAGTTACAGAAAATGAATTTAATTTGAAAGTTGACCCGAACCGAAAAACCCGAAACCGAACCGAAAATTTTATGACCCGACCCGACCCGAAAAATTTTGGAACCGTGACAGCCCTAATTACTTGTAATAAAAGGAGTAAAAATCAAAACATTTCATTTATTTTTCTTAATGCGACAGTTTTTGGGCTTCAAATGAAAATAACGGTTTTCTTATCTCATCATGTTTGATCCGTAAGTTCACTCTTTTCCGTCGGTGTCCCTGGTTAAGCGGCTAATAATTAATATCTTTTGGTTTACTTACGAAGAGATGTACTTGAGGAGAACAATTTGAGTTTCTTCTAATCAGTTATTTACTGGATATGATGTTTGTATAATCAAAATATAATCATATCAATAATTATCTGAAGGTGTTTGTTTTTATAATAATTGATCTTTAATTGTTGATTATAATTAGGTACGAAAAATGACTTAACATGGAACAGGTCATACAATTGATTTGCCTTAGATAATATGTGTAAGGATCACAAGAAAAAAAGTACATATTATCATATTAAATGGTTTTTAGCTCACCTGAACCGAAGGTTCAAGTGAGCTTTTCTGATCACCCGTTGTCCGTCGTCCGTCCGTCCGTCTGTCTGTCTGTCTGTCTGTCCGTCCGTCCGTCCGTCTGTAAACTTTTCACATTTTCAACTTCTTCTCAAGAACCACTGAGCCAATTTTAACCAAATTTGGTACAAAGCATCCTAATGGAAAGGGGATTATAAATTGTTAAAATAAAGGACACAGCCCTTTTTAAAAGGGAGATAATTGCGAAACAGTGAGTATAGGGTGTGTGTCTTTAAAAATCTTCTTCTCAAGAACCACTTCACCAGAAATGCCAATATTTACACAAAAGCTAGTGTATATAGTGAAGATTCTAAATTGTAAAAATCGTGACCCTCGGACCAAAACTGGGGCCCTGGGCGGGGTTCAAAGTTTAGCATAGAAATATACATAGAAACATGTTTACAAGATTTACAAGATTTTTGTTCCATTTATTCAACTAAATTGTGCACCAAAAAACCCAACTGTGTCTCCCTAAATATTAACAACTCATGGCATAAGTATATAAGTTTGTTTAATCAAGAAATGACGGATGAAGACGATAAGGTGTAAAAATTCACTAAACATTATTTTATTTTATCGCTTATAGTTTATTTGGAGACCGTGCCCGATAAAAATAAAAATTAATATGTAAATTTATTTGTTGTCGGGCACGGTCTCCAAAATGAATGTAAGCGATAAATGTATCTTGTGATTTTGTTGTATATTGGTTTAGCATTATAAATACGGCATAGACTGGTTCGCCAGCTTATAGGAAATAGCAGTGACGAGAAAAAATTAATTTTTAGGCCCACAAGTTATCTTCACACGCTTGCGATGGAATGCCGAAAAAATCTTTCGGAGAGTCAATAGATTTATTTTAAAAGTAAAACGACTTTAATAGTTATAAACAAAGAAAGAGAAACATCTTTCGATTAAGTAAAACCGCTACAAAGTGTTAGCCTGAAAAAATCTCTGGAAGCCAGGCAACTGTATATTTATTTTACCTACTGGTTATGGAAAGTCCTTAGCTTTACAAAAAAAAAACAATTTCTACACTGACACGATCCCACTCTCTAAGTTAATAACTCTATATTTTATAAACACATAAGATAATATGTACAGACCATGTGCTAATTGTGTGTAGCCTGTGTGCATTCAATTTATATGTTATCGGACCTTTACGAGAAAACGGAGCTAAATCAGATCGTTACCATCCTCAGCAGCCCCATAAATCAAGTTATAATGGGCATGGATTGGAATGCTACGAGTAGTCTAGTGCCAATTATAACTTACTCAACAATGTAAATATTTAACGTTATACATTTCCGATGTAAATTAATATTTACTATACCCACATAAACAATGTATTGTCAACGGTGTCAATTAATTTGTTCTTGTTAATTTGATATTTATTGTCAAATTCATGTTTAGTTCTTCTTAAACCTTCTTTCCTTGATCCGCCTCAATCTTCTTTCCGATTTATTTTAAGTGTGCGCATTTGCTGTACGCGAAGCTGCAGTGAGTTTTCCCACTGTTTACCTGTCCTTGAATTTCCTAGCGGAGGCGTTTAGGATCAAGGGCAGGCTATCCAGTCTAAGATACGGCAGATCTACGCACGTGGTGTAGATTTATTTGTAAACAACACTACCATAGGTAATCTTGTTTCACACGGAAATTGAAATAAATAAAAGTATGTTTTATTATTATTAGGGAAACACTGTTAATGTGTTACACTCGTATACTAATGATGAACCCGTGAAATTTGTTCAAAGACTGCTTAAAGCAGAAACAGAAAGAAGTTAATTTATTTTTAAACTTTGAAATTTCTTCGATTTTTGTAACCATGATGAGTTACGATTCATTGTATTACAAATGCATCACTACGTATTTTATAAGGAAATATACTGAGTATACAATCACTTGGTATGTTAAAATTGCAAATAAAAATATACATGTAGTTGCATATGTGCGAATTTACATGTAGTTACACAAACCATGATAATATTTGATATACGACTATTGGTACAGAAAATTAAATTAATGATATCTATATTAAAGAAAATGTCAGCTCGACGCCTTTGTGGCCGTTCCGGCCGTTGATATGTATAGGGAAGATTCTAAATTGTAAAAATCGTGACCCTCGGACCAAAACTGGGGCCCCAGGCGGGGTTCAAAGTTTAACATAGAAATACATAGGAAAAATGTATAAAAATCTTCTTTTCAAGAACCATTGCACCAGAAATGCCAATATTTACAAAAAAGCTTGTATATATAATGAAGATTCTAAATTGTAAAAATTGTGAGCCCCGGACAAAAAGTGGGGCCCTGGGCGGGGTTCAAATTTTAACGTATATAGGAAAATGTTTAAAAATCTTCTTCTCAAGACCTATAATGCAACAGTTTGGAATATTACTATGCATACATCCTTAAATAATGTAGATTCTAATTTGTAAAAATCGTGACTCCCGGACTAATACTGGGGCACCAAGAGGGGTTCAAAATTTAACATTTTAAAAAATATATAGAAAATTTTTAAAATGTTCTTCTTGAGAACTACAATGTTACAGTTTGTGGAATTCCTATACATGCATCCCTGGCTTATGTAGATTCTTAATTGGTAAAATCGTGACCCCCGGACTAATACTGGGGCCCCAAGAGGGGTCAAAGTTTAATATAGAAATATATAGGTAACATGTTAAAAAATCTTCTTCTTGAGAACTACAATGCTACAAGTTGTGAGATTACTATGCATGCAACCTTAAATAATGTAGATTCGATAGTTTTAAATTAGTGACCCCTGAACTAATACTGGGGACCCAAGATGGGTTCAAAATTTAATGTAGAAGTATATGTGGAAAATGTTTAAAAACCTTTTTCACGAGAACTACAATGCTTCAATTTGTCAGATTACTACGTAAGCATCCTTAAATAGTGTAGAAGCTGTGACCCTCAATCTAATACTGGGGCCCCAAGAGGGGTTCAAAGTTCAACATAGAAATATAGAGGGAAAATGTTTAAAAATCTTTTTCCAGAGAACTACAATGCTTCAACTTGTGAGATTACTATGCAAGCATCCTTGAATAATGTAGATGCTAAATTAATAAAGCTGTGACCACTGGACTAATACTGGGGCCACAAGAGGGGTTCAAAGTTTAACATAGAAATATATATGGGAAATGTTTTCAAAAAGTTTTTCTCGAGAACTATTATGTTACAGTTTGTGAGATTACTATGCAAGGATCCTCAAATAGTGTAAATTCTAAATTGTTAAAGTCAACCATAAACCTCGGACCAATACTGGGGCCCCAGAAGGGGGGTTCAAAGTTAGAAATAGCATATGCTACGAAATAGAATGTTACAAGAAACTGTTGTTCAGGTGAGCGATGTGGCCCATGGGCCTCTTGTTTTTTTTCAGTTTAGATAAGATGAATGATAATAGCATTAGGACACAGAGTTTCAAATGAATGAATGAGTACTCGACTATCGCTCGACTAAAGCCCTCGATTAATCGACTAAGCCAACTGAGTAAAATTGACATCCCTAATTTATATATATATGGTTCAAGTTCAAAAGTTTCGCATGACAATAACTGACCTCCACGACATGACTCTGGAGGAGGTGAATCACATTCTGACCCAATGTGACGGTGAAATTCTGGGCCCAGGACACATGACCTGATGTCCCTCTGTTGTCGTGGTGAACATCCACCCTACAAATCAAGTTTCTCATGACTGAAATGTTTAATTGTACCAGAACATGGTCATTTTAAAAATCTTGTTACTGTATATAGGGAAATATTTGCCCCCATTATATTTTTGCCCCTTTCGCCCTCATTGTCAGGGGGCGAATTTAAGACTAGGCAAATTCCAATGTCTCAAATTATCTCTCTTTAAACACAACTGTTTCTGGGAGAATTCAAGACGGGGCAAAGCTGTTTGCAAATATAGAAGGGCAAAAATTACTTCGGGTGAAAATAACCCTTTTTTAACAGGGCTAAAATTCAATATTACTTAAATTACTACAGAGAAAAAGTACTAGACCAAGTTTTAATGATAAAAGCTATTTACGCAAAGTCATTGTTGACACAATCCGTTGCCATGGTATATTGACAGAATCCTTGAAAGTGGATGGTGGTCCCATCAAAGGTGTAGTAGTGGGGGTCCCCGAACACCAGGCAAGTCCCCGGCCCTGAGAGAAGGAACAAAACAAGTTCAATGTCAGCATGAACTGTTATACATTGAAGTTCATGCATTAACATTGTATTACATTATCAATACTAGGGCAATTCAGTACCATAATAAACAATGTTTAAAATATGAATTGATGAAAGGGCATAATTTTTTCAAATATCAGATATTAACATCAATTCTCTGTAAAAACCAAAAAATTACTGAAGGGTTGCGGCACGCACCATCTTGGATTTTCATTAAACTTTCTCAGGTGATAGATACTCATTTAGTATGACATTATCACCCATCAAAATTTTGTTTTCAATCCTGGTTGCCATGGTAACTGTCTTCTTTCATATTTGGTCCAAATATGCACTATTTCAGGGGGAAAATATTGCAAGTTTGATGTTGCATGGTGTGATTATTATTAATATTTCAAGATATTTTACATGTACTATATAAAGAACAAATATAGCTGTATATGATATAAGAGAAATTTTTTTTTAATGTTCATGCATATTCTACAGCTGGTGGTCCAAAAATGACAATAATTTCAAATTTCAGATATTGTCAATTTTACCTGATATTTCAAGAGGTCTCTCAAAAAATGCAGGCAAGGAAAAATTAAAGCAACTGCAATTTTTAACTCATCATGCAAACTTAAATAAATAATTATAAAAAGTAGAGCGGGTATATTTTTTGTATTCATTATTTTTTAACCTCAAAAGTTCACGTTTTCCTATTTATCATTTTTTTAACTGAATTGTTTTTTGACAATAAATAAAGCAAAAAAAACAAATCCTCAAAATTTGTTGCACTAATGTGTATGATAAATTCATTTATTGATTTAAAATAATGAAAACATTTAAAAAAATTTAACTTTTAAAGAATATTTTTAACCTTATCAAAATGTTTATATATAATTCATTACAAAGGGCAGATAACTCCAACAGTAAAATCATTGAAAACTGAGTAAATCTTAAATTTCCATTTGCAAACAATTTTACATGAAATTTTTTAAAGTAATGATTAAATTTATAGATCTACATGTTTCAATTCAAAAGTTTTAACATGCTAAGACCATGTTTCACTAAATCCATTCAACTCCATACAACTCCATACACAAGAATTAAACTATTGGAAAGAGATTAGGTGCAAAAAGCATCTTTTCAAGGAAAATCATTTTCCAGTAAATCACCATATACCAAATTCACAAGCAATATTATACAGATAATGTTTTGAATTCTGTTCAACCCATATGTTCATGTATAAAAGCATTCCAAAAACATAAGTTATATTCAGGAATACCGGTATGTAAACTCAATATGGTATATGATTTGATAAAGTAGCAAATGAATGTATTTTTTCCTCATCTAAGTTAGTGATCCTAAATAGGATCCAAAGTCTGTCCCCCGTCATTGCTTTCATCACTTTTTGATGATTTTAAATAAAAAAAAAACACATACCTGTGAAAGAAATACAGTTGAAATCGATAAAAGGGAAAATATCCATTGAAGATATCTTCATTAACACATTATCATTTTTCACTCATAAAAAACTTCTTAAGGAGATTTATAATAGGAAATGTTTACCATACATCTTTTTAATTACCATTTGGAACTCTCTCAGAATACCTCACACAATTTTTCGAATGTAGTTTGAGCACAAAGGTATTTGTGATTATCAAAATATCAAGCGAAAAGTGGTGGAAGAAAAAAACTCGGGACAGACTATACATGTATATGTTATTATTATTGACATTGACAACAAGTTTTGTGAGGAGAAATATATGCATGTAACTATTCTGAAATAGCATTCAGAACCTCATATTTTAAGTTTGACTTTTCATTCTCCACCTGTAATGCTCTCAAATCTAGAATGTCCATTGACCTGTCTTTCATACTTAAACGTGAAAAGAAGGAAGCAATCTGTTGTCCTGTTAGATATTCTGTTGATGTGAACACATATTCTCCATCATCCTTCTCCCTTTGCATGGCTTTTGCAGCGTCGAATGGGTCAACCTTACTTCCTGTCCTTTTTCCTTTATTGAACAGTGAAACCATGAAATTCTTCTGTTTGTCTGAGAAAACAGTTCGTTTCTTCTTTCCTTTGAGGGACCATCCCTTTGTCAGGGAAGTTTTCTGCAATGCTGGCTGAGTTTGGCATTCGACATTGAGAAGAACATTGGAAGAACAAAGATTATGTAGTCTTTCACCATATTGGGATTTGGCTTGATCTGTCAAACACATCTTCTCCAGCTTGTAATTACAGTTACCAAGTAGTAGATGTTGATCTAGACCCCTAGATGAAGAAAAAGATCGAGAACAGCCATCAACTGGACAGTCGAAGATGGCATTCGTTCGTCTTTTTTTTGATGGTGGTAAATGACACTCGTCAGTATCCTCAGAACCTGAAATAATCATGTGAGACAATAAAATAATATATAATACAATATCATATTGTGGAATATCATATCGTAATATACAATATTATATATATCAATATCATATGATATTAATAGAATCATTCATTATTACGAGTGTGGGATAGTGAAATTCCACCGAGGGGACAAGATTCACGGTCTAGGACGAGGCTCTGCCGAGTCCTAGACCATTAATCTTGACCCCGAGGTGGAATTTCACTATCCCACACGAGTATATAATGAATGATTATTTTTCTCGCTTTATTTTACATTTAAAAACGATGTCTGACAACTTTCTGTTATGACGTTAGAAAATTTACGTTCGGTTTACTCTTCCGCGTGCTTCAAATAGTGCAAGTCAAAATAAGAGCATACGACATTTTTGTACAATTAAAATACGATAAATTGTTATTAATTAAGCAAATCAATTACTTAATGGATAATCTCAATCAATAATTTTGCATTTTCCACCAGCAGACAACGTTTGTTTACGTTTTAAAGTGGCATAGTGATACACAGTGTAAGACAGAAAAATCTCACACTGCTGTCTCACACTGGACAAACCGATCTCACACCGTTGATAATGCGAGAAAATATTATATCATAATATACAAAAAAGTTGATACCCTATCAAAATTCCCAGAAAAATAATGGAATCAGAATTTCCAGGTAAATTGCACATCTTCACATTATGTTCTAAATACATGTACCTACAAAGTTCACACAATTCCATGCAGGGGTTTAAGAGGAGTTGTGACTGAAGGACTGACTGACTGGAGGTTGGGTCAAAAACACTATACCCATAGCAACTTCATTGCTTGGGGTATGATAACTCTATGTAATACCCAAGAAATATTTTTTTTAACTTGCCTCTATTCTCGAAGATTTGAAAAATGGAGTCTGACCAGTCATGAACGACTTTGAGGGGATTTGATGGCACAATGACAGTTGACATGTTCAGCATCACTTCTTTTCCTGTTCAAGTACAAGCATAAGCTTAATAAGAGGCATACTGATCGACATCCTTTAAAGTAGTAAAAGTACTGTATCTATTACAAGTATAAAACTGCTACTTCTAATGTTGTGAAATACTGGTAAAATTTACAGAAATATGACCAATTTGGAGCAGGCATTCCAAAAGGGTTTTTAAATAGAGTAGCTATGACTGTCACAATGATGCCAAACTATGATGACAGACGCATATAGTCATTATGTTGACTTACTAGGTCCTTTATATTGGGCATGCATGTACAATTAAGAGGTTAGTATTTGAATATCGAAATTATCTACAACCTTTATATTTATTGATTTTCAACTTAAAAAAGAAAAAAACCCACTTATGTATGTACCAAAAATAATTTACCTTCTCCTATGCTAAAAGCCTTCCACATTCTTATAGAATCTTCATGAAATTGGAAATTGTACAGTTGAGAAATCCCTGTAATCTGCTTGATGTTTGGTTTCTCAGGGTCAAGGTCTGTAATTGTCTCCACAACTTTTACTCTGTAATTGCCTTTCTGCTTTTTGTCAATAGCCTGTAATAAAAGATTATAAGATTCATGTTTTTTGATCAACTGAACTGTTCACCAGTTAAGTATTATCTGCGGTGACATTATTAACACTTGACCTAAAAATTTGTTTGAAGTCACTGCACAATCACTCCAAACTGAAAGACATGTTTTGACTAAAGTTTGGGCTCAGTGAAAAAAACATTTTGGCAAAGTGATTTTGAATGAATAGACAGATTGGAGTACACAAACTAATCACTATATAACAAGGCCCTTACAACTCTAAATAGGATATATTGTCATGGATATTTATTACTTTAAATCGAGTTGATATGGTTGCCTGGATCTTCATTACTTTATATCAAGTTGATTTGGTATTTGCTAATTGAAAAGTTTATCTAAACATGTACAATACATGTACAATACAAGTATTAAAAGCAAATTATGAATTAAAGATAATTACTATTTTCATTTCACTGGCACTTGTAACGTCATTGCCTTCATTGATGTACCGTTTAATACAACCTTTCACATGTGAAGCTCTTCTGTCGCATGGTCCTGAAATGTAGCATGAAAAAACTTTTCATTTCACATAATCATATGCTAAAGAATTTTAACAAACCCTTGCAAATTTGAAAATGTGTTAAATTTTGGGCCATTAAAAATGCATACATTACATTTCCTTGCTAAATGTATTATATACATAAGTAAGAACCCCAGGACTAGAAATTAATTGGCAAATAAGTATTTAAATAAATATTTCATATACATGTACATGTATGCATCAATTTCCTTTAGTGTATATAACTTTTATAGCTGTACTTTGATGGAAGTATTTGGATAGAAATACTTTTAATAAAAATACCTTTCCCATTTTGAGCCTCACAGAAGTTAAAAGATTTGATGTTTTCTTTAAGCTCTTTCTTCAATATAGCTAATGTTGAAGTGCTCTTGTAACAACCAGCATTGTCGGTGAAGACATGGATATTTTTTGTTACTGGATTGATCATCACCACATCTTTGGCAACATCACATATACAATAGGCCGTGACTGTAGAATCCTGTGCAACCTGAGAGGAAAATATGTGGATGTGTGTAATGGTCTGGAAGGCAGCTCCTCTTTTGCTAAGGGTTACAGCAACATGCCAATTAATCCCTCTTTTGCCAAACCAATCCGTCTGCCCCTCACGGAATTTTCTTGGCAAAAACTTCATGGCCCAATCGCATGTTATAATGACATCACTCTCAGTCATTTCATCGAGAAGTTTAGTTCTAGCTTCTTCCTGATTTTTAGACCTCATTAAGTGACTCTTCATCTCCTTGATGCTGTCAATGGCATGCTGAACCTTAGAAAATAGTTACAATATTAGTTTATACCAAATTAATGATGAATTACTCGTACTGCACTTGCCAAAATATTAATTGACAATGTACATTCATTTATGATTTTGTGTGATAGTTTATATTTATTCTGCTGTTTTAATTAAAATTTAAATCAAAGAAAACAGAACTGAATGATATGTTTATGCATGTAGGAACAGTTGTTCATTACCAATAATAAAGGTTTCAAAAAACAAGATATTTTAGCACATTCTAAATTTATATAAATTCTATTTCAAAAATCTGTAATGTCAGGCATATAATGTACATTTAATGTTGCATAAAAAGTACCTGAAAAACTGCTGCTTCTCTGTTTTGCCATTCAGTTTTATGACACTGCGTCTCTATCTCAACTAATACATTATCCAACATGTTGCATCTTGAGCAAGCAACCTCATGTTGATGGTCACAAACCATACTGTAAGAATGGTCCTGGTCACTCAAAGCAAATGCACGACAGTGGTCAGCTACCTGGGAACTCTTATCAATATGAACCTATAAAATATTATATTCACTTTATCTGACATGGTCCAAAAATTTTGCAATTTTCAACAATGGGATAATTTTGTAATGCGATTTGTAGTTTTATTACATGTGAAATGGTATGCAACGTACATGTATATATAATTTCTACATTTTTTAGTACTGGCATTTTTAAAGTGTATTGTCACTCTGTAAAATCTGTAAATTTCATTACCTTGTAGTCAGATTTTAGGTATTGCTTTCCATCAAGAAGATTAGCTCTCATTTCCTTTACTTTGTCATTTGGAATATCCAATTGTCCTATGATCTCATCCAATGTTTGAAATCCCCTGCTTGCCTCTGCAGCAAAATAATCTATACCCTCCATACTTTTCCTTACAGAAGCAGAACATTCATTCAAAATCTTGTACAAAGTGCTTGTTCCTGCAAAATAAAATTCAATTTCTTTAGAATAAATTGATGCAGGTAAATAATAAAAACTCTCAGTAAACTTTATTTAAAATACTGTATACAGGGATATCTTTCCCCCTGTTTCATTTTTGCCCATTTTGCCCTCATTGTCAGCACTGGCCAGTTTAAGACTGTGTGAATTTCAATGTCCCAAAATCTCTCTTTTAACAAAGCAACTGCATGTGTCTGGGCGAATTCAAGACGGGGCTAAATTGTATGTTTGCAAGTGTAGAAGGGCGAATATTACCTAGTTTGATGTCTGTCAGGTACTCTGTACAAAGGTTATGATATGATAATATATTGTAGTTTTACTTTGATGCTGTGACATGTACATGAATTGGGGGGGTACCAGTGTACACAGATTGATATTTCTAATATCTTCATAATGCAAAAGGGACATGGAAACCCGTATTAACTTGATTGCAAGTGTAAAGGACAGATAGATGCATGAACAATTCAAGTGAGAATTTATTGTGGAATCATTAGAATTCCTGGTGGCTCAATTTTCGTGGTAAGCCCTCCCCAACGAATTGACATCCTCGTCAAAAACAATACAATAAGTTTTCTTACTATAACTGAAAATTGGCGCATTCACGAAATTTAACATCTCCACAAACAAGCAAAAATCACACAATCTACGAAAATTCCCCCCCCCTCCCCACAAATTTATTATAAATGATTCCACAGTATAAATAAATCACAATGAGAATAAGAGGGAAAATAGTATATATGCTTGTGAAATATTCCACAGACTCAGTCACAATAAATCATAGCTAAAGGCTGAAATTCCTCTGACTCACATAATTGTTGGTATTGATCTATAAGAGATGAGGGAGCCATGCACCTCACAACATTTGGAATGTGAATTACTTCCCCACTGGACAGTTTCAATGTCTTCTCACCAAATGGAATATCCTTTAGAATGTCTGACGAAGTTATGAAGTCCAAAAAGTGCTCCAACTGTTCAAGGTTGATCTTGTTTCTGGGTATTTTTTCAGTAGCTACTGGAACCCCACAACCCTTATCAGTAGAGTGTCTCTTTGCTGCATAATAACGCCAACTACTTAAACCTGGTATGAGCTGGAAATAGATATATAAAATATTGTATATAAACACAATGCATAAACATGTAGCTACCAGTAAACAAAATATATATACATATACAAATATATTAATTATTTTAAAAATTTCTAAACAAGAATACAGGTAGCAGAAAAATAAAAGCTTTCCATATACTCATTTAAAACAATTCAAAACTAATAAAATATTAATGTAGACATGAACTACAATGATTGAAAATTCCATCTTGCACTTTCTTTTTCAAAAGAATGCTGCATGTATATATGACATTGATCAAACAATCTCATTAAACAATTATCATTTGAAATTCATAGATTATTTGTAATTCCAGCTGCATGCATTTACAGTGTACCATAAAACTACCATTATTTCATTTTGATTAAGGTTGTACATTAAATGTAAGAAATCTTAAGTTAAAAAAACCCCATGTACCTGGCTAAGAGCATCAAAATTGTAGTCCTCAGCAAGTATGGAGAGAACTTGCCTTTTAAAAGTCCATGTCTCTGCTGACTTGTATATATCAGCTAGCAAAACAGCAGTATTCTCTGTACTGGACTGCATATTCTTCCCTATAGTTGACATAAACATATCGTGAAGAACATTTCCCTCTCCAGGACAAAAAGTATCGCAGAGGACTCTCACACAATCTCTTAATTTTGACGTGTATCGTCTCTGTGTGCGTTCACTGCATGTGGTCAATGATGTCTGGATTTTTTTCACAGGACTTTTGTTAAAGGAGAGCAAAATTTGATTTAACATATTTAATCTATCCTGGTTGCAAACAGAAGACTGTGACTGCTGGCTGTCAGAAACTGTCTGGCTCGAAAAAATGCTGCCTAATAATTCATATGATTGTTCTAGAGAATGCCTTTCACAATCCTGAAACATTGAGAAAAACAAGAATATCGTCATGCATCGATCACTTCAACTGATTGTAAAATTAATATATTGTGCATTATTTTATTGTTCTGTTAGAACAAATAAGATCTCTTTCATGTAGAAATTTAATAGAACAAAACTGACAGAGGCCAGTGAATAAGTAAAAATAACCTTTATCATAAATAGATTCCTTAATGCACTATGAATCATATTTTCACATGTAAACATGTAATTCTTGTTTGAAATATTCAGAAATTTACTATTACTTTTATCCTTTTAATAATCACCTGCATTTCCTCATGAATACACTTTTCATTCTCTGTAGGTTTCATACAGGACAACTGAAATGTGTTAAAAAGAATATTTTGAATGGAAAGCATTATTTGCCTTGAATATTTTCCATTTAATTTCCATATACTCTTGTAATTTATGAATGTATGTCTTGACAGCTGCATATGGTGATCAATTTGGATTTAAATCAGTTTTTCTAAATACATTTAATTGTTAACATACATTCTTAATTAATTCATTTTGGTATCATTTAAAAACTCACGTTATCTTCTGTTTCGGTCACCTCATCCTTTTGACAGACTTCATGTTGTTTAAAAGACATTGTCAACTTATGTCTGCAGCACGCACAAACTCCTACAATAGTTTTTTTTTAACGGACTATCCATTATAGTTTACAGCATTATTATAAAAAAATATTTATCAATTCTGTTGTCTCAATATTTAATATTTGGAATAGCATGATACTTTACATGAATTTATCTACTCAACGTGACTATATAGATGTTTTTAATCTTATTTTCCAAGTGCATTTTAATTGGGAGTAAAATACATACCTGTGCCAATCGGTATAACCATTCCCGTACTCTGTCGAATTCTTTCCATGAGGTTTTCATTGATGTGCCTCTCCCGCTTCCTCTTGTTGTCATGATTGCACAAAATAGAGGGAATTCCACACAGTGGGGATGCAAGACGCGCTTTATGATTCTGTTTTGATTTTGCAAGATGAGTTTTACAAATGAAAAACGATTCCGAGGTTGGTCCATAGATTAAACCAAATTCTGATAAAGCAATTACTCTGTCTTGTTCACTTATTGCTCCCAAACTTATTTTATCTGCACTGCAACTGATATTACTGTTTAAATTTTTAAAACTACAAGGTTTATCCATTTTACAAATAATTACATTTTCCCTGAGTCTGACGTCTGCTTGACTATGATTGTTTACATGCATTTTTATTAACTTCAATACAAAAGAGTTAACAAAGGGAAATAACTCTAAGTTCATTTTTGCTGAAAGAGAGATAACTTGAAATAAATAAAGGTAAGTAATGGGAGATTTACCCAAGGCGATATTTTTGTATTTTTTAGACCTGAGATTTATGTTCATAAAAAAATATTTTTCGTTACGTTCAATTGCCTGCCTAAAATAAAATTGATTTTACTAAGTATTCATGTTTGTATCTATTTTTAGCTACATCGACGAAACAAAACCCTTGCTGTGTTGACGTCTGTGCATTTTACTGAAATTAATTTTTGTATACAAATACATTGATTACCTGCCTATAAATTTTAACCCATCTAGTGTTCAAAACCTCAATACATTTAAGAAGCATAGCACTTTTGTACATGGTGGTAGTGTAAATGCCATTTTGACCATCGGTGAAAAATTGCGATGCCGTTGCTATGGAAACTGAGTATGTTCTGTCAAAAATTCACTCATGTAGAGTCTTTATATGGAACACTCTTACATGTCAGAGAGATAAAATTCAGATCCATGATGGTGCGTGGCCACATATTTTTGGCCCTTACAGAGAATTGATGTTAAACACTAAAGAAATCCTGAAGATAAACTATAAATGAAATTCAGAATTATAAAGACATCTGAATAGTTGAGGGTTTAATATATATATATATGCTAAAGTAGTCTGTTCTTACTTGTGACACAGACTGGACAACATGACCCTGGGGTTGCTGAGGCGACGTCGCTGGGATCACAGTCCAGTGGGGGACACCTCTGGGTCAGACACTCGACCTCCCGCCCCATACACCGACACTCCGTACAGTCATCCACTCGCCACTTCTCACCCGCCTGACGTCACAATCAATCAGTGAAATTGTATCGTTTAACACACATTAAAGTCGTTAATAAAATTTCCATTTAATACATTCTTTTAAAAAATTCACGATAATCATTTGATGTGCCATTTATACAATGAACATTCCGACTTGCAAAATCCACACTTTTTTTAATAATGAAGTACAAAATTGTGTATTAATTACTATATTGCTGTCTTTTTAAGAATCTATCTCTCTCTCTCTCTCTCCCCCACCCTCAATCTTTATCTCCCTTTCTCTTTCTCCCCCTCTCTATCTCTCTCTCTCTCTCTGTACCTGGTATACAGATCCTTGGTACTGGCAGGGAATGGCTGGGAGGTCCTCACACATGGCGCAGCATTTCCCTGGTGGCCTGACAAACCTCTGCTGTCTATTACAAACCACGGCGGGACAACCAATTACATGACACATCACGTCACCGTTCTAAAAGAGGATACATACTAATATATTCACAACTAGGACAGGAACAAATCCTTTTATTACCATTTTTCCCTTCTACTGTCTCACTGAAATCATTTTTCTACATCTTTTGATAAATGTGTGGTCTGTGAATGGTCCCTGTAGCTTCCCCCCTCCTCTCTCTGACCATATACCAGTAGATGTTTTAGTGTCCTACCAAACATTATCAATTAGCACATTGACCACTGCCCCCTCCCCCCCTACAACACACCCTCCCCCAAATCCTTGGTGTTTGGGTGTCCTACCCAACATAATCAATGAACACAATAGTCACTTCCCACCCCAATTTTTGACCTTGAGGCTATTTATACACATGGGTTACTATACCCCCAACCCTCCTATGACCTTGACTTACCTGACATTCACAGTGTACACACGGGTCACTGTCCCCACTCCATGAGGTTCCCTCCTCGTACCACCGATCTACCTCCAGGTCGTGGCAAGCTAAAAATAAGCGTAACATCATACATGTATGAGATTTACAAGAGGTCATACCAATACTAACAGAGATAAAATATCTTTATACAGTTCTTTTTAAATTTTTCAAGACTTGAATCAATATACTATGTAACTTTAAAATGTCATCAATGAGTAAATTTAGCACACTGATAGGAATTGAACATCCTATCAAGGTATCATACCTGGACAGGTAGGACAACACTGCCCTGGGGCTCTAATCTGGACTGAGGGGGGACAGCTGACTGGAAGGCAGGGGTCGTAGGTACACATCCAGTTCTTTTCAGCCTACAGAGTCAAAGGAATGTATTCACAACATTTTATTTATAGTACATTAAAGCTGTATCTCAGTGTTTCAAGAGTCGATCATGTTTAATATTTACAGTAAAACATGCTTATAAGGAAGTGCCAGGGACAGGCAATTTTGCTTCATTATAAACGTAATTTGTTATACTGTGGTTTCATCAATATTCGTGGAATACCAATTTTCGTGGATTTCGTAGTTAAATTGATCCACGAAATTAAATGTTCATTGAAGTGCAATTTCTATTAACATTTTGTATTGCTAAGGTTATTGGCCACGAATTTCCTTATCCTTAAAACAGTGATTTTCACTTTATCCACGAAAATTGATACCCTTGAATATTAATGAAACCACAGTATCTGTCAAGTTTACAACATATAATAAAGCCACGGGGAATGACTTTGCTGTAAGCGTCAGTTCATTATAAGCGTGTTTTACTGTACTTCTTAATGAACCTATGAACCACTGTATTACGGTGGGAGAAAGCTCGACTTACAATGCATTCACATTTGAAGCAGGCATCGCTGGGTTTGGTTCGCAAGAACTGGCCAATGTCAGTCCTTGAACAGTTGTATCCCACTACATAAAGAATAAAATATTTATGAATTTAAAGAACATCTGAAAACAAACATCTCATAATGTGACACAATGCAATGTTCTGTATACAATAAAGTCCCCAATTTGCTTACAACAATTTAGATGTTTAAGGCATGAAATTGAGCACATCTGTACACTTTGTTTTCATCTGCTACTTACATCCAGCACAGGTTGGGCAGCACTCGCCAGGTAAGGGGGAGATAATCTGGTTGGTTGGACAAGTGGCTGTACGGGGACACACCTTGTGATGGCAGCTCAAACGCCCGCTCTGACAGGACAAAACATGAATCATTGGATAAATCTCAAATAAAACTAACTCCAAGATTACATAAAACCACCTAAACATTCTTGAAAGAACGCTATGGCAGTACATGTACATGTATACGGTATCTACTGAGGAGAAAGAGGACTAAATGAGTATTAAAGCACCAAAACACTGAGGGTCACATAATTATACAGAAAAAAAAAAATGTTGTCTTCCATACTTCAACATCTTATGTATTTTCAAAATTCACAATGCCTAAGTTAGTAAATACATGTAAACATACATGTATTTACTCAGTGTGCTGAACATAAAAGGCCTCAGACAGCCAATACATGTAAATGTACACAGACTTCTCCACCTGCAGTTTAATGACTGTTTATTTTTACTCTGCACCATGAAATTAACAAGCGTTTTATTTTTTATTTGTGAAATATAGTGTAGAACAAATCCTTCATTAGCTGACTTACTGAGCATGTGCAGACGTCACAGGCATCACCACGAAGTTGGAAAGTCTCGCCTTCACGATAATCTCTTCCCTGGTAATTACAAGCTGAAAGCACAGATTTCAACACTCTTCAATCCCTAGTACATGTATATATATCTTATACATGTTGATGTATATGACAATATTTTTTTACAATTAAATACAAAATATATTTCTTTGTTCTGTAAATAAGTAAAAGAAAAAATATCTAGAAGCTAATTGAAAATACATTTTCCATGATTTATAAGCATTTGGTTGAAATATGACACAACTAATTTCCAGAAAAATGACTTACTGTAAATTCATCAATATATTTGTGGGCATTGGTTTTGTGCATTAAGTGAAAAAGATGGTTTCAATGTTGTTAATTTGTTGCAAATGATACCATCAATAAAATGTGTTACTATTATAAAATGCATATTAAATGAGCATTTAATTTCATGAATCACCTCGACAATGAAAACCATGAAAATCTGAATTCAACGAACATTGATGAAACCATAGCATGATGCGATATGTTAAGTTTTAATTTGACTTACTTGGACATACAGGGCAGCACTGGCCAGGCACAGACACCGGATTATCACACACGGAGAAACACTTCTTCTGCTCACAGGTCATCACAGTATTGTGACAGAGGCAGGTCATACAGGGGTCAGTGTCCAGGGTGAACTCTGACCCGTCCACGTACTGGCGCCCATTGAAAGAGCAACCTGTCAAATCAGTGGACACAAATTAATCATCCATGTTCTATTTATTTGTTTTGTTTTGATATTGGGAGAGTTTTTTTTGTTTGGAAGGAAGAGGGTTATAATACATATTCGTTTTATCAGGTTTTAAAATGTACGGCAGAAGACGTTTCAGAAAGACTTTATCATCTCTTTTTGCCATATAATATACTTGATCCCTCTCTAACAGGGACATATAATAAATACCTATTTACTGGCTATGAGGACGATAGCAAGTTTATTGTCCCCAAGACAACAACTATTTTCCGAGGCGAAGCTAAAGGAAATAGTTGATATCGAGGGGGACAATAAACTTGCTATTGTCCGAATAGTCAGTAAATAAGTTTTCTATTATACCAATGAAAACTTTATTTGTCGGCGATGCATATTTTCTTGATTGTTAACAAATTAGAGTTATTGGACTTTGAATTTAACGTAGCTACTTGGATTACAGCAGAGGTGTTCCGAGTTTAAAAATGTGAAAAATTAATTGCCGCTGGTGAATAGTTCTGATGACTATTCACTATAGGCAGATAGCATTGAAACCATTAAAATAGAAACTATTTCACGGTTAGATAGAATAGCATTTTTATTCATTGTAGTTTTACATAGAATAGAAACTAGAACTGTCCTAATGGGACTAATACCCCCGCAAGGCTAATTTAAAATGGGACAAATAATTGAATTGTATAATAAAGGTTTGCGACACATAAATAAAAAAAAAATTCTAGAATTGTAAAAAACTAAATTAGTTAACAAAGAAAAATTAAAATCAAAATTTTCAAAACTTCACTGTAAATACATATGTATAACAGTAATACATTTACAAATTTATGTATCTGGTGATATTTTTTTATTTCATTGTTTTAAAGAAAAACCAACAAAGTGACAATAACCCCTCCCTTTGCAGTAAATGAAAATAGCCAAGCAATGCTCTTCTGTTGATAACACTTTGAAT
Source organism: Magallana ariakensis (assembly GCA_020458035.1). Taxonomy (NCBI): domain Eukaryota; kingdom Metazoa; phylum Mollusca; class Bivalvia; order Ostreida; family Ostreidae; genus Magallana; species Magallana ariakensis. Next base: position 73,309,839 of record CM035812.1, on the reverse strand, counting down.
ATCTTTCTAATCAGGGTCTTGACAGATGCAATTAGTTGTTTCAAATTTTCCTCACTTTCTCCTATGGTACAATGCAACTCCATATCAGAAAATTGATCCCATAGGACTATGATTTTCTTTGATGAGCTTGTTAAATTGGATAAACTCCCAAAACATTATCATAATTAGCATACTATGTAAAAATATGAAAAAAAGAAAATTTAATATTACAAACAATTTTAAAATTGCCAAAACACTACAATCATATCAGTAATTTTGAATTTCATTTAAATTAATGCCCTATAGGGTCACTTCATCAATTTACTTGACTAATAAATTTAAACAGCTTCTGAAAATAGCTAACTTCTTTATTAATAATGATATTATTTATTTCCTTATAATGATAGAAACTTTTGGTTTACATGAAGCAGTAATAAAATAACCCCAAAACCACTGCCCATTTTACAGATTATCAATTTTCCCTAAACCCATGCTCCATCTAAACCATGGCTCAGATAATGGCCCCCTTGGGACAACTGAATTCAGCCACACTTGTCTTTGATGTTCTTATTAGCTCCTAAGAATTTATCAATGACAAACAAAAATTTTGCATTGTCAGTTGATAAAATACTTATAAAAAATAAATTAAGTTAAGAAATAAAGACAAAAAACCTCCATTTGGATGTACATGTATTAATATAAATATATTTTAGTGTGTTTACTATTAATTAATTAATAAAGTCTGTAAGGATTACCTCCCTTACTTTTCAACATCAGTGTACAATATATAGAATAAGGAAAATGAAAACTGTCATAAAATCATTAAATCTTTTCTGATCTTAAAAAAAATTGCAGGTGCACATCTTCAGATGGTGTTCAACATATGTACAAATTTTCAGACTGTTCCATGCAGTAGTAAAAAATTCTATAGGGGGGACAAAGTTGCGTCTACAGACAGACGGACAGACAGACAGACGGACAGACGGACAGACGGACAGGGTGAAACCAATATACCCCCCTAAACTTCGTTTGCGGGGGTATAAATATTCACAGCAGTATAATAAACAAGTATAGATGTCCCTGCTTCCTAACCCCCCCCCCCCAATCCCTAAATCCCTATATATGCAACACACAAAATTTACATTATCCATCTTTAAATAACAAATTGTGTAATTAAAACAAATAGTTGGAGAGCTTCCTTAAGTGAATGTTAGCAGGTTAATTATAATCTTACTTTTACACACAGGGCAGCATTCCCCTTCTGGTACCTCTTGCTGAATGCAGCCTAAAGGGGGACAACTCTGGGTTATGCACTTCACATTTCCATCCTAAGAAAGCAAAATAAAGTGAATGCAAGTTTGACAATTTGTTTACTTCCTATCTAGGCATGAAATTCTAACACTCTTTCAAAAAATATGCATGATTAAAAATAAATCTGTACATTTTTAATTTCTATCTGACACATCTGGGCCTGAAACTTACAGTGCATGTGCAGGTGCGACATGCATCAGGTTTAAAAGTTGCACCATTTTGGCGTATTTTCCCTTCAAATTCACAATTGTCACACAGAGGGCAGCATGCACCCTGGGTAGGGTATGTACAGGGTGTGACACAAGGCTGTCTTACACACTCCACCCTGTCTCCCTGGAAATTACAGGAGAGTGCAAAAAGTTAGGATGAAAAGCCTTTCAAAGGATTGTGTTATGTACAAATTTTCAATAAAATCAAGGAAAATCAGGAAAGATTTTTTTTATTACAAGAATATTATAATTTTGTACTTTTCACTCGTAAAAATTTAAATTCATATGAAAAGATTCCAGTTTTATGTTAAAATTGATTACATGATGCTAACACTAAAATAATTGTTTTTGACTTACATAACAAGTGCAAGATTTACACTGGTCCTGGGGATGCTTAAACCTCTCTCCATCATCGTAGACACGACCCAAAAAGTTACAAACTGGAAAAAAAAAAGTAACTTTAGACCTCAACATTTTGAATTCTGCAAAGTTTTCCAAATGTTACAAATTAAAATGACAAAGAAAGTTAAGGTGGTATGGGACACCTACATGTTGTGACATATTATTTATCTAAATAAACAATAAAATCAAGTATAATTCTACAAGAATAGAATTCCTGGGTCCCCCGCCGTTCAAGCAGTATACTAGTATACTGTACTGTGGAATCATTAAATTTCGTGGGGGCCAATTTTCGCGGATTGCTTAAATTTTACAGGTTCGTGGGGACGCGACCAAGGCTGATTTAAGAACTTAACCAAGGTATTACCCATACAAAAAAAAGTTATACTTAGTCATAACTTTTCTGTAACTAAAGTGTAACTTTTTTGTACCCGAAATTTAGGTACAGAAAAGTTATAACTTTTTTGTACCTATATTGGACTTAAACTTTTGGCACTATAACTAAAATGTACCTACATGGAACTTAGAAATTTCTCAGTATAACTAAAATGTACCTACGTTAAACTTAGAAATTTTTCAGTATAACTAAAATGTACCTACATTGAACTTAGAAATTTCTCAGTATAACTAAAATGTACCTACATTGAACTTAGAAACTTTCAGTATAACTAAAATGTACCTACATTGAACTTAGAAATTTTTCAATATAACTAAAATGTACCTACATTAAAATTTGTCATTTAGTGTATGCATCAACATCACATTGATTTTTTGCAGTAAATGCCGTTTGGACATAATTTTTTTAGTGTCTTATCCAAAATATTCAAGTCTAAAGTAGACTTTTTTCCCAATAAATATAAAGATAAATATAAAATATAGTTATAACTTGTCTTTTTTTTTTTAATCACCGTAAGTGTTGGGGGGGGGTACAAGTTGGTAACACACACTGGGTAGTTAAAATCACTAAGATTATTTTTAAAACCAATGACATAACCATCGTAACGGGAATCCAGTTCATCAATTGCAACAAAAACACCTGTCCAAAATTCCATTGTTTTTATAAGACACGAAACACAGGAAATCACTTTCCGCCTGAACGCACACACATCCTAGGTTAACAGTAAAGGGTGTCTAAAGAGGTCATGATTAGTCCGTGCTGTGTTGACACTGATGTTTGTTTAAGATAAAAAGTTCTATGCAGAAGTTATTGTGTGTGTTTTGATCAGTAGAAATTTTTATTTTGCTTCTCAGCCTCTGCAAGTATATTAGTTTGTTACGTGTCTATTGAACATCACAAGACATTCATAATTTCGTTTTTAACAGTTAAATACTAAGAGGCAGCATAAACTTTATATTATCACTGAACAAACTTCAAAAAGTAACCAGTAGGCCTACCCCATGAATGACGGAATAGAGTAGATCTCTTGAAATTGATTCAGAATTTTCCCATAAACATCGAATGCATGCGAAAGAATGGGGTAGGGGAGGGGGGCTAGTGGTATTGTTTGTTATGATGAGATGTATTCACATGGGCTTATAAATTCACATACATGTATTTGATTAATAGAAATGTTAACAAAAGAACAGTGTTGCTATTTCCATCTGTTTTTTTCCCTGCACTAACTCTCATCGTAATTTATAACAGGACATGGCTAAAGACTATGCTGTTTACTTTGTGAAACATGTTTTATTAAAAACGATGTTATAATTGTTGGTTTAACATATTCATCGCTTGAAAAATGCATTGGTATTTAAATGCATACAGATTTTAAATTTCCCTCATGTTGAAAAAATTATTCAAAATGGCGGCTCTTGAGACCGGAAATGCCGAGTTTTGATGATCGGTTAATAAACTAACAGGTTGTATTGAAAGAAAATATTACTTAAATTTATTTTATTAAAATGCAGAATTCTTACGATAATATTTAGTAAATAATATTGTGTTTTAACTAAAAGAATTTTAAAGATTTCTTCCGGTATTAATCGTGTCTGTAACGTGATTGGTCAAAATTTCAAATTTTGATTACCGTGAATTCTGATTGGCCGATTGCCATTCCGCCATAAAATTTTGAAATGGGCAAAGGAGACAGGAGCTGTTTTGAAGTTTTCCCTGATTTATTCAAGAAATATGCAGAATTACAGCTTCTTGTATGTAGTGATGAGACTGCAAGCAGTCTTTTCATAAAGATAGACATTTATATGACCTGGATAATATGGCTTTACTTGTGGAGGACCATTTCAATTCAGGGTAAGTCTAATATACAAACGAGTCATTTTAAACAGAATGTTAAATAAATCATTTTTGTTTGCTCATTTCAATTTTCAGATTATTATTATGTACTTGGAAATTAATCCCATTTTGAATATTTCTAGAATTTTCATAAGAAGTGCATGATTTAATTATCTATTTATAAAAAACTATGCAGGCATGATGTATATCTAATGATCACTGATGATATACATTCTATTATCAAATTATGGCCGATTTTTTTTTAAAATGGTATCATTGTTTTGCAGAAAAATCCCAACTAAGTCCAGCAGACTGTACACCAGATTGAAGACACATCATTAATACAAGATTAGAAAAGTAAGTGTCTGTATTTATCAAGTATTTAAAAATAAGATATACAGATTTTACCAAATATATATTGTATATTTTTTAGTAAAATAAATTATTGTAAATCAGAGCATATAATGGCAACTGCTGTAAATTTTGTTTCAATGTTACTGATATTTAACTACAATTTATGCTACATATATTGAAAATTGTCAAACAGTATCATGTTTCAAATTTTATTGCATTCTTTTAGATTGATAGAGGACGAGGATAATATCATGGAGATCAAGTGCAGTCCTTCCCATAGAAATACATGCAGCCGTATGTTAAAAGAAGCCAGTTTTCACCTGCCAGATGCTGGTCACATATATATTCAACATGGGTATGCTATATAATTTTCTGTTATGTGAAAGTTGTCAATGATTTTAACAGTTTAACAGTTACTATGTAAGTACATGTAGTAAGAAATTGCCATAATAAAACATTCTTTTTTATACATTTTAGGAACAGATTCAAGAAACAGATCCGGTTGTTTGCTGATAAATTACTGCAGGTCATTGATATCTAAAACCAGGACTGTTTTGAAAATCACTAGCATGTTAGGAACCTTAAAAACATGTTTTATAAGAGTTGTGGTCAATTTTTGGTTTACATAAAATAATGTTTTTCAAACTTTCTTTTCAAATTTAGTAAGAACATTTGACATACATGTAATCCCAAATGCTTTTATGTTAGATTATTGCTTTAAATCATTTCCAAAACTTACAAATAGGGTCTGTAATAGTTTGTGATGGTGTATGATTTCACTTGTTGAGTGATTTCTATCTCCTTGCAAAGGCTTGGGGATAGAAATCACATAACTTAATTATTTGATAAAAACCATTTAACATCACAAACCATGAGATATTCTCTTTATCAAATGTTTTAATCATGATTTATTACTTCTTGAATAGAATTTTCCATGCAATACTTTGGAATGCCATTTCAAAAGAAAAACTTAAAATCCCTTGTGACATTGTCACAGTGTAATGTCAAAAATATATTACAGTGATATCCACAAAATATTGAGCTTACAATCTGATAATTATTTGAACAATCAAGTGCTTTATTTGGTAAGGCCATTCCAAGTTTTTTCTATGTTTAGCGTCCGCGGACGGATTGGTTTTGAGATGTAACAATAAAAAAAAACCACAATCATTTTTCATAAAATTATATCACTTTTTCATATGTCGGGCTTGGAATCGCATTTTTAAATCGAATCGGAAATCAAATATTCATAATAACAACATTCAAAATGGAAACCATAGTGGTTATTTATTATTTTTGTATTTTTGTTACAAATTGAAGAAAATGCTTAAAAATATATTATAAATTTTATTTTGTTGAACTTTTAAAGTTGTGTGTTTTTTCTAAGGTTTGTGGTTTTTTTCCTGATAGAAAGATAGGTTTTTGAGTTTTGGGTGGATGGTAAACAAAGAAAAAACTTGCAATGGCCTAATTTATGATGGATATGATTCTTAATGTGGCGACATTGCAGAAAAAATACATAACCTGCATTAGTGGGTTAGGTATTCTTAGTTCTTAATTTATTATAGGTTTTGACCAATCGATAAAAGGGGCGTGTAGATTTCAGTCTGGCTGTTTCTTTCGAGCTATGAATTAACTATAAATTTCCGTAAGAAATGGAGAAAAACATACTCGGTAGATGAAAATATAATTCGATAAACTCTACAACATATTGATTGACAAAAACAATGACTTATTGTGTACTTTTGCTCACATGAACAGATATGATTTTAAATTCCTATTCAAGAGCCAAAACAATTTGATGAAAAGTTCTTTGTGTCAACATAGGGGACTTTTTTTTCATCTGTATAACACCTGTACCTGGTTTTTTATTTACCTGAAGTTTATGATAAATATTTTGAGCCTACATCTGTAAATTTTCTGTGTAACTTTTCTGTACCTAAATGATAACTTTTATGTACCTAAATGATAACTTTTTTGTACCTACATCTATAACTTTTCTGTACCTAAAAGATAACTTTTCTGTAACTATATGTATAACTTTTCTGTACCTAAATCTAAAACTTTTCTATACCTAGATGTATAACTTTTCTGTACCTAAATCTATAACTTTTCTGTAACTATATGTATAACTTTTTTGTACCTAAATGATAACTTTTCTGTGCCTACATCTATAACTTTTCTGTACCTAAATGATAACTTTTCTGTAACTATATGTATAACTTTTCTGTACCTAAATGATAACTTTTCTGTAACTATATGTATAACTTTTTTGTACCTAAATGATAACTTTTCTGTAACTATATGTATAACTTTTTTGTACCTAAATGATAACTTTTCTGTAACTGAAATTTGTAACTTTTCTGTACCTAAATGATAACTTTTCTGTAACTATATGTATAACTTTTTTGTAACTAAATGATACCTTTTCTGTAACTAAAATTTGTAACTTTTTTGTACCTAAATGATAACTTTATTATAACTTTTTAATAACTTTTTTATACCTATTTTTATTTTATGGAAAAAATAAATTGTCAATAGTTACACTTTAGTTATGACTTTTTTGTACTTTAGCAAAAAGTTACAATATAGGTATAACTTTTTGATGCTAATTTGGAACCATAGTTGATCAGATGGTTCCAAATTGTGCTAACTTAGTTATGACTTTTTTGTAACTTTTTTAAGGGTTCATAGGTATAACTTTTTAGTGCTTTTTTTTGGTATGGGTAGTGGTATAAACATTTGGTATAAATTTCATGTAAATCCATCAAAATTTGTAGGCATGAGAGCGCTTACAAGGTCAATTTTTAGATAAAACGGAGTCATTATTGTGGTCAAAGTCCCATACCTCCAGCAAAAAGTATCGACCAATGCTGATTTTCGAACTTGACCAAGGTAATAGGTGTATAAACATTTGGTATAAATTTAATGAAAATCCGTCAAAATTTGTAGGCATGAGAGCGCTTACAAGGTCAATTTTTGGATAAAACGGAGTCATTATTGTGGTCAGAGTCCCATAACTCCAACAAAAAGTATCGACCAATGCTGATTTTCGAACTTGACCAAGGTAATAGGTGTATAAACATTTGGTATAAATGTAATAAAAATCTGTCAAAATTTGTAGGCATGAGAGCGCTTACAAAAAAGTGTGACGGACGGACGCACGGACACACGGACCCACGGACCCACGGACACACGGACGGACGCCCGGCATTTCTATGTCCCCGCTCCGCGTTGCGGCGGGGGACAATAAATAGTTTCTTTCCCAAAATTGTCAACTAACAGCGTAGCGCAGTGGGTTAGAGGGTTCACTATGGATTTGTACGTCATAAGTTCCAATCTCACTGGGGATTTTTAAATTTTTACCTTTCCAAAAATTTAAAAAACATATTTTTTTTGGTTAAATATTGTAAAATTTGAAAATTCTAAACCGGTTAAAGTGTTTTAATTATAATGTACTTTATTCCACATTAATATCAACAGATGTCCCATACCACCTTAAAACTGAATAGTGAAACATCACAAAAAGATTTTTCGCATCCTACATGTAAATCCCTCACTGACTTGTAGTGTAATCTTTATTAAAGCTCTTCAGCCTATTGGTATCAATGACCTTGACCTACCTGGGCATTCTGGACAACACTCTCCGGGGCGAGTCACAGGTCGAGGACAATCCAGTGGGGGGCAGGTGGTTGTGAGACAGTTCACATTCCCATCCTGTAACAGACCACAAATGTGTTTTGTTTTGTAGGGGATCAAACTCATATGTATACTGATATACTGGTACATAAGAAAGATATGCAATGAAAAAGATGTTCTAACTGCCATGTTGCCACTAGTTGTCCATACAAATATAGATGTTTTAAATGATTAACCAGATGGTTAACTAGTTAATTATCTATAATTAAATGGCAGATAATTCAAGTAAAAGAAGACATACATTTTGTGTATTTATAACAAATTCAATATCATAGTGTGAATGATAATTGCATGTTCCTGGTAAAATATATGAGAGAAAAATGTAAATATAGATTGAAAGGCGACAAAATGTCAGGATTAAGGTAACTGACCCGACACTGGCATTGTTGACAGGGGTCCTTCCTTGACGTAAACACACTGCCGTATTTCTGTACGATGCCCTCGTACATACAGTCACGACAGATTGGACAGCAGCCATCAGTAGTGGAGGGGTGGGTACACAGCTCCTGACAGGTATCCTTAAGGCACCGCACATTTCCTTCCTGAAATGAGAGGACACACGTCAACTATACACCATATGTAAAGGTCAACTTTTATTCGTGTGTGCATGAGGAATTTTCACAAGGGCCTCGATCATCTCTACGAATTTTTCTTGTCACATACCAGTGTTTAAATGTCTGTGGTATATTTTATTTTCAAAATAATCTACATCTTGATCATGAAAATTAGTTGCTGTGAAACAGTTTATCTCTGGTTATTGCGAAAAAAAAGTTGGTTTCCAGTGCTAGCATAAAATTCAGAAATATCTATCAATTTGAAAGTAACATTTCATGATTCTAAGCAATCTGTAAAAGCTCTCTTTAATTTGGTGTTTGTTAAGAAAATCTTGATTATGCTCTTAAACTAGTTCAACATGAAAATTACTTTACTAACCTAGGCCTTCTCATTAAATAAATAAAAATTCTTAAAAAGTTGAACTACACAATATAGTTCTACCATTCAACATCCTTTAACACAGTTTATGTTCCCCTTTATAAATGGATACATGTACAATGGTATAAAGAAAGAAACACCTAGAGAAGTTAAGCATTGTACATAACACTATTGAAGCAACATCATTACAAAGGAGGACATTGTATATAACACTGAGAGATTTCAGTGTTTCTTGACTTACATAACAAGTGCAGCTTTTACATTTGTCCTGGGGATGCTTAAACCTCTCTCCATCATTGTAAACACTGCCCAAAAAGTTGCATACTGAAAAAAACCACCATTGTCATTATTAATAAAAATGTACCAATTTGACTTCATTTATTGTAACTTTGTAAGAAACAACAATCTTTAGTTAAAAGACGTTTACAATAAACAAATAAATTTTCTGCAAGTCTGTTGTTTTTAAATTGCTAATGACTTTAATGTACCTTGACATTCAGGACAACACTCTCCGGGGCGGGTCACAGGTCGAGGACAATCCAGTGGGGGGCAGGTCTTGATCAGACAGTTCACATTCCCATCCTGTAATAGAAGGCCATAACATTCAGAATTTAGCTTATTTCACAAACTGATCAAAACTGTATTCACATGCACTTATTTGATGTAAGGAAATAGTCATATAACAGTGTACAGGTATTAAACAATATTTCACTGAGAAGTACTTTTACAACAAGTTTTTTTGAGCTGCTCACCAACCCATGTTTAATCTATGAGGTCCCTATTAACTCTATAACATGTCAGTTTCTATATACGAAGAAATGATATATACAAAGAAATGATAACAAAATGTGACAAAAGCTAATTAACATATAGCATGTTACTGATAACACAGATGAGAGAAAAATTGTAAATATTTGGAATAAAAGACAATGACAAAATGTGAGTACTGAGCTATCTTACTCGACACTGGCATTGTTGACAGGGGTCCTTCCTTGACGTAAACACACTGCCGTATTTCTGTACCATGCCCTCGTACATACAGTCGCGACAGATTGGACAGCACCCATCAGTAGTGGAGGGGTGGGTACACAGCTCCGGACAGGTCTTCTTCAAACACTGGACATTGCCTTCCTATAATATAATATCATAATTGTTTTCTTTTATAACTAATATCTTTCATTCATATTCAAACACCCTGATATGTTCATTTCAGGAAATGGGTTTTTTTTTCAAAGTGAAAACTTTGTGCTAAGAATACACATAAATATATAAATGAAAGTTTCATGATGCAATTTGATTTTGATCAGATAATCAAAATTATATATCAAGCCAGAATTTTTTGCAAATTAAAACTTGAAGCATTTATGCAAGTATTTCAATGATAGAAGAAGTAAAAATTGCAATCCAAGGTTTACCTCTCTTGTATGATTATTATATACAATGAAATAATAAAAAAAATACTGTTGACAATAACTGTACTCAACAATTTATTTTTCTTCAGTATTTTTTGCAACATTGTCACCTTACACACATATTGAAGATGTGACATATCTATCATGTAAAATATCTCCAAGAAAATAGCATTTCCACATTCCGGTGTTTTTATTCTTTTTGGGTGTGGGGTGGGATGAATGGAGGTATCACTTTTATTGTCTATTAAATTAAGAAATTCGTGTTTATGATTCTTTAATTTAAATTGTGTTCAACAGTCTAGTACAATTTCTCATTGAAAAAGTCTTGAAAAACTTCCATTAAAAAATTGCCCCTAAGATTTTATTACTAAGTTCTTTTTTTTGTGTTTGATTTTTTAATTTTTTTGGGGGGGGGGGCCTGAAAATATATTATTGAATGCATATATATCATTTAACTAAAACATGCAATATTTAATAAAATATTTTTTATGTAAATGTTTACAAGTATATCACACCTCCCATTTAAAGATGGTTTACTGTCAATTCACAAGCACCCCTATGTTTTGATAACCATAAGTCTGCATTCCTGCTTTTAATGATGTAGCCCTTGTGAAAACACCCCTGTTATACATGTAGCCCCCATTACACTCACTTCAAAACCTATGATTGTTTTGACAACGATTAATTAGCTCCTCAAAAGGGCTTCACTGTCACAGCAAAGGGAGACTATCTGCTCATTATTAAACAAAGATTAGCTGATTGGTTAATTAATTAGAAAGCGTGTCACATGATAAGAACTGTCCAATGAATGGAAAGTATTGTGGCTGAGAGGTTAATTATGAGTAGCTCTGATTGAGGGTCCTTACAATTAGAAACCTCTCATTGAGTGGCAGAGAGTGAAGCGGCCAAGGTAAGTAAATTTTAACTGTTAAGGTAAAATAATTACAAATCATTTCCTTAAAAAATTATAGTTTCAAATCCTAATTAAATAATACATATCTTTGATATAAATCACAGTTACATTTAGGAAAATAATAAAAAGCATGTTTTACATATTTCGTACTAATGTTAAGAAAGAGTTATCACTGATTCAAACAGTTAATTATTGTTGACAATTATATCCCATATTGCCCAAACATTCTGATTCCAAGTCCAGAACAAATTCTTATTTATAATAAATCTTTTCATATACCATGATTAATTAATTTTTAATTTTACATAATGATTACTTGGTCACAATTGTATAATTTTTAAATAGATTGTTTTATGTCAATGACAAAATGTATTATATTAATGATATCGTAAAAATGTAATTGTTTTAATTTTCAACTTTTTTTTTTTTTTTTTTTTTTACAAAAAATCACTTAAACTTTTTTTTCTTGAACTTTGAAAAATTGTTGCTTTAGTATCCTATTACAAAATATAAATATGATTCTGTTAATGAAGTGTATCATATAACAAACTATGACATTTATTGATTCTGTTTACAAATAAGTGTTTGATAACAAAATGCATGTGGGTTTTCAATTCAGTCAACAAAGTGTATAATGTATAATTTGACAATCTATTCCAATGTTTACAATTTAAGGTGGTATGGGACATCTGGCAATATTAGGGTATACCATTCCTCAATGTTAAAATTTTTTGAAGTATATCATTGAAATCTGTAGACAAAACATACTTAAAAAATACAATGATAATGGGGAGTCAGTATATCACTCTGATTAATGACCCATTTAATTTGACCATTTGACCAGCAAACTTTTTTCGTCAATATAGACAATTTCTATAATGGGAACAAAATGATTTGAAAACTGAATATTAAGAATTTTATAAGATTAACCCAGTTTGCCTTGATATGTATACAGTATCATTTTGACATAATAAAACATGGGGATGGGGGTGATGTCAAATTTAAGATATAGCCTAGGGCTTCAAAGATAAAATTCTCGCAAAAATTTGGCTTAAAAATTTAGACATTTTGTACATATTTGTATGATTTTATGTTAAACGCCTAGATTTAAGTTGCACATGTTACAAAGAACCTACAGAATATGTTACAAACCTAAGAAATGTTGAAATTGTGAATAATGAAATATTAAAATTGTGAATAATGAACGAAGAATAATAATAAGAAATAGTATCCGATATGTTGAAAAGTCATAAAATTCCTTGTGTCTGTAGTTTTTGTCAAAAAACCTTCTGCACGAAAAAATAGTTTCCCCCAAAACTTTTTTGTCTTGAACTGGTATCGGGATTGTTAGCCCTATCTACCTTTTTTCCGAGTCCGTTCGCCCTAGGTCCATTCGCTCTAATTATCGTTCACGCTTTGTTTTATAATAAACCATCAAAGGTTATTTCATTTAATTGTAACATAAAACTTTTATTAATTAATCGTATATTCAGAGACATAAATGTTATGTATGTCTCTGGTTTATTCTATGTTTTTCCTTCATCAAAAAAAGACGTAATTGGTATAACTAAGATTTTATTGCCGTAAATTGTCGATAACAGTCTTGTTGTTTTTATAATGATTCGGTTGATGTTTTTTTAAACAATTAAAAAAATTGAGACTTTATTTGGCTCATTCAGAAGCTAAGCAGATGATTATCACCTATTCTATCTTTGAAGAATTTACATATTTTTAACACAATCCTTTAATCTCTAAATAAAATATATACAGAGATTTCATGATATGGTTATATTATGAGGTAAAATTAAAAATAATCACAAAATAATAACAGAAGAATATAAAATGTAGTAACAAAAAATATAAATAAATCAATTCACAAGTCTTTGTATTGATATGTCACCGTCAGTCAATTGGTGATTATTATGTAAAAAAGGAAAAGGTGGTATTGTTTTCATTGATTAATCTCTTCATAATGTTTAAATTGATCAGAATACAAAAAATATATAAATACATTAATCCTATATAAAAATAAGGTGAACGACCCTAGGGCAAACGGAAACTAGGGCGAACAGAAACTAGGGTCAACACGTTTTAGGGGGAAAGAACAGATAATCCTTACTAATAGAAATTGATTTTCTTGTTGAACATAGTGTAATTATGACATAATAATCTTTCTGTGATGATTATATAAATAAAATTATATTCCTTTTAAAAATAATGATCATCTGCATAATGAAATCAATCTGAGGAGTGAGATACCTTAACATCTCAAGTCAAAAACCCTGAAACGTGTAATTTCATCAGTACATAATTTCAATGCTTTATTGAATACCTACAAAGATGTAGATTAAAGTATAAAATTTTAAGGTGATGATAAAAATTGAATTATAAGGTGCTTTAGAATTTTCAAATTTTATAATATTTTAACCAAAAAATATGTGTTTTTTTTGAAAAAGTAAAAATTTAATTAAAAATTTAATTAAAAATTTAAATCCCCAGCAGGACTCATGACCTACAGATTTGTAGTAAACCCTCTAACCCACTGTGTTATGCTGTTAGGGGACGGATTTGGGAAAGAAATATTGATAAAATTACACTTGTTTTTATTGGTTATTTTGATAAACAATACATCACAACATGGAGGTGTTCCATACCCCCTTACGTTATCATGTAAGGACACTGATTTGCTTTCCTTACCCTACACTGGCACTGTTGACATGGGTCAGAATCGGGGGTAAACAGCTGTCCGTGTCCCTGAACCTTGTTATCATACAGACAATTCGTACAGATGGGACAGCATCCATCGGTTGTAGAGGGGTGGGTACACTGCACGGGACAAGTCTTCTTTAAACATCTCACATTGCCATCCTTAAAAGATTTATACAGGTATCATGCATTGTTTTATACAGGTATCATGCATTGTTTTATATGTTCTGTATATCCTCCTTGACAGTATCATAGTCTATCAAAGAATACTCATTTGAAAATTACAAAAGCTAAATTGCGTATTGAATATCTTAATTACTTGTTTATCAGCACAGAGGAATCTGTTCTAAAGTTCTAAAGATTGTACTAAATTTGTGTATCCCTTCATAAGTAATGTGCTTTGTGTGCTTTGACAACTAGCACTTACCTGTGCTGGGAATCACATTTTCTCTATCAACTTTTGAGAATCAACTTCAAATGCCAGTCAAGCTGTTTAGTTTATTAATTTCCTTGAATTTGTGTATACCTTTACATGTAATATGCTGGTGTGCTTCAACAACTAGCACTTATCTGTGCTGGGAATCACATTTTTTCTATCAATTTCAGAATCAATCAAATCAAATAGTCCAATTGAGATGTTTTATTATTCATTATGCTGAATTTGGGTATCACTTCCAATTTCCTTCTTTTGGCCTTTGAAAATCAACTAAATAGGTGATAATGTTTTCAATTTATAAATCTATTGAATTTGTGTATCCCTTCACAAGTAATGTGCCTGTGTGCTTTGACAACTAGCACTTACCTGTGCTGGGAATCACATTTTCTCTAATCAACATTTGAGAATCAAATTCAAATGCCAGTCGAGCTGTTTAGTTTATCAATTTTATTGAATTTGTGTATCCCTTCACATGTTATGTGCTGGTGTGCTCTGACAACTAGCACTTACCTGTGCTGGGAATCACATTTTCTCTATCAACTTTTGAGAATCAACTTCAAATGCCAGTCGAGCTGTTTAGTTTATCAATTTTATTGAATATGTGCATCCCTTTACATGTAATGTGCCAGTATGCTTTGACAACTAGCACTTACCTGTGCTGGGAATCACATTTGAGAATTAACTTCAAATGCCAGTCAAGCTGTTTAGTTTATCAATTTTATTGAATTTGTGTATCCCATCACTTGTAATGTGCTGGTGTGCTCTGACAACTAGCACTTACCTGTGCTGGGAATTACATTTTCTTTTATCAATTTGGGACCAACTAGAAATGTTGACCGTCTGTTAAGTTAATGAATTTCATTGAATTTGTGTATCCCTTCACATGTAATGTGCTGGTGTGCTCTGACAACTAGCACTTACCTGTGCTGGGAATTACATTTTCTTTTATCAATTTGGGACCAACTAGAAATGTTGACCGTCTGTTAAGTTAATGAATTTCATTGAATTTGTGCATGCCTTCACATGTAATGTGCTTGTGTGCTTTGACAACTAGCACTTACCTGTTCTGGGAATCACATTTTCTTTTATCAATTTGTGACCAACTAGAAATGTTGACCATTCGTTAAGTTAATCAATTTCATTGAATTTGTGCATGCCTTCACATGTAATGTGCTTGTGTGCTTTGACAACTAGCACTTACCTGTGCTGGGAATCATATTTTCTCTATCAGCTTTTAAGATTGAACTGGAAATGCTGAATATTAAACTGTACAGTTTATCAATTTTATTAAATTTGTGTATCCCTTCACATTTAATGTGCTGGTGTGCTCTGACAACTAGCACTTACCTGTGCTGGGAATCACATTTTCTTTTATCAACATTTGAGAACCAAATAGAAATGCTGACCATCGGTTGAGTTATTCAATTTTATTGAATTTGTGTATCCCATCACTTGTAATGTGCTGGTGTGCTTTGACAACTAGCACTTACCTGTGCTGGGAATCACATTTTCTCTATCAACTTTTGGGAATCAACTTCAAATGCCAGTCAAGCTGTTTAGTTTATCAATTTTATTGAATGTGTGTATCCCATCACTTGTCATATGCTGGTGTGCTTTGACAACTAGCACTTTCCTGTGCTGGGAATTACAATATCTCTTTCAACAACTGAGAATCAACTTCAAATGCCAGTCAAGCTGTTTAGTTTATCAATTTTATTGAATATGTGCATCCCTTTACATGTAATGTGCTGGTGTGCTCTGACAACTAGCACTTACCTGCGCTGGGAATTACATTTTCTCTATCAACTATGAGAATTAACTAGAAATGCTGACCGTCTGTTTAGTCTATCAATTTTTATTGAATTTGTGTATCCCTTCACTTGTAATATGCTGGTGTGCTTTGACAACTAGCACTTACCTGTGCTGGGAATTACATTTTCTTTTATCAATTTGGGACCAACTAGAAATGTTAACCGTCTGTTAAGTTAATGAATTTCATTGAATTTGTGCATGCCTTCACATTTAATGTGCTTGTGTGCTTTGACAACTAGCACTTACCTGTTCTGGGAATCACATTTTCTCTATCAGCTTTTAAGATTGAACTAGAAATGCTGAATATTATACTGTACAGTTTATCAATTTTATTAAATGTGTGTATCCCATCACATTTAATGTGCAGGTGTGCTTTGACAACTAGCACTTACCTGTGCTGGGAATTACATTTTCTCTATCAACTATGAGAACCAACTAGAAATGCTGACCATCTGTTTAGTTATTAAATTTTATTGAATTTGTGTATCCCTTCACATGTAATGTGCTGGTGTGCTCTGACAACTAGCACTTACCTGTGCTGGGAATTACATTTTCTTTTATCAATTTGGGACCAACTAGAAATGTTGACCGTCTGTTAAGTTAATGAATTTCATTGAATTTGTGCATGCCTTCACATTTAATGTGCTTGTGTGCTTTGACAACTAGCACTTACCTGTGCTGGGAATCACATTTTCTCTATCAGCTTTTAAGATTGAACTAGAAATGCTGAATATTATACTGTACAGTTTATCAATTTTATTAAATTTGTGTATCCCTTCACATTTAATGTGCTGGTGTGCTTTGACAACTAGCACTTACCTGTGCTGGGAATCACATTTTCTCTATCAACTTTTGAGAACCAACTAGAAATGCTGACCATCTGTTTAGTTATTCAATTTTATTGAATTTGTGTATCCCTTCACTTGTAATGTGCTGGTGTGCTCTGACAACTAGCACTTACCTGTGCTGGGAATCACATTTTCTCTATCAACTTTTGGGAATCAACTTCAAATGCCAGTCAAGCTGTTTAGTTTATCAATTTTATTGAATGTGTGTATCCCATCACTTGTAATATGCTGGTGTGCTTTGACAACTAGCACTTTCCTGTGCTGGGAATTACAATATCTCTTTCAACAACTGAGAATCAACTTCAAATGCCAGTTAAGCTGTTTAGTTTATCAATTTTTATTGAATTTGTGTATCCCATCACTTGTGATGTGCTGGTGTGCTCTGACAACTAGCACTTACCTGTGCTGGGAATCACATTTTCTCTATCAACATTTGAGAATTAACTTCAAATGCCAGTCAAGCTGTTTAGTTTATCAATTTTATTGAATGTGTGTATCCCATCACTTGTCATATGCTGGTGTGCTTTGACAACTAGCACTTTCCTGTGCTGGGAATTACAATATCTCTTTCAACAACTGAGAATCAACTTCAAATGCCAGTCAAGCTGTTTAGTTTATCAATTTTATTGAATATGTGCATCCCTTTACATGTAATGTGCTGGTGTGCTCTGACAACTAGCACTTACCTGCGCTGGGAATTACATTTTCTCTATCAACTATGAGAATTAACTAGAAATGCTGACCGTCTGTTTAGTTTATCAATTTTTATTGAATTTGTGTATCCCTTCACTTGTAATATGCTGGTGTGCTTTGACAACTAGCACTTACCTGTGCTGGGAATTACATTTTCTTTTATCAATTTGGGACCAACTAGAAATGTTAACCGTCTGTTAAGTTAATGAATTTCATTGAATTTGTGCATGCCTTCACATTTAATGTGCTTGTGTGCTTTGACAACTAGCACTTACCTGTTCTGGGAATCACATTTTCTCTATCAGCTTTTAAGATTGAACTAGAAATGCTGAATATTATACTGTACAGTTTATCAATTTTATTAAATGTGTGTATCCCATCACATTTAATGTGCTGGTGTGCTTTGACAACTAGCACTTACCTGTGCTGGGAATTACATTTTCTCTATCAACTATGAGAACCAACTAGAAATGCTGACCATCTGTTTAGTTATTAAATTTTATTGAATTTGTGTATCCCTTCACATGTAATGTGCTGGTGTGCTCTGACAACTAGCACTTACCTGTGCTGGGAATTACATTTTCTTTTATCAATTTGGGACCAACTAGAAATGTTGACCGTCTGTTAAGTTAATGAATTTCATTGAATTTGTGCATGCCTTCACATTTAATGTGCTTGTGTGCTTTGACAACTAGCACTTACCTGTGCTGGGAATCACATTTTCTCTATCAGCTTTTAAGATTGAACTAGAAATGCTGAATATTATACTGTACAGTTTATCAATTTTATTAAATTTGTGTATCCCTTCACATTTAATGTGCTGGTGTGCTTTGACAACTAGCACTTACCTGTGCTGGGAATCACATTTTCTCTATCAACTTTTGAGAACCAACTAGAAATGCTGACCATCTGTTTAGTTATTCAATTTTATTGAATTTGTGTATCCCTTCACTTGTAATGTGCTGGTGTGCTCTGACAACTAGCACTTACCTGTGCTGGGAATCACATTTTCTCTATCAACTTTTGGGAATCAACTTCAAATGCCAGTCAAGCTGTTTAGTTTATCAATTTTATTGAATGTGTGTATCCCATCACTTGTAATATGCTGGTGTGCTTTGACAACTAGCACTTTCCTGTGCTGGGAATTACAATATCTCTTTCAACAACTGAGAATCAACTTCAAATGCCAGTTAAGCTGTTTAGTTTATCAATTTTTATTGAATTTGTGTATCCCATCACTTGTGATGTGCTGGTGTGCTCTGACAACTAGCACTTACCTGTGCTGGGAATCACATTTTCTCTAATCAACATTTGAGAATCAAATTCAAATGCCAGTCGAGCTGTTTAGTTTATCAATTTTATTGAATGTGTATCCCATCACTTGTAATGTGCTGGTGTGCTCTGACAACTAGCACTTACCTGTGCTGGGAATCACATTTTCTCTATCAACATTTGAGAATCAACTTCAAATGCCAGTCGAGCTTTTTAGTTTATCAATTTTATTGAATATGTGCATCCCTTTACATGTAATGTGCCAGTATGCTTTGACAACTAGCACTTACCTGTGCTGGGAATCACATTTGAGAATTAACTTCAAATGCCAGTCAAGCTGTTTAGTTTATCAATTTTATTGAATTTGTGTATCCCTTTACATGTAATGTGCCAGTATGCTTTGACAACTAGCACTTACCTGTGCTGGGAATCACATTTGAGAATTAACTTCAAATGCCAGTCAAGCTGTTTAGTTTATCAATTTTATTGAATTTGTGTATCCCTTCACATGTAATGTGCTGGTGTGCTCTGACAACTAGCACTTACCTGTGCTGGGAATTACATTTTCTTTTATCAATTTGGGACCAACTAGAAATGTTGACCGTCTGTTAAGTTAATGAATTTCATTGAATTTGTGCATGCCTTCACATGTAATGTGCTTGTGTGCTTTGACAACTAGCACTTACCTGTTCTGGGAATCACATTTTCTTTTATCAATTTGTGACCAACTAGAAATGTTGACCATTCGTTAAGTTAATCAATTTCATTGAATTTGTGCATGCCTTCACATGTAATGTGCTTGTGTGCTTTGACAACTAGCACTTACATGTGCTGGGAATCATATTTTCTCTATCAGCTTTTAAGATTGAACTAGAAATGCTGAATATTAAACTGTACAGTTTATCAATTTTATTAAATTTGTGTATCCCTTCACATTTAATGTGCTGGTGTGCTCTGACAACTAGCACTTACCTGTGCTGGGAATCACATTTTCTTTTATCAACATTTGAGAACCAAATAGAAATGCTGACCATCGGTTGAGTTATTCAATTTTATTGAATTTGTGTATCCCATCACTTGTAATGTGCTGGTGTGCTTTGACAACTAGCACTTACCTGTGCTGGGAATCACATTTTCTCTATCAACTTTTGGGAATCAACTTCAAATGCCAGTCAAGCTGTTTAGTTTATCAATTTTATTGAATGTGTGTATCCCATCACTTGTCATATGCTGGTGTGCTTTGACAACTAGCACTTTCCTGTGCTGGGAATTACAATATCTCTTTCAACAACTGAGAATCAACTTCAAATGCCAGTCAAGCTGTTTAGTTTATCAATTTTATTGAATATGTGCATCCCTTTACATGTAATGTGCTGGTGTGCTCTGACAACTAGCACTTACCTGTGCTGGGAATTACATTTTCTCTATCAACTATGAGAATTAACTAGAAATGCTGACCGTCTGTTTAGTTTATCAATTTTTATTGAATTTGTGTATCCCTTCACTTGTAATATGCTGGTGTGCTTTGACAACTAGCACTTACCTGTGCTGGGAATTACATTTTCTTTTATCAATTTGGGACCAACTAGAAATGTTAACCGTCTGTTAAGTTAATGAATTTCATTGAATTTGTGCATGCCTTCACATTTAATGTGCTTGTGTGCTTTGACAACTAGCACTTACCTGTTCTGGGAATCACATTTTCTCTATCAGCTTTTAAGATTGAACTAGAAATGCTGAATATTATACTGTACAGTTTATCAATTTTATTAAATGTGTGTATCCCATCACATTTAATGTGCTGGTGTGCTTTGACAACTAGCACTTACCTGTGCTGGGAATTACATTTTCTCTATCAACTATGAGAACCAACTAGAAATGCTGACCATCTGTTTAGTTATTAAATTTTATTGAATTTGTGTATCCCTTCACATGTAATGTGCTGGTGTGCTCTGACAACTAGCACTTACCTGTGCTGGGAATTACATTTTCTTTTATCAATTTGGGACCAACTAGAAATGTTGACCGTCTGTTAAGTTAATGAATTTCATTGAATTTGTGCATGCCTTCACATTTAATGTGCTTGTGTGCTTTGACAACTAGCACTTACCTGTGCTGGGAATCACATTTTCTCTATCAGCTTTTAAGATTGAACTAGAAATGCTGAATATTATACTGTACAGTTTATCAATTTTATTAAATTTGTGTATCCCTTCACATTTAATGTGCTGGTGTGCTTTGACAACTAGCACTTACCTGTGCTGGGAATCACATTTTCTCTATCAACTTTTGAGAACCAACTAGAAATGCTGACCATCTGTTTAGTTATTCAATTTTATTGAATTTGTGTATCCCTTCACTTGTAATGTGCTGGTGTGCTCTGACAACTAGCACTTACCTGTGCTGGGAATCACATTTTCTCTATCAACTTTTGGGAATCAACTTCAAATGCCAGTCAAGCTGTTTAGTTTATCAATTTTATTGAATGTGTGTATCCCATCACTTGTAATATGCTGGTGTGCTTTGACAACTAGCACTTTCCTGTGCTGGGAATTACAATATCTCTTTCAACAACTGAGAATCAACTTCAAATGCCAGTTAAGCTGTTTAGTTTATCAATTTTTATTGAATTTGTGTATCCCATCACTTGTGATGTGCTGGTGTGCTCTGACAACTAGCACTTACCTGTGCTGGGAATCACATTTTCTCTATCAACATTTGAGAATTAACTTCAAATGCCAGTCAAGCTGTTTAGTTTATCAATTTTATTGAATGTGTATCCCATCACTTGTAATGTGCTGGTGTGCTCTGACAACTAGCACTTACCTGTGCTGGGAATCATATTTTCTCTATCAACATTTGAGAATTAACTTCAAATGCCAGTCAAGCTGTTTAGTTTATCAATTTTATTGAATGTGTATCCCATCACTTGTAATGTGCTGGTGTGCTCTGACAACTAGCACTTACCTGTGCTGGGAATCACATTTTCTCTATCAACATTTGAGAATCAACTTCAAATGCCAGTCGAGCTTTTTAGTTTATCAATTTTATTGAATTTGTGTATTCCTTCACTTGTAATGTGCTGGTGTGCTTTGACAACTAGCACTTACCTATGCTGGGAATCACATTTTCCTTTATTTAAATTTGAGAACCACCTAGAAATGCTGACCGTCTGTTAAGTTACTGTAAACGTATTAAATTTGGCGTGTACGATATTTGGCGGAAATAAGTTTTTGAACAAGTTGGCTTGAATTTGAATGAGCGCATTCCTGAATGTGACTATTCGTGTACATATATGCATGACATTTAGCGATGTACTAGATCTAGCGGAGGCGGCATTCCGCCTAAAATGCTAAATAGAATACACAGCCAAATGTAGTACGTGTACAGTAATCAATTTTATTGAATTTGTGTATCCCTTCACATTTAATGTGCCAGTATGCTCTGACAACTAGCACTTACCTGTGCTGGGAATCACATTTTCTCTATCAACTTTTGAGAATCAACTTCAAATGCCAGTCAAGCTGTTTAGTTTATCAATTTTATTGAATGTGTATCCCTTCACATGTAATGTGCTGGTGTGCTTTGACAACTAGCACTGGGAATCACATTTTCTCTATCAACATTTGAGAATTAACTTCAAGTGCCAGTCAAACTATTTAGTTTATCAATTTTATTGAATTTGTGTATCCCTTCACATGTAATGTGCTGGTGTGCTTTGACAACTAGCACTTACCTGTGCTGTGAAATACATTTTCTCTATCAACTTTGAGAATCAACTAAAAGTTTCAATCAAGATATGTTTTTTGAAATTATTTGAATTTGTGTACAGTGGAGCCTCAGTTATCTGGACGCTTTCATTCCTTAGTCCAATTTTCTGGATAGGTGAAGCGTCCAGATATCTGAAATGTGTCTATTGCTGTCATTAATGATAATGTATTTGTATATGGCCACCAGTGTGGATACTGGGTTGGGGTTTTTTAGCCATTCATACTAAATAGCAACACATAATAGAGTTGTCCGTTGATATGAACATTTTTAAATAAAAAGAACCCCGCTTTATATTATCATTTTGTCATGAAATATTAACCAGACTACATGTATAATGATAACCGAATCTAGCTAAATTCTTTGTGTCCAAGTGTGATATGTGCCCAGGCCTTTACACGTACGTAATGTTTCCAACTATCTATTTCTAGAAATGCCAATTTCCTCAATTGATTTATTTTTGAAATTATTTCTATTCTTAAAATAAAGTAAATTTTACTGATAAAATTAACGTTTACTAGTTGGAAAATTGCAAGATCCTCCAATGCACTTCTGATGAGTTGACATGCTTTTACTTTGTTTTCTTCCTATACTTCCGGTTTTGACTTAATCTAACAAGGCATTCATGAGACAATTCGTTTTAAAATACGATTTGAATAGGTAGATAAAACACAAAGCTTTGTAAAGCTTTCCAGTTTTCTTGATTAATAAGCATATTTTTTATTCGAAATACAGGGATGTTTAAAAAAGCGATGGCACTTGACAGGTGCACAGGTTAAGATATCCAAGCCACATGCTGTAAAGCGTGACTAATCCTGTCTGGCCAGCACTGTCGGTAAATTTTAAAGTGATTTAGGAAGGCAGTGTTTATACAAGCTACTCATAGGGGTCGAGCACGTAAAATAGGTGTGAAACTCAATTGACAGGCGTAATCTTTTGTATTGAATGGGGTATCATCAAATTTTACTGTCCGGTTAAATGAAGCAAGATTAGTAGTAAATCAGTGTTTTGTGGTTAAAACAGTCCGTCCGGAATCCGGAACGCGGAATTCTGGATAAATGAGACAAAATAACGTAAAAAAATGTGTTCCCAAATAAAATCGTCCGTAAACTAAAGCATCCGGTTATCTGGCGTCCGGATATCTGAGGCCCCACTGTATCCCTTCAAAAGTAATGTGCTGGTGTGCGTTGACAACTAGCACTTACCTGTGCTGGGAATCACATTTTCTTTTATCAATTTGTGACCAACTAGAAATGTTGACCATTCGTTAAGTTAATCAATTTCATTGAATTTGTGCATGCCTTCACATGTAATGTGCCAGTGTGCTTTGACAACTAGCACTTACCTGTGCTGGGAATCACATTTTCTCTATCAGCTTTTACGATTGAACTAGAAATGCTGAAAATTAAACTGTACAGTTTATCAATTTTATTAAATGTGTGTATCCCATCACATTTAATGTGCTGGTGTGCTTTGACAACTAGCACTTACCTGTGCTGGGAATTACATTTTCTTTTATCAATTTGTGACCAACTAGAAATGTTGACCATTCGTTAAGTTAATCAATTTCATTGAATTTGTGCATGCCTTCACATGTAATGTGCTTGTGTGCTTTGACAACTAGCACTTACCTGTTCTGGGAATCACATTTTCTTTTATCAATTTGTGACCAACTAGAAATGTTGACCATTCGTTAAGTTAATCAATTTCATTGAATTTGTGCATGCCTTCACATGTAATGTGCTTGTGTGCTTTGACAACTAGCACTTACCTGTGCTGGGAATCACATTTTCTCTATCAGCTTTTAAGATTGAACTAGAAATGCTGAAAATTAAACTGTACAGTTTATCAATTTTATTGAATATGTGCATGCCTTCACTTGTAATGTGCTGGTGTGCTTTGACAACTAGCACTTACCTGTTCTGGGAATCACATTTTCTCTATCAACATTTGAGAACCAACTAGAAATGCTGAACATTTGTTTAGTTAATCAATTTAATTGAATTTGTGTATCCCTTCACATGTAATGTGCTGGTGTGCTTTGATAACTAGCACTTACCTGTGCTGGGAATCACATTTTCTCTATCAGCTTTTACGATTGAACTAGAAATGCTGAAAATTAAACTGTACAGTTTATCAATTTTATTAAATGTGTGTATCCCATCACATTTAATGTGCTGGTGTGCTTTGACAACTAGCACTTACCTGTGCTGGGAATTACATTTTCTTTTATCAATTTGTGACCAACTAGAAATGTTGACCATTCGTTAAGTTAATCAATTTCATTGAATTTGTGCATGACTTCACATGTATTGTGCTGGTGTGCTTTGATAACTAGCACTTACCTGTGCTGGGAATCGCATTTTCTCTATCAACTTTTGAGAATTAACCTTAAATGCCAGTCAAGCTGTTTAGTTTATCATTATTATTAAATCTGTGCATCCCTTTACATGTAATGTGCTTGTGTGCTTTGACAACTAGCACTTACCTGTGCTGGGAATCACATTTTCTCTATCAGCTTTTACGATTGAACTAGAAATGCTGAAAATTAAACTGTACAGTTTATCAATTTTATTAAATGTGTGTATCCCATCACATTTAATGTGCTGGTGTGCTTTGACAACTAGCACTTACCTGTGCTGGGAATTACATTTTCTTTTATCAATTTGTGACCAACTAGAAATGTTGACCATTCGTTAAGTTAATCAATTTCATTGAATTTGTGCATGCCTTCACATGTAATGTGCTTGTGTGCTTTGACAACTAGCACTTACCTGTTCTGGGAATCACATTTTCTTTTATCAATTTGTGACCAACTAGAAATGTTGACCATTCGTTAAGTTAATCAATTTCATTGAATTTGTGCATGCCTTCACATGTAATGTGCTTGTGTGCTTTGACAACTAGCACTTACCTGTGCTGGGAATCACATTTTCTCTATCAGCTTTTAAGATTGAACTAGAAATGCTGAAAATTAAACTGTACAGTTTATCAATTTTATTGAATATGTGCATGCCTTCACTTGTAATGTGCTGGTGTGCTTTGACAACTAGCACTTACCTGTTCTGGGAATCACATTTTCTCTATCAACATTTGAGAACCAACTAGAAATGCTGACCATTTGTTTAGTTAATCAATTTAATTGAATTTGTGTATCCCTTCACATGTAATGTGCTGGTGTGCTTTGATAACTAGCACTTACCTGTGCTGGGAATCGCATTTTCTCTATCAACTTTTGAGAATTAACCTTAAATGCCAGTCAAGCTGTTTAGTTTATCATTATTATTAAATCTGTGCATCCCTTTACATGAAATGTGCTGGTGCACTTTGACAACTAGCACTTACCTGTGCTGGGAATCACATTTTCTCTATCAACATTTGAGAATTAACTTCAAATGCCAGTCAAACTGTTTAGTTTATCAATTTTATTGAATTGGGTTATCTCTTCACATGTAATGTGCTAGTGTGCTTTAACAACTAGCACTTACCCGTTCTGGGAATCACATTTTCTCTATCAACTTTTGAGAATTAACTTCAAATGCCAGTCAAGCTATTTAGTTTATCAATTTTATTAAATTTGTTTATTCCTTCACATGCAATGTGCTGATGTACTCTGACAACTAGCACTTACCTGTGCTGCGAATCACATTTTCTCATCAACTTTTGAGACTCAACTTTAAATGCCAGTCAAGCTGTTTAGTTTATCAATTTTATTGAATTTGTGTATCCCTTCATATGTAATGTGCTGGTGTGCTCTGACAACTAGCACTTACCTGTGCTGGGAATCACATTTTCTCTAATCAACATTTGAGAATCAAATTCAAATGCCAGTCGAGCTGTTTAGTTTATCAATTTTATTGAATTTGTGTATCCCTTCACATGTTATGTGCTGGTGTGCTCTGACAACTAGCACTTACCTGTGCTGGGAATCACATTTTCTTTATCAACTTTGAGAACTAACTAAAATGCTGACCGTCTGTTTAGTTGATCAATTTCATTGAATTTGTGTATCCCTTCACATGTAATGTGCTGGTGTGCTCTGACAACTAGCACTTACCTGTGCTGGGAATCACATTTTCTCTATCAACATTTGAGAATCAACTTCAAATGCCAATCAAACTGTTTAGTTCATCAATTTTATTGAATGTGTGTATCCCATCACTTGTAATGTGCTGGTGTGCTCTGACAACTAGCACTTACCTGTGCTGGGAATCACATTTTCTCTATCAACATTTGAGAATTAACTTAAATGCCAGTCAAACTGTTTAGTTCATCAATTTTATTGAATGTGTATCCCATCACTTGTAATGTGCTGGTGTGCTTTGACAACTAGCACTTACCTGTGCTGGGAATCACATTTTCTCTATCAACTTTTGAGAATCAACTTCAAATGCCAGTCGAGCTGTTTAGTTTATCAATTTTATTGAATATGTGCATCCCTTTACATGTAATGTGCTAGTGTGCATTGACAACTAGCACTTACCGTACCTGTGCTGGGAATCACATTTTCTCTATCAACTTTTGAGAATTAACCTTAAATGCCAGTCAAGCTGTTTAGTTTATCAATTTTATTGAATATGTGCATCCCTTCACATTTAATGTGCCAGTGTGCTTTGACAACTAGCACTTACCTGTGCTGGGAATCACATTTTCTCTATCAACATTTGAGAACCAACTAGAAATGCTGACCATCTGTTTAGTTATTCAATTTAATTGAATTTGTGTATCCCTTTACATGTAATGTGCTGGTGTGCTTTGATAACTAGCACTTACCTGTGCTGGGAATCACATTTTTTCTATCAACTTTTGAGAATTACCCTTAAATGTCAGTCAAGCTGTTTAGTTTATCATTATTATTAAATCAGTGCATCCCTATACATAAAAAGTGCTGGTGCACTTTGACAACTAGCACTTACCTGTGCTGGGAATCACATTTTCTTTATCAACTTTGAGAACTAACTAAAATGCTGACCGTCTGTTTAGTTAATCAATTTCATTGAATTTGTGTATCCCTTCACATGTAATGTGCTGGTGTGCTCTGACAACTAGCACTTACATGTGCTGGGAATCACATTTTGTCTATCAACATTTGAGAATTAACTTCAAATGCCAGTCAAACTGTTTAGTTCATCAATTTTATTGATTGTGTATCCTATCACTTGTAATGTGCTGGTGTGCTTTGACAACTAGCACTTACCTGTGCTGGGAATCACATTTTCTCTATCAACTTTTGAGAATCAACTTCAAATGCCAGTCGAGCTGTTTAGTTTATCAATTTTATTGAATATGTGCATCCCTTCACATTTAATGTGCCAGTGTGCTCTGACAACTAGCACTTACCTGTGCTGGGAATCACATTTTCTCTATCAACATTTGAGAACCAACTAGAAATGCTGACCATCTGTTTAGTTAATCAATTTAATTGAATTTGTGTATCCCTTTACATGTAATGTGCTGGTGTGCTTTGATAACTAGCACTTACCTGTGCTGGGAATCACATTTTCTCTATCAACTTTTGAGAATTACCCTTAAATGTCAGTCAAGCTGTTTAGTTTATCATTATTATTAAATCAGTGCATCCCTTTACATGAAATGTGCTGGTGCACTTTGACAACTAGCACTTACCTGTGCTGGGAATCACATTTTCTCTATCAACATTTGAGAATCAACTTCAAATGCCAGTCAAACTGTTTAGTTTATAAATTTTATTGAATTGGGTTATCCCTTCACATGTAATGTGCTAGTGTGCTTTAACAACTAGCACTTACCTGTTCTGGGAATCACATTTTCTCTATCAACTTTTGAGAATCAACTTAAAATGCCAGTCAAACTGTTTAGTTCATCAATTTTATTGAATTGGTGTATCCCTTCACATGTAATGTGCCGGTGTGCTCTGACAACTAGCACTTACCTGTGCTGGGAATCACATTTTCTCTATCAACATTTGAGAATCAACTTCAAATGCCAGTCAAACTGTTTAGTTTATCAATTTTATTGAATTGGGTTATCCCTTCACATGTAATGTGCTAGTGTGCTTTAACAACTCGCACTTACCTGTTCTGGGAATCACATTTTCTCTATCAACTTTTGAGAATCAACTTCAAATGCTAATCGAGCTGTTTAGTTAATCAATTTCATTGAATTTGTGTATCCCTTCACATGTAATGTGCTGGTGTTCTTTGACAACTAGCACTTACCTGTGCTGGGAATAACATTTTCTCTATCAACATTTGAGAATCAACTTCAAATGCCAGTCAAACTGTTTAGTTCATCAATTTTATTGAATGTGTGTATCCCATCACTTGTAATGTGCTAGTGTGCTCTGACAACTAGCACTTACCTCTGCTGGGAATCACATTTTCTCTATCAACATTTGAGAATCAACTTCAAATGCCAATCAAACTGTTTAGTTTATCAACTTTATTGAATGTGTATCCCATCACTTGTAATGTGAGAGTGTGCTCTGACAACTAGCACTTACCTGTGCTGGGAATCACATTTTCTCTATCAACATTAAAGAATCAACTTCAAATGCCAATCAAACTGTTTAGTTTATCAATTTTATTGAATGTGTATCCCATCACATGTTATGTGCTGGTGTGCTCTGACAACTAGCACTTACCTGTGCTGGGAATCACATTTTCTCTATCAACTTTTGAGAATCAACTTGAAATGCCAATCGAGCTGTTTAGTTTATCAATTTTATTAAATATGTGCATCCTTTTACATGTAATGTGCTAGTGTGCTCTGACAACTAGCACTTACCTGTGCTGGGAATCACATTTTCTTTATCAACTAAAATGCTGACCGTCTGTTTAGTTAATCAATGTCATTGAATTTGTGTATCCCTTCACTTGTGATGTGTTGGTGTGCTTTGACAGCTAGCACTTACCTAATCACATTTTCCTTTATTAAAATTTGAGAACCACCTAGAAATGCTGACCGTCTGTTAAGTTAATCAATTTTATTGAATTTCTGTATCCCTTCACATGTAATGTGCTGGTGTGCTTTGTGGCAACGCACTTTGAAAAAATTACGCACTTTATTATGCGTTAAATTTTGGACAAAATCAACGCACTTTGAACAATTTTTTCAAAGTGCGTTAAATTTTGGACCTAGTCAACCCACTTTTTTTAATTTTTTTAAAGTGCGTTATGAAGGTACATCAACATTTTTTAGTATCGAGACACTTAACGCACTTTCCAAAAAATATGTATAAATCGCAAATTGTGAAATTAAATTCTTAATTTGTTGATAGTATGATGATTTGTTACACTATTGAATCTAATTTACTGTCTATAAAATCGGGGATAGGGGTGGGAGTGGAGGTTAACCAAAGATACAGGTCAATTACCAGTGCTTCATTTCATTGATTACGTACAGGAAGGTCCCCTACCCCTCTTTTTTCCTTCCAAAACACGTTTGATATTCAGCAACTTAGAGTAAATGTATAAAATCGAAAAAAGGAATACGCTTTGTTGTAAATTAAGCGTTTCAACATAAACCCTCTTTTTAAATTCTAATTAAATAAATCACTTCATTTAAAAAAAATCAATGTACATTGACAAACATTAAATTATTATAAACTTAAAAACTGATCCTCTATAAGATCATGTTGTTTTTGATAACCATAACTAACGTATCCTTTTTAAAATAATGTTTGTTTATAAGCAAATGCAATTGAAGACAGTTGAAATATGTTATACATTATCTCCATTATCAATAAATAAATTAAATAATTTTCGTTTCTGGCACAGCACAATGTACCAGATAATTAGTAAGTTTGCTGCATACACAAAAAAGGTTCTTTATGTAAATTGTCGAACTGCGTAAGCTTATGAGAAAAGGAAAAAAATTCTAATCTAAAAACTGTTAATCAAGTTAGCTGAGAATGCAGTGGGTTCTTTCTAAAGTATATCCCATTAAGCTACACAAGGTTAAAACAATTATTTATTGTATCTGAAATTAAATATTATTTCGACTAAACCCTGAACAATTTTTTTTCAAAGTGCGTTAATATCGACGATATCAACGCACTTTGAAAAAAAAATTTTCTTTTTCAAAGTGCGTTGACTTGGTCCAAAAATTAACGCACTTTGAAAAAATTTTTCAAAGTGCGTAATTTTTCAAAGTGCGTTGTAACAGTGCTTTGACAACTAGCACTTACCTGTGCTAGGAATCACATTTTCTCTATCAACTTTTGGGAATCAACTTCAAATGCCAGTCAAACTGTTTAGTTCATCAATTTTATTGAATTTGTGTATCCCATCACTTGTAATGTGCTGGTGTGCTCTGACAACTAGCACTTACCTGTGCTGGGAAATATTGTGCTGGAAAATGCATCATTTAGGAGCATACATGTTGAAAAGACCAAATATCTTTCTTCGTAAAACCACTTAGAATTAAAATATTTCGTTTGTTCTATCTCCATCAACACTCTGGGGTGTATCCAGAGGTGGGTGGGTGGGTTACCTTTACACATGGGTTGTACAATTCCTCCCATTATTAGCAAAACACACCACAAATGTTTTAAACTTATAAAGTTTATATTTCTCTTTATTCAGAGCCATACATTACCGGAACACCTTTAGACAGTTAGTGTAAGGAAATGTAAGTTTCATATTGAATACAAGAGGCCCATGGCCCAGCCCGCTTACCTGAGGAACAATAGGTATGATAAAATCAGCCTAATGGAGTCACAATACAAACTATTTTGACAATGTAATCAAGTCCTTTTTTAAACAGGATGTTTTATAATAATATCACATATTGAGCATTGCAGTTCTCCAAAAGATCCTAAACAATTCTTTATATATGGGATATAAACCTAAATCAAACTCTGAACCCCATGTGAGGCCCAAGAATCGTCAAAGTGTAAACAATTATAAAGAATTATCTAGCTGACTTGTTTCTGAGAAGAAGATTTTTAAAGATTAACTCTATATATTCCTATGTAAAACTGACTCCCATTGTGGCCCAACCCTACCCTGGGGGTCATGATTTTCACAACTTTGATTCTACAATACCTAAGGATGCTTCAACACAAGTTTCAGTTTTCCTGGCTGATTAGTTTCTGAGAAGAAGATTTTTAAAGACAAACTCTATATACTTGAGGATGCTTCCACACAAGTTTTAGCTTTTTTGAAAATTTCTCAAATTTTCTTAATTATCTCCCCTTGAAAGAGGACGTGGTTCTTAATTTTCACAACTTTGATTCCCCTTTGCCTAAGGGTGATTTGTGCCAAGTTTGGTGATCAGAAAAGCTCACTTGAGCTTTCAGCTCAGGTGAATTAACAAAATAATTGTGAACATAAACTGCTGTTTTTATCAAAAAGCCTTTCATTAGATATCTGTATGTACATATAATCAGGATCAGTATTTTGTAACAAGAGGGCAATAGGCCTTAATGTTCACCTCAGTACCATAGCCCATGCACATCCGTGTCGAGGAGTCTCATGTATGCATTATAATACTGTAATAATGACTACCTCCCTGCCTGATTTTCAAATCATTTTTTCAAAAAGGACTCTAAAACCTATAATTTTAGTGAAAAAACTTATTATAATATAGTGATGACCTGATATTAAAAGGTGCAAGACTCTAATACAAAATTATTATCCCATATTTGTTAACTTTGAAGATAGGTTTTATGGGTATATGTTTTCATTGATAAACTAAAACAAGGTGGCTAGTATACATGTTTTATTTAAAACAACCTCTCATCCCCATGCCCATGGGCAGACATAAACTCTCCTGTGGGCAAAAACAAAAACAAAAAAACCCAACTTCATAGTTCTCTCATAGCTCATGTTCCAGCTTTTGAATATTCAACCTATAAATGTCTATAATCACCACCTGGTATTTATTACATGTGTTGCTTATCAGTGATTTAGGTTAGCCAATTTTTACTTTACTATTAACAAGTCTATTTGTTTATTTAGAAAGTTCAAAAACTATTTTTGTTTCAAATGATAAACATAGGTAATCACAGATTACAAAGCTCACCGAGACGAGGCATCACCTTTATGACAAATAACCCTTATGAGACCACCTTTATCATATTATTTGAAAATCATTGTTTATAATGATCTTGGATATACATGGATACTGTTTTGACACAATATCATATAACTATATCATATGTTAAAAAATTGTATAATAATCATATGTTCATTTCATAGGGTATTATATGATACAATGTTTATCAATACAATAATATAAAATACGATATTGCATCCCATGATACCTACAATATTTATCATATAATACAATAAAATACCATAATAAATAATGATGAAATATGATATTGTAAAATATGATATGACAATATATAAATTTACGCGCATGTAACAATTCGTTCTATCGGCCCGTTGCCAAGCATGTTGCTAACGCTGAGGGTAAGAAAACGGATTGTCAACTGCGTCTAAACCAATCAGATTTCAGTATTTAACATGAAAGTATAATAATGTATCTTGTTATACATTATTGTATTTGATCACATAATACAATATCATAATATATTATGATATTGATATCATATGATACAATATAATAATATATGATACAATATCATATCATATCATACATCACAATATTGTAACATATGATGTTATATTGTAGAATATTATAGTATGATATTGTACTGTATGATATTGTATCATATTTGATACATAATAGGATATTGTATCATATGATACAATAAAATTAGATACAATATTGTATCATATCAATTTATACAATAGCATGTGATATAGTACTATATTATATCAAACAATATCATATGATACTATATTGTATTTAATTACATGATACAATATCACACCATTATACAATATCATATAATACATTTTCATGTGATATAATAATTTATTATATAAACCAATATCATATACAATATTGTATCATATGATACGATATATATTATACAATATCATATCATATGATACAATATTATATGTTGCAATATCATATGAAACAATAGCATGTTATAAAATAGTATATTAAACAATATCATATTATAAAATATTGTATCATAATAAACAATACTATACATAACAATATCATGATACAATATCATATCATAATGTTAAAAAAAAAATTGATACAATATCATATCATATCATCTAACTTTTTACAACATAATATATGATATAATATTGTATCATATAAAACAATAGTGTATCATATCATACAATACTATATCATGGGTATCATATTATTTCATTTAACAACGAACAGATCTATCAAGCAGGTTTAAGATAGGAGAATTTTTTTAGCATCCTTGATAACGGAGATCTGCATCTGAAGCTACCTCTGCGGTTCATCAATATTATAGTTAAATCAACTATGCAAGCTATTATCTATAAAATATGTGACCTGTTCCAAAAAAACAAATCTCATCCAGCATCCGAAACCTACGGCTCAGATTCAGCATTCAAGCCTGCCAGTTGCATCAGTATTATAAGATGCATCATCCATGCAAGTTTGGTGAAGTTAGGACCAGTAATAACTAAGATATAATCATAAGAGAGCACCTGCTCCAAAAACACCAGCTCTTAAAACCTTAACCTCCCTCCAGCATCCGAAACCTATGGGTCAAATTCAGCATTCATGCCTGTCAGGTGCATCAGTATCATAAACGCACCATCCATGCAAGTTAAGTATAGTTAGGACCAGTAATAACTAAGATATATTTTTTAGCATCCTTGATAATGGAGATCAGGCTCTGCATCTGAAGCTACCTCTGCGATTCATTTATATTATAGTTCAATCAACTATGCAAGTTTGAAATAGTACTAATATTTATTAAACATGTGACCTGTTCCAAAAAACTTAACCTAATCCAGCATCCGAAACCTTTGGCTCAGATTTAGCATTCAAGCCTGTCAGGTGCATCAGTATCATAAGATGCATCATCCATGCAAGTTTGAAGTTAGGACCAGTAATAACTAAGATATAATCATCAGAGGGCACCTGCTCCAAAACTTTAACCAGCTCTAAAAACCTTAACCTCCTCCAGCATCCGCAACCTATGGCTCAGATTCAGCATTCATGCCTGTCAAGTGCATCAGTATGATAAAATGCACCATCTATGCAAGTTTGGTGAAGTTATGACCAGTAATAACTAAGATATAATCCTCAGAGGGCACCTGCTCCAAAAACTTTAACCTGAGCTCCAAAAACCTTAACCTCCTCCAGCATCCGCAACCTATGGCTCAGATTTAGCATTCAAGCCTGTCAGGTGCATCAGTATCATAACACACCATCCATACAAGTTTGGTGAAGTTAGGACCAGAAATAACTAAGATATAATCATCAGAGGGCACCTGCTCAAAAAACTTGAACCTTAGCTCTAAAAACCATAACCTCCTCAAGCATCCAACACCTACAGTTCAGATTCAGCATTCATGCCTGTCAGGTGCATCAGTATCATAAAACGCACCATCTATGCAAGTTTGGTGAAATAAGGACCAGTAATAACTAAGATATATTCACCTGCTCCAAAAACTTTAACCAGCTCTAAAAACCTTAACCTCCTCCAACATCCGCAACCTATGGCTCAGATTCAGCATTCACGCCTGTCAGGTGCATCAGTATCATAAGACACACCATCCATGCAAGTTTGGTGAGGGTAGGACCAGTAATAACTTAAAAATTGCTATCAAAGGGCACCTGCACCAAAAACTTTAATCTGCATCAATAACCTTAACCTCCTGCAGCATCTGAAATTCATGGCCCAGTTTCAGCATCTAAGTCTTTGGTCCAGATGCATCATCCATGCAAGTTTGGTGAAGATAGGACAAGTAATAACTTAGATACAGGACCTGCAACAAAAACTTTAACCAGGTCCGGATGCCGTTGCCGACGGTATAGCATAAGCAACCCCCTCGGTGAGCTAAAAATGTAACGATGCATGTTGCGCAACGACTGACGAAAACAGATAGCAATAGCAATAAAATAGCAATAAAAATCAATCGAGTTTGAATTTTGTGTTTAACAATTTTTTGGGATTTGCTGCAAAATGGAAAAATTGTGATCTTTTTCGACCACAATTTTAACCTACTTTATAGTATCCTCATTGAAAAAAGCATAATTTATTCAGTTAGCATAATTTTTTTATCCCTATCTCTTTCATGATGCTGCATGCAAAATATTGTATTTGGCACCAACTCACCAAACACTGGCACTGGCGACACTTGTCCTGTGGGTCAGGAAAGGTCACTCCATTATCATAGGAGTTGCCCTGGTGGGTACAGCGGTCACACCTCCGACATCCACAGGTGTCCGTGTAGGGGGAGGAACAGGTGACACGCGGACACTCAAGTTTCACACAGTCCACTGATCCAAACTACAGAGAAGAGGAATGAAATGTACTTATATTTCATCACATTTACAACTTATGTTTTCTCTAATCCTCAGCAAAAATTACATGTAATCAAAAAAATTTTGGGAAGCAGAAAAAGTGACGTTGAGTGTACAGATAAATCTTTGTCAACTACCGGTAGTTCGCTGAATCATTGAAGTTATAGGCCGTATCAAAAATAGTTCTGACTGGAAGTATTTAATAAAGAAAAGGTTAAACACTTGATAGTATACACAACACAAATAGGTACACAATGCCAATCATGTTTCTTGCTGAAAAATTCCCCGTGATTTAATTAGTTTTTGGTAAAATTCAGCTGAAAACCAGTAAGGTGAAAATAATGTGTTCATCATTTAAAATTACTGAACAACAGAACTTCTGAGCCATAATGAACATTAAAAATTATGAAATGATTAATAGCCATGTTTGCTAGTTATGGAAGTATTTAAATGTATAGCTACCATAAATTTGGTATTTTTAATTTAATAGAAATTTTTGAAAAAAATATAATGAAGATATCATAACTTAAAGCTAACAGCAGCAACAATGTAAATACAGTAAAACTCAGTAATAACAACTTCCTGTGTACCATTGGTCAACTTTGTTTCATCCGAAATACTATATATATCCGCATAACAAATTTGTAATAACCATAGTGAATTTGTTATCTGCATGTTTTTTCCACATGACTACCATTTGTGTTTTTGAGGCATCAAATAAAAAATAACTTCTTTGGAAACCTATAATAATTGGATTCTTTAATTTAAAAAAATTTGTGGAGTTATATTCATTTGAACGATAGTATTTAATTCACATTGCTAACTTGTAACACTATAAATAAATTTGAGGAAAAAGTTTAAATTTTGTTATATTTAACCTCTATTGGACTAAACATATATTGTTATATCCACACATTCTTTATAACTGAAATCATTATAACTAAAAATTTACAATGATTTGTTTAAGAAGTTTGCTAGAAACTCCACAAAACTTTGCTATATCCAAGATTTCGCTATATACATGTTTGTACTAAACGAGTGTGCCGTATAAGCAAAGTTATAATTAAAATTTAATTCAGTAATTCACTGTTAAGTTACACGTTAGTACAGATCAAATAATACCCACCCTGCAAGAACAGGTGTTACAAGCATCCTTGCGATGGGATTCTCCATGTCTGATGACCACGCCCTCGAACAAACAGTCCGTACACTCGGGACAACACTGGTTCATGATTGGATGGGAGCATTTCTGTACAGGGCATGGCTTCTTGCTGCAGCTCACAGAACCACTCTAAAATAAATACCATTGCCAGAAAAGCTGTATTTTTTAATTTAAAATAAATACAAGAATAGAATTCCAGGGTCCCCCGCCGTTCAAGCAGTATACTAGTATACTGTACTGTGGAATCATTAAATTTCATGGGGGCCAATTTTCGTGGATTGCTTAAATTTTACAGGTTCGTGGGGACGTAATTTCGTGTATTCTCTAAAACCTACAAAGGAAATATGATTTTATTACCCTTATTTATTAATTCGTGTAGGATGTTAAATCGTGGATGAGAGGTACCCACGAATTCCACGAAAATTGAACCACCACGAAATCTAATGATTTCACAGTATATGAAATTGCAATATTTTCAAACATTCAGGGCTGTTCCAGAATTAAATGTGTGGGGAGGTTGGGAGGAACATTTTTTTCCAAAATTTGTAGGCATGAGAGCGCTTACAAGGTCAATTTTTGGATAAAACGGAGTCATTATTGTGGTCAGAGTCCCATAACTCCAGCAAAAAGTATCGACCAATGCTGATTTTCAAACTTGACCAAGGTAATAGGTGTATAAACATTTGGTATAAATTTAATGAAAATCTGTCAAAATTTGTAGGCATGAGAGCGCTTACAAGGTCAATTTTTGGATAAAACGGAGTCATTATTGTGGTCAGAGTCCCATAACTCCAGCAAAATGTATCGACCAATGCTGATTTTCGAACTTGACCAAGGTAATAGGTGTATAAACATTTGGTATAAATTTAATGAAAATCCGTCAAAATTTGTAGGCATGAGAGCGCTTACAAGGTCAATTTTTGGATAAAACGGAGTCATTATTGTGGTCAGTGTCCCATAACTCCAACAAAAAGTATCGACCAATGCTGATTTTCGAACTTGACCAAGGTAATAGGTGTATAAACATTTGGTATAAATGTAATGAAAATCTGTCAAAATTTGTAGGCATGAGAGCGCTTACAAAAAAGTGTGACGGACGGACGCACGGACCCACAGACCCACGGACACACGGACCCACGGACACACGGACGGACGCCCGGCATTTCTATGTCCCCGCTCCGCGTTGCGGCGGGGGACAACAATATATCTCAAATAATTTGTGTGTGTGAGTGTGTGTGTAGATTTAGTGAAAGTAAGGTAAGAAAAGAAAGTAATATTGTATTCTAATTGATTTGAGCCATTTTTACCCAAGATTATTTTAGTTACTGTATATCATAAGTGATATAGTTTCTACACATTTTATCTCTTACTATCTATAAACAATCAAAGTAAAAAATAAGATCATAGCAATAAGTACTGGAATAGGATATACTATAGTGGAATCCCACCTGACAGACACACTCAGAACAAGGATCCTCTCTGTCTTGGAACCGCTCCTCGTCTCCATAGATCCTCCCCTCCAACAAGCACCTGTCACACCTCTTACAACACTCATCATACACAGGGTGGCTGCACTGGACATTTGGACAGGTGATCCCTGAACAGGACACGGTCCCCCCACTACAAGTACAGGTCTGGCAACTCTCTTTAAATGACTGGTTGTCTCGAATCATCTTATTGTTATACAGACAGTCTGACCCACATTGAGGGCAACACTGGCCTCTGATTGGATGTGAGCAGGTGATAGCTGGACAAGTTCTTTGGGCACAGTTGACACTTCCTCTCTGACAGACACACTCTTTACAGGGATCAGACACATCTGGGAACCTCTCTCCATCCCGATAGAACTGATTTCTGAACTGACAATCCTGACACTTTGGGCAGCAGTCAGTAACAGCTGGGCTGTTACACTGTCGCCTGACTTCCTGGCAAACCTTCTGCTGACACTGAACATTTCCATGGACACACTGACACTCTCTACACCTGTCACTGCTGTCAGGAAACATCTCCCCATTTCTGTATTCTATGCCATTGAGGACACAATCGGAGCACTCATCACAGCATTCTCTCTTCACTGGATGACTGCACTGAGCTGTCGGACATCTCTTTCTACGGCACTCTGTATTCCCATTCCTACAAACACATTCCTGACAGGATCCGGGTGGACTGGGCACCATCTGATTGTTAGAAATGACCCTACCATCCACCAGACAATCCCTACACTCAGGACAGCATCTCCCTTGGGTGG
This sequence comes from Magallana ariakensis, assembly GCA_020458035.1. Taxonomy (NCBI): domain Eukaryota; kingdom Metazoa; phylum Mollusca; class Bivalvia; order Ostreida; family Ostreidae; genus Magallana; species Magallana ariakensis. The sequence continues at coordinate 73,270,093 of CM035812.1, read as the reverse complement.
GGTTACTACAGGTGGCTGCCGGGCAGGGAAGAGGGGTACACGCCACACTACCCTGTCTACAGACGCACTCATTGCACGGGTTGTTGTTATCTCTGAACCGCTGATTGTCCTTGAGTCTCCTCCCCTGATACATACAGTCTGCACACTCTGCACAGCATCGGCCCTGCACAGGGTTCTTACAGGATACAGCAGGGCAGGGCTTAGGTACACAGGTGACATCACCGTCTCTACAGGTACACGTCACACAGGGGTCTCGGCTGTCCTGGAACCTCTCCCCGTTCCGATACGTCCGACTCTTGTAGAAGCAGCCATCACACTCCGGACAGCACCTGTTGGTGACAGGGTGCTGGCATTTTGTGACGGCACAGTCCGTGGCTTTACAGGCAACATTTCCCAGCCTACAGGTACAAGTCTGACACCTGTCCCGCGGATTGACAAAGTCCTCCTTGTCTCGGTAAATCAGACCATTGTAATTACAATCTGCAAATACACACATAAACAGCATTTTATAAATTCACAGATTCTATGAACATCAAAGAAAATGAACATGTGAATAACTTATGATATCAGTAATTTCACTTCAATATCATAATGAAAAATTTCTTTACGGAGACTAGGTTGTCAACAAATTAGCCATAAGATCTACCATAATTTTTTACATATGATTTTTTTAAAGCTATAAAAAAATATTTAGTGAAAAAAAATTCATAAAATGAATGTAAGTTTTTTTCTTATATCTCTATAGAGAGCTCATCATATACAGGTAATCTAAATGGCCATGACCATCCAGACCTCTTAAATACCTAACTCTAGAGCATAAATTTGAAGCCTTACATCCTACCTTTACACTCGGGACAACATTTGCCAGCAAGGAAGGCTGGGTTCCTACACCGGGTCTCAGGGCACTCTCTCTTTGCACACGTTGCCTTTGACCCTATACAATGACACTCCTGGCAGGGGTCGGAGGGCAGACAGAAGGAGTCACCTGACCGGTAGGTCTTCCCCTCCACGATGCACTTGTCCGAGGAACAGGAGGGGCAGCACTTGCCCAGCTCATAGACCGGGTCAATACAGTTAAGGACCGGACACCTTACACTGGTGCAGCTCACTACTCCATTCTGTCAACAGAACTAGGGTATATAAGAGTGGTTCGGTGAAACATTGCTACACTTCGAAAATGCCTCGGAACCAATGCTTACAACTGTGGCATATTGACAGGATTAATTTTGATTTAAAGACAGATGCCAAACAGGATTTCAAATCATGATTATACTTTTTTCCTTTAAGATTTTTAGACTAAAAGTATCTACCCTTATAACTGAAGATATCCAACTTGAATATAACGACCTTTGACCTAAACTTACCTCTTTCTTTGTAAAAAAATTATAACAATTATGGTAGGTAATTGCACTATTACAGTGTGATGATGTTAATCAGACTTAAACATACTCATACCTGACATGTGCATTGCTGGCAGGGGTTTCTGGGGTTGACATAACTTTCTCCATTTTGTAGTTGTCTGTCACCATGACTACACATCTGACATGACGGACAGCATTCGCCAGGTCGAATGCTTGGGTTGTTACACTGAGGAACTGGACACACCATTGGTTGACAAGTGATGGAGCTATCCTGTGATTACACCACAAATAGTTACAAGCAATTCACTTTGTGTCTTTAGCAAAAGAATCAACAAATCATTATGTAAATTGTATTTAACAAAACTGGAGTAAAAAAAAAGTTACTTAGCTAAAGATACATACAGCACATGTACAGACATTACATTTGTCCCTGGGGTCGGCAAATGTCTGTCCCTCGCTGTAGTTACTGCCCCTGACCACACAGTTCAGCGGACACACTCCACAGCAGTACCCCGGGGGCTTGACTGGATTTTTACACTTCAGGGGAGGACAGCCCATTGACATACACGTTACGTTACCACCCTGTAAGCCACATAACAAACTAGGCACTTGAAGCTACCTCCATCCACTTTGTTAATACAATGAATGGAAATTACAAGATGAAATTGCATGCAAAACTATGTCAGGGGTGGTGAACAATCAAGTTTCTTCAAGCTCTTAAACCAAGTTTCAATCTGGACTTAAACCGAGTGTCTTGGTATACCATGTTAGTGTTTTGACATGGTATACCACTTGGCTTTTACGACTATAATCACATCTGGTGACATTGTAGTCTCATTAAGCATTTTATAAATCAGTTTTCACTGAAGCTAAGGCAAAATGTTTTTTTTCTATTTACTGTAAAAGAGGTTATTTACGCGTGGGGAAAATTTACACTAGTTACGCAGTGAGCTTAAAACCGCGTAATATACCCCCACGCGTATGGTTACAAAAATAGAAACTTTCGAGTGGTAAATCATGCAAACACATATTTTATACCCACTAGAGAAAATGTGTACCTTACCACCAGCGTAAATAACCACTTTTACAGTATATTTATAAGCATAATGAAAAACATGCAACCTTCTATAAAAGAAGAAATGGACCATACCATACATCTACAGATTTTACAGGGGTCCCCTCCCGCCGGGACAAACTTCTGGCCATTAGCGAACCGTCTCCTCATAAACAAACAACCATCACACACTGGACAGCAATCCCCAGGGAGGGTCTCAGGGTGGGAGCAGGGGCGGAGCGAACACAAGTCTGTCCTCCTGTTACACTGCACTCGACCATTCTGAAACAATAACCATGAATAACTAAAATTGACTTGTTACTAATAGAGAAAATACTGCTTCATACTATGCTTTATTCTACCATTCAGAAAATTGTAGTTATAAACTATCTTAAAAGTTGAAATGTAAAACAGAGAAAATGTCAAAATTCTGATAAACTGCAATCAACCATTCTGAAACAGTTGCAGCGAGTGTAAAATGTGCTTGTAAAATATTTTGAAAATGTCATGAAAATTGAAAAATAATTGAAGTATGAATTTTTTTACAAGAATTATGAATCAGTAAGCACACATATAATCTGGGTTTTTTTTCTTAAAACTATACGAAAGTTACAGTTATCAGGTTTGTTTTGTACCTGAAGATGTTTTGTGAGAATAATACCAGTGAACACATATTCATTTTTCTTCTTACAGAGTCATCATACATGTTAACTCTAACGATTTACGCAGAAGTCTACCGCATTTTAGCTCTGTCTCCTGCCTACCGATTTAATTAAAAAATCTACCACTTTTTTTCAAAATACATTCCTTGTTTTGATAGATAGCCATTTGGGAAGCCATTGTGGTAAAAAAATCTCGTCGGGTTTGAAATTAGCGCGTGACTTTGAATCGGAGGCACACAAACGCTTTATTAAGTCGCTTGAATGACAAGTTTTCAAGCATGTCTTTTACATTGAACGATGAAAGAAGCCACTTCCTGTGATTACATTAGTTACAAGACATGTCGATACTATCCTCACAAAGGAAAAAGAAGCTTTGCAATTCCAAACGTGGCCTTAAAGATGACTGAATATATCTTTTAACTTGGCCAAAACAGTAAACTTGACTTGCAGTTTATTTAATGCTGCATGATTTGTAATAAGCATGTAAACATCGTTCTGATTTGAAAAAGAATATATGTTTTCCTACTAGTTCTTACTTCTCTTATATATTAAATTTTGGCAACTTAACCTATTTTTCTGAACAAAGGCAATTGGTAAAGTCTCTGCACTCAAATATTTTTTCCTAAAAAAATAGCTTACCGGTAATCTATATAATGGTAAATGCATGCAAACATTTTCATTGCTTGTTTTGATATTACTAAATTTCAAAAGTCTTTTGTATTTTAGTTGATATCATTAATTACTAATCAGAAACCCTTACTTCATATGTAGTACATAAAAATATGTGCTTTGAAATATACACGAAAAAGGCTGCGCGCTATGCTACCGCTTTTTGGTTCAAAATCTACCTATTTTTCATCACTGGAGGTTAACATGTATGAGAGTCACAAATGTAACAGGTAAGTCTTTGAGAAACTGTTGCTTCCCTCACCTGACATGTGCACTGTTCACAAGAATCCTGGGGGTTGGAGAAGCTCTGTCCCTCGGGGTAGGACCTCCCCCGGTACTCACACCCCTGACACACAGGGCAGCATTGCCCAGGCACCTGTACTGGTCGCTCACAGCGTGGCGGTCCACAGCCTATAGCCTTACATTCCACCGCACCTGCATAAAACACAAGCAAAACACTAAAGGTAAATCAACTGCAATTTCACAATATCAATAATAACTTCATATACATGAATTTTTATATTAACATCATATTTTTATTTATCTGAGCTGCATTGCATATCATTGGAATATTTCTATTTACCGTTAAATAACTTTATTGACCATAGATACATGTGCTTAGTATTTAAGATGGAAATATAATAACTCCTGGTTTTTTCAGTACCAGCCATTCATTTAAACAAAATTTTCTTAAACAGTATTTAACAAACCTTGGTTGCAAACACAGCTTTCACACAAACTGGCTGATATCGTGTCGCCATTCTGATATTGCTGACCATTGTGTAAACATCCTGTTATAAACAAATAGAATGTTTAATTACAATCAAAATGAAATGTGCATACCTACATACATGTACCGTATGTCGATGTGGGGCATAGGTGGAATTGCTCATTTTCAGACAAAATTCAGCAAAAATCCTTAGACTAGCTGATCTGGGGGATAAGCCAATTTTCAATCGATGATTACTATCGTGAAAGTATGACCGCTGATTAAGGAAGTCATCATATTGAGTATATACTGAAGAAAATCAAAAGAGTAATTAGAATTATTTAATTTGCTAAACATTTATATTTCAAGCAATTTTTAAAAATATATCTGCGTTTTGTGCATGATTGGTCTCTTCCGTATTCGTCGGTATATATTAATGTTACATATTGAAATTTTACATATATATTGTAAATTTTATTGCAACACCAACCTCTGTGGTTCTGTCTGATAGACTAAGTATAATATTTTTAATTACGAACATTTTATATTTTATCAATACCTTATTGCTAAATTTCATTTGATCAAGTTATACTTTGAAAGCTAACGTTACTGGTATGGCGTCCATTAGCTCAACACGTGGTTTCATATTCAAATAGAGTTATCCCCCCGTAATTGCTATGAATGAGAAAACGAAAGACCACACAGAAAATGTTTAATTTGTGTTATGTTCCATTAGTTAATGAAATACTGACTTGCCGTTATGCAAAGAAGTTGTAATGCTATATATAACAAACAGTAAATGCAATGAAGTGTAACGGTGTACACTATGTGCTCCTAGGCTGTGTTTGAAGTCATGGTCACGGGTTTCACACCTTTGCATACACACGACACCAGAATACCGTTATTTCATCCAACAGGAAATTAATTGAAACAAAAACAAAGTTTGTTTTATTCTACATCCAAGACCAGTGATTCCCATGAACGCAGACATGAAAAAGTTCTGTCATTTTACATTCTACACGGTTTCGTTTTCTTTTTTACTAGGCAATAATAGTTTCTAGGGTTCATACACAAACGCTTAGTTTAAATAAAAGAAAGATTTTCTTTTGATTTGGATTGTAAAGAAATACCTCATACTTTTTATTACTCACGGTGTCATTACAAAAATTATCAACAAAAAAATACCGGCCTATGCCCCAGGAAAATACGGTACATGTAAATGTATTATAATCTTTACTAATGAACGAAAACACAAATCTCCTTAGAGAAATTTTTGCCTAATATACTGATAAAAACAGAAGTACCTTTTCGCGATTTCTTACAACATATGAGTATATACAGTTCTTTCCATCCCTGACTCTTGGTAGTCCTTTTTTAGCATTATTTTATCATTATTATACATTTTATCCTTATACATATATAAAGTGCAAAAAAAATTAAGTGCTTGATCTACCAGTTACAACTATGAACAGTTTGAATTTATTGTGGTATACCGTCAAATCTCATTTACTGTAAACCAACTTTAATTAACGTGCTAAAATTTTTTATGAGGTTCATGATAGCTTCGTCGTAGCAAATATTTCTCCCTATGAATCAGAGACATAATACTCTAAGATAACCTAAATCTTGGTTACAAAAATAAGTCAACACAAACCAGTTTTATGTCTGGTAAATTGCAAAATAAGAATATCGCGAATAAAAATTGACTTACAGTACTGTAACTTATTACTGTACATCTATCAGCCATCAATAAGCTTTTACCTTTACACCTCGGGCAGCACTCTCCGGGCAACTGTTCTGTGATCGCACAGGTGAGGGAGGGACAGGGCCCTGAACTCTGACACCTGACGTTACCCCGCTCGCAGGTACACTGCTGGCACTGGTCACCAGGGGCCTGGAATCGACGCCCGTCGCTGATCAGTCGACCGTTGAACAGACAGTCTGCAATAAAATTGATAAAATAGTTTCGAAAATTATGCAAGATCTTATATAAGAGCTGTATCATCATCAAAGGTATGATAGCTGGTATATATCAAGACAAAGACAATTTCAAAAGATGTAGACTGAAACAAGAAGATAATTTTTAGTTCAATTACTAAATTAGAAATATAAATTCCTTATTTTATATTGAAATTAGTCTTGACTAAAATTTCTTATTATTTGGTAAGTATGGTAAGTTTAGAAACAGAAAAATTAATTCCCTAAATAATCATTTCAGATCAAATTGACAAAGTTTTTGTCCCCATGAAAATTTCTGCTTCAACATTACTTTCAATTTATAAACTTTAATGCAGTTAGAGAAGATTCTGTTGTCATGTTTACCTCTACAGTCAGAGCAGCATTTCCCCTGTGGAATCACTCCATGCGTACACCTGTACATACAGGATTTGTTGGTTTTACAGGTAACAATGCCCTCGGAACACTGGCACACCTGGCAGGGGTCCCGGGGGGACGGCCAGGTATCACCATTGTAGTACTCCCTTCCTCCATCTACACAGCCTGTCAAAAATTCATCCCAGAATTAAATATACATACCAATTCAGGTATTGTGCTGCAATGTTTCTATGGTTCATATCAAATGAATTCCACACTCAACATTCACTAAGTGAACAAGCAATACTTCAATAGTTTGAATAATTCATATTCAAAGTTCACTCAATGAAAAATTCAAGACAACCAGAATTCTACTGCATTCATTACAACATCAAATTATTTACAGAGATAATAAAACCCAGAATATTACAAAAGCAATTACGTAAAAATTCTATTATTGGCACTTTCAATATCTATTGAAATAATAAAACCCTAAAAAATATTGTTTACAGGTGTACTTACTGGGACAGACAAATTCACAGCATCCCTTCCCCTTCCTGATGGGGTTCCTACAGGGGAAGTCTCTGTGGGGGCACATGATGGGGATACAGCGTACAATGGAGTTAGTACAGGAGCAGTTTAGACAGGGGTCATAGCTGGCCAGGAAGGACTCCATGTGTCTGTATGTCTGCATGTCATACTCACAGTCTGAAATACAGCAGCACTCAACATGTACATGTATATCTTTACTAGTCACATAGCTAGAAACAAGTATTGCCATTAAATGGTTTGATTAGTATGGCAAATCCTTTATCAAGATGCTGAATGGAATAAATGTAATTTCTGTGGTGCCACATGGATGAGAATCATTGATTCCCTTAAGATTTGACACAATCAAATTGCAGGTGGACCGAGATATTACAATACAGATAAGTGACCAGTCCAAGGACACATCACATATAAAGGCCCTATAGCCTATAGTGGGATTTGAACTAGCAACCTCTATCTCCAAACACCTCCAACAGTGAACCATGTTTTCCATATTCTAGTTTGTACATCCTTAGAATTTTATTTGTATGCAATATTAAATGATTTAAACTTGGTAATACTACATCACATGTAATGGATTGTAAAATCCATCAATAACAAAACCCATTGATAAGTGGAGAGATATATGTAATTTGGATGGATAATTGGTTACACCTCTATAAATAGATCTCAAGATACATTGCATTTGAGTTGAAGAACCAAGGAGCTGTGCAATTCCCATCATTCATATAAAATAATGTACTGTATACAGGGAAATATTAGTCCCCGTTTTATTTTCGCCCTCGTTGTCAGAGGGTGAATTTAAAACTGGGCTAATTCAAACGTCTCAAATTATCTCTCTTAAAACAAAACTGTTTCTGGGCGAATTCAAGACGGGGTGAAGCTGTTTGCAAATGAAGAAGAGCGAAAATTACATGGGGCGAAAATAGCCCTGTATACAGTATATCTTTAAAAACCCTTCAGATGAAGACCTCACTTACCACTGGTACATGTTGGACAACATTCTCCTGGAGGCGTGATTGGGTTGGGGCAGCTGACGGCAGGACATGCAGTTTTACTACACTGTACATCACCATGGCGACATGAACATCTGGTACAGGCATCAAAGTCAAACTGACTTCCATCTTCATAGGTCCTCCTGTTGTAATAACAGGCTGAGAAAGAAAAGTGGGCATGTAATGTCTTATTGTGCCTTCTGTGTTTATGGATAGAGGTGAAACTATTAAACTGTTTTCCATTACTGTGGAATCATTTACATTCGTGGTGTCCATTAATTTTCGTAGATTGCGGGCTTTTTGTTTATTCGTGGGGATGTAATTTCGTGGATGCATCGGTTTTCAGTTTCAGTAAGAAAGATAACTCTAAATTTGTTTACGTTGAGGATGTAAATTTGTGGGTGAGGGCTAGCCATGAATACCATGGAAATTGAGACACTGACCATGAATTGTAACGATTCCACAGTATCTAGCATTTTTTGTAGGCTATTGAGAGGACAGTCAATCTTTTCTTTAAGATATGAAAACCCTTACAGACACACGTGGGACAGCATTCACCAGGTGGGGTATATGGGTATTTACAGTCTGGTATCCCACACTGTAGCTCAGAGCACTGCACATTGCCATTCTGCAAAAAGCAAATCAATAAATAAAATAATGTTCTTACATAGCAATGATCTCTATCACAACTCTAGGTTATTTCAATAATTCTAGGTCAGTATCAGAAGAGTCCACGTACAATACAGCTACACTTTTGACAGGGTCCCTGTTTCCACATGGAGGCGTTGGCATAGTTCCCACAGTCCATACAGGTGGGACAACAATCTCCAGGTAAGGTCATGCTGCTCTTACACTTTCCAAGGTCCTTACAAGGACGGGGCCTACAGGTAATGTCACCACGGTTGCAGACACACACACTGCAGGGGGCGGAGTCTGGGGTAAAGGTCACACCTGGCTCATAGATTCTACCTTCATACTGACATCCACCTGAAAGTCACACAACAGAAAACTCAAATATCCCTGAATCTGTTAACAAAATCTGTGAAATAAACAGGTATGAGATAAATATTGAGTAACATTCATAAACATTTTATTGAAATAATCAAAATATATAATGAGCAATATTTACATTTCATATAATTTTAGCATGTTAAGTATGTGGAAAGCTACTGCAGTTACATGTATAACTGTAACACACACAGGGTACTGAAAGGTTAAAATGTCGAGTTTTATTATGAACGCTGTAAAATGCAACGTCACAAGCAAAAATCAAAGTTCACGCTTGTGGCTGTAACCTTGGCTCTTCCATTTATATGACCTTACCCTTAGGATACAGTAGGATTTTTAAGGTATAAATCACATAAAATTTGTAGACAAGTTAAAAAAAATGCAAATATAAGCATTAAATCCTTATTTTTTGAAAGATAGAGTCTCATAACTGCAGCGGTGTGTGCATACAAATTTTCAAAACACGCTAACACGTGTTACTCAATTTGTACGCACACACCGCTGCAGTCATGAGATTATATCTTTAAACAAGAGGCCCATGGGGCCACATCGCTCACCTGAGCAACAATGGGCGTTCAAAAGATATATTGTGCCATATGGCCCCTCAGTAGAATAACAAAAAATAAATATTGTAAAGTATTCGAATTTTACACTTATTTTTGCATACACGTAATCTTTGACATTGTATCTTTATGGAATACTATTTTTACCCAGAATAAGAAAATCCTACGCAAGATATAAAACTAAACATTTGGTAGGGGTACACCTCCCTCCAATTCCCTATATTTTCGTTCTGCCCCCTCCCCCCACTTTATAAAGCGTTCAAAATATATGAGAGCATATAGGTACATTTTCTTTCTCAACTACTTACTAGTTATTGTATTTTTTTAAAAATATCATAATAGTTAATGCATTTTATTTTTTAAAAAATCCTATAGATGTGAAGAAGAAAATTGTACCCCAATCCGCTCAATTCCTCAAATTAAAAACATTCAAAAATTTAATTTGTCTTCTCCATTATAATTAATTGACTGTTGTTTACCTGGCGTAAACTCGTGTGACTTTTATAACTTTACTCACATTTGATTGATGAATACACTGGAATGAAAATTGTTGTCACGTGACATGTTAAAGAGCTATAAAAATCAATGTTACAGTATTGACAGGCACATCACTCTATTTTACTAAGGCCCACCCATTATTTTCATCTTTATTCAAAAATAAAAAATGGCTACAGACCAGGATAATTTTCCGCTGTAATATTTTCTTAGGAACAGCGATAATTCCTTTATCCCCGCAACAGAAATGTGTCAGAACTATGGAAATTGTTTAACGGTGTCGTTTTTATTTACTCGTGTCTGAAAAACTATCACAATTGATGTAGATTTCACATTATCCATTGTATAAAGAGGGGGCCCCAGAGAGTAGTTATATACAGCATATCATCCTTTAATTTTTTTGTACAAGTATTTAACATTTAGCGAGACATTCTAATGATCAACCAAAATTTCAGCGTCAATCGTAGAATTATAAGCAAGATACAGAGCTCACAATTCTGCTAGGTTTGAGTCATATATTTTGTTCACATGAGTTTATTACATTCAGCTTAAGAATTTTAACTTTGTATTTCCTATTCAGCATTTAAAGTGGAAAAAAGAATGGCCTCAGATCTGTGTACATAGAATTGTGAGCGATAGTTCCCAGGTTACAAAGCATAGATAATGAAAACGAAACGAAAATCAAAACAAGCTAACACCACCGTCATATGTGAAAACTGTCAACGCATTGAAATATTTCACCTCAATTTACTTCACAAAATCGGCACCAATGTATTTTGCATGTTTCAAAGATCCCCTTCGTACGCGAACTGTTGCACAACAAACTAATTCATCATTGTCAGATCGACCCGTTTATCTTAACCACGAGTCTTGGTAAAATGGGTGGGCAAACCCGGGCCGGGGCAAAATAAAAGCCGGGGCAGATCGGCAATCGTCAATTCCATAATACGCATTGTTTTGCAGCAATATTTACAGCGAATACAAATATACTGGTCCGTAACATATCCTCAAAATTTTAATGAGATTGGCATATTAATAACTGCCAATCTTTTGTTTTGCCCCGGCCCGCGTTTGCCTACCCATTTTACCATGACTCATCATGTGTGCTCATGGAATACCGAACCCGAAGCTATAAACTGATTGAAACACGCCTTTCCTTTATTATTATTTTCGTAATAACTCAGATTTGAAACAGAATTACCCCATAATTTTTGCAATTTATATTTTCCTTTCCATAAGGATTATTTATGCTAAATTACATTGAATTTGACTCGGAAGTTCTTGAGAAGAAGATTTTTAAAAATGCACCCCCCTTTTTCTACAGTTTCGAGATTTTCTCCGCTTTGAATAAAGATTGGTCTTTCATTTTTGCAATTTATATTAACCTTCCCATAAGAATGCTTTGTGCCAAATTTGGTTGAAATTGGCCGAGCGGTTTTAGAGAAGAAGTTCAAAATGTTAAAAGTTTACAGACGGACAGACGGACGGACGGACAGACGGACGACGGACAAAATGTGATCAGAATAGCTCACTTGAGCTTTCAGCTCAGGTGAGCTAAAAAATAAGGATTCAATGCTTAAATGTCCATAATTATTAACTTTATCCTTCATGGATTTACCTTCACAGGAGGCACAGCACTGGCCAGGGATTTGAACAGGGTTTTTACAGGTGACCGCTGGACACAGAGTTGTGGAACATCTCACCATGCCATCCTAAAGTAAAGGTATTATTTTTATGAATAAACTTTTTTTTAGTCTCATACTCAATTTACTGTGAAATCATCACTGTTCCTGTTGCATATTTTACATATACCACTTGCCAATGAGTTTAGATCCACTAAACCTTTGATATTACCATGATTTGTGACAGAGAACTCATAATTGTTAGTGTCAGAAATAACAAAATATTGTTCCAACAAACCGGTTAACTATGACTACCGGTACCTATGAACATTGGCCTTATGAATTATAATCATTTCACAGCATATGGCTAGCACGATACAAATGTTTAGTCATTTGGTAACTATGTAGTGTAATGTTTCGATTAGTTGCTAGGATACCTGACAACTGCAGACATCACACTCAGATCTCCTCCAGGTGGCGCCCTCTGGTTCCTCTCTTCCATCGTCAGTCACACAACCTGTATCACAAATCTGGGACTACACTTCAGATTCAATTTAACATTTATCTACTTTCTTCTAAACTTAAATCATAATTTATTCTATCGTAGAAATGCCAATCTTTGTTACAGTTCAAAATCATTTAACATACAAAAACCCACTGTATGACTTAGGAGTTATAATTTAAACTGTTCTGGAAAACTATTTTGGCACATTTACATTAGAATTACCTGAACAAGCAACAAAGGTTCACTGTTATAAATTATACTATACCCAATAACTAACCTGAACAGACAACAGGTGCCCCTGTAACTCCATTGTACCACTCAATAGAGCAGTCCCCACAGGTATTGATTCTGCAGACTGCATCAGGGATGCCTACAAAATACGATAAATTCTATTGTAACACATCCATCTGTATTTATTATTGTTTCTCACTTGTAAGTTTGCAATACAAAGTTTCGCGCAAGCAGCTGCAGAAAGAGAAAGTGTCACAATTTTTACCTGGACATTTCCTCCCCTTACACAGGTCTGGTCGACAGGTGACAGGGAACCGTCCAAAAGGACATCCACTGAAGTAGTTGGTCACAAAACACAACCTGACAACAAAGGAGTACTACTTGCATCAATATCCTAAGCTAAAAGCGGGAAAATAGGTTGAATTTAAAATTTTTACAACTTCCTAACAAGTTCTTATATAATAGTGCTTTTATTTTGATAGAAGAGTTTACCTTTGATCCGGTGGTACAGGTAGCCACAGGTTAAGCTCCGTGACAGAGGATGACCTGGGCAAGTAGGTTGGCTCAAATCGATGGTCCGCTCGGGTCTGTTTCTCAAGGGTGCTGATCAGATTGACTTGATCGTTACGAGTGAACCAGTTAACGGTGTACATCCAATTAGGCATGTATGTAACATAGGGGCAGAGACGATAGATGTCCAAGATCGGGCCTTTATCCAGCTTCTCGAGTTCCAACTCCACCCAGCGTTTGATGACCATATAAACAGGGCCCAGGTAGAAGTTGTTACAGAAGTGTTTATCCAGACCTCGAGAATCAAAGCCAAACACATCGTACCCATTTCTATCATAGCCATACTTATTGAAGCCATAGACATTATACCCAAACTTGTTAATAACAGACTGATCTGCATCTGGATTCCAGGTTCCATTTCTGTTAAATCCATACGGAGTGACTCCATTTATGTTGTATCCATACCTGTCGTAGCCCCAGCGGTCATAACCCTTACTGTCAAATCCGTCCAAGTTGTACATGTCAATGTAGAATCCGTATCGGTCAAATCCGGTGACATCAAAGCCCTGCCTGTTGAATCCGCCTCTGTCATATCCATTGATGCTGAAAACACCTCTCATATCTCTGTTACCATTCCTGTCAAATCCGTCGATATTGAATCCATCTCTGTCGTAACCCTCCCTATCCAGCCCATGTCTGTCATACCCGTCCTCATCGTAGCCATACCTAGGCAGAGAGATATTGCACAGTGTTGTGTAGGTCAAGGGGACATAATCCACGCACATCTGTACAGAAGAGTACATCACATCGTCAGGAGAAAGTTTGAATGGCTCCATGGGTTTGTATCGGAGCTCAACCGGGTAGCTCGCCGTCCAATCAGGATGTTTCTCCTGCCATAGAGTCCACAACTTGTCAATGTAAGCTATCACAGACATAAAGACTGGGTCATATGGACTGAGATCTGAGTACATGTGTCCTCCAACATAACTCTGTACAGAGGCTAGCATCATCTCCATCTGTAACCTAAAGTTAGTGTACGAAGGATCATTCACTGCCAGCTGGACATTAATGGCATCGGGAAATGTTATGCTGTTATTGAACTGACGTCTCAGACAGGGCACCCAAGAGGGGGGATAGTAGTCCTTGAAGCTATGATGGGGGACACACCCATTCTGCCCCTCCCCATTCCCTCCGAACACTACCATAGACCAAATCACCGACTTGTGGGGCTCTCCAGCATCAATCGTCCAGTCATAGTAAGGAATGGTGATGTCACAGTTGATATTCTGCAGATGTTGTTCCACGTATTTTAAGAAAGCTCTGTGCCATGGCAGGAATTGGTCTGAGCCGACAGCTTGTGGTTTGTGCCTGAGGTACATGTCAGCAAACTGGAACCACAAGGAAGGTTCATGACCTGTGCTGGTTGCCAATCTCTTGATTCCTAGAATATAAAGAAATTTTTTCCAACTACTTTCCATATAACAAGTCATATGCAATTTTGACATTAAACAACCAACAACTTTTGTCCAATTCAATAGAATGACAAATATTAACTTTTGAACTATCGATCATAATAAGAATCAATGATGACAAAATAAAGGTACATCTATAGTATTCTGAAATTTACCTGTCTGATAAAGTTCTAGCTCTTCTTTGGTCATATCCCGTATTTCCCTCCTACGGAAATTATACCTCATGCATCTACAGGTAACTGAGCCGCGGATGGTACAGGTGCAGGTCTGGCATCCAATGCGGAACTCCTGACCAAAGGTATAGGTGTTGTTCCTGTAGGTACAGCCACACTTCTCTCCACAGCCAACCTCCCCACACTGTTTCCCGGGCTGGAACTGGACTACTTCAGTGTCAGAGTTCCGCTCCAGATTCTGACACTGGATCAGGGACATGGGGCTACACTTATAGCTGTATCCAGTTGACATGCCGTAGTAATCCAGACCACGCCTGTTGTAGCCTTGGCAATTCATACCGGCTCTAAATCAATTAGAAAATTAAGAAGAAAAATTAATTCAGAAATATATTATGTATGAAACAAAAAAATAAAAAATTTATAAATCAGAACAAATCTTTCTCCTTTATGAACAAACTTTGATGATTTTTTTCCTGACCTGTTGAATCCTTCGACATTGTATCCCTCTTTCTTGTACTCCAAGATCCCGTCGTATTCCCCTATCCTGTTATATCCCTGGATATTGAAGCCCTCCCTGTCATATCCTTCACTGTTGTATCCTAGTCTGTCATATCCATCCTTGTCATAGCCAAATACATCATATCCTGTATAAAAACAACATGGGTATCAATGCTCAGATATCAGATATGAGCATTACAAGCTGACTCTTTTTGTAACCATTGTAACAGGATGATTTTACAGTCATATAACATACTGAATGTTGCAGTTCTCGAGAAGATCTTAAACAATTGTTTATCAATATATTGATTATAAACATACATCAAACTTTTAACCCCTTGTGAGGCCCAAGAATTGTTTCAGGGTCAGAGTCTAAATTTCAAAGAATCAACAATATGTCAAAATGCTTGCATATAAGTAAAACCATATACATGTGTAATAACATTTAAGCTTTTGTGAATAATTAAATGTTTACAATTAAATGTTGTAAAATTGGAACCCCCGCCCCACACCTTCATGTGGCCCAACCCTACTCCTGAGGATTATGATTTTGACAAATTTTAGTCTACACTATCTGAACTGACTAAAGGCAAATTGTGTTTTAGAAGATGATTCGTAAAGATTTATCCCTATATATTCTTATGTAAAAGTTTGATGCTCCCTCCAATTGTGGCCATACCCTACCCCCACGAGTCATGATTTTCACAACCTTGAATCTACACTATCTGGGGATTTTCAGCTTTCCTGTCCAAGTGGTTCTTTTGAGAAGATTTTTAAAAAATTCTCAAAATATTTCAATAATTCCTATTTATCTCCTCTTGAAAAAGGGTGCGGTCCTAAATTTTCATAACTTTGAACCCCCTTTGCATAAGAGTGCTTTGTGCCAAATTTGGTTCAGATGTTACAATGTGAAAAGTTTACTAACAGACAGACGACAGACAAAATGTGATCAGAAAAGCTCACTTGGAAAGCTCGAGTGAGCTAAATATTTGAAAGAAATTGAATTGAAAAGTTTACGAAAGGCGGACGACAGACAAAATGTGATCAGAAAAGCTTACTTGGAAAGCTCAGGTGAGCTAAAAAAATTGAAAGAATTTTCAGATTTGTCTTCCTTTACCTTCCCAGTCATAGCCTTTGCTGTTGAATCTCTCAATTCCAAATGGAGCTGTGTTGTTGACGTTTCTGGTATCACCTCTACGACTGTTTCCTTCTTTGTCAAAGCCGTACCTATTTATCAAGAAATAAAAAGCTAATTGAGAAAATTTAAATTCCTAAAAAAGGACAAAATGGTGTGTGTAAGACCTTAATAAAAGGAGAGAGAAAATATGGTCGATAATAATCCATAGATCTTTTTTAATACTGTGGAGTCATTTTTATTCATGAGGGTCAATGTTCTTGGGTAGCCAAAACTTTTTTGGTTCGTGGGGATGTAATTTGGTTGGTAGTGTAATCAGGATAATTTTAACAAATATTAAACAAATGATTGTAAATAGGTTCGTGGGGATGTAAATTCGTGGGCAAGTGTTGCCCACGAACAATGATGATTCCACAGTATTTGTATGTCAAAATGTGTATTTAAATAAACGTAGATTTTGACAAAATAGGAATAAAAAAAGAAATACAGTCACACTTCATCATCTCAAACTAGATGAGACTGTTTAAAAACTTGAGATATCTGAGTAATCGGGATATCGCTGGTAAAATACTTTAAATATGAGTGGTTGGGACTTACAAATCACTTAAACATATCCATTATATTCGAGATATCAGTGTTCGAGATTTTAAAGTTCAACTGTATAATCTGTATGTGAAGAATTTCCTTTTTCTATGCTAACATAGTCTGTAAACATATTGATTACTGTAAATTCCTGATTAAACGCGAGGAATTAATATCTGCGTAAAATCGCGAGCGGCACATCTCGCGGATTTTAAAATCTCACCTTACTTTTTCGGACAGATGTAAACTATTAGTAAATATGATGAAAAATCGGTGTTCGCAATTTTATATTCTCACGATTTGATGCAAAACGATAGAATCGCGGAATTAAGTACTCGCGTAAAATAAGGAATCTACAGTAATTTATACCAAATACTGTAAGCCAACCACTATTTGTGACAACTTTATTCTTAGATTTACAGATGATAATCTGGTTTGCGATAACTAATTTTTGTGACCAAGCAATATCCACACCTGATTTGGTTATGGCAACCATACCACAAGAATTTGTTTGTGGTGTGAAATATTTGCGAAGACGAGGCTCTGGCGATCCTCACAAAAACTTCTCTCAATAAAAGTTGGTGTACAGTTTATGGTGTCATTCCACAAAGTATTAGCACCAATCACACTCCTGTGGTGGTTTGGCCTGACACTGCCTACCTGTCATAGTTATCCAGGTTATAGCCCACCAGCCTCTTTTTGAACAGTGGTTTCCTGTGGCAGCATGCTCCAATCACACACCGTGACTGACATGCCTCCTCCGTCAGGAAGTGATTGGCGTTCCCTCCACACCCCGAGTAAATGAACGACTCGCAGTTCTGTGTCTGGTGGTTATAGAACCATCTACTCTCTCTGTCATTACAGCTACCTGAAGTTAACAGATAAAACATTAACAAGAACACAACATATTTGAAAAAACTATTTTTTTTTTTAAAAAGTACCAAAAAAGCAAAAACTGTTTTGAACTTTCACATTGACCCTTAAATGACAGATTTTAGGAATTGACTATATGGTTGGACAAACTATAAAGCTGCTATCTAGACATTTGGAGAATTAAAACCTTTACATTGTTTGTTAAGTTTCCTCGTAATACAAGCAACGATTGAAATTAATTGTGATTCTACAATGAACATGTAAATCTAGATTGCATGTTTTATTTCTGAGGTCACCTACCTATGCTGAGTGGGAGACTGCACACCTCTATAGAGGTATACTGGCACAGGTGACCATCGTATCCCGGGGGGCACCTGCATGTAACCAGCTGGGGCTCAGTAGGCCAGATACTCTTCTGGCACGTCCCTCCATTCAGGCAAGGATTCGGATCACAGAAGTCTATACAGAACAATATTGAGAAGTCAATGTAGATTCATAGAACATCTCAAAAGACAAAGTACAAAGTCACATCCATTTAATGCACTGAAGGAAAATACATGTACCGGTACATTAAAACTTCATGTGTTTAATGATTCATTTAATATCTCATATGCTCACTAAAACAACCAACCAAGCATCAAAATATCTCTTGCAACATTTTTTTTAGATTGTTACCTCTATCAAACTATTAAAATCAATATTCTCTGTAAAAGTCTTAAAGTCTATAAAAATTGACACAGACAGCCCCTTTACCTCTGTCTTCCAGACAATCTACTTCTTGGTTGTTATAGTACCAGGTTGTCTTGCACTCCGAGCAGAAGTCTACATGACAAATGGCTTCTGGGTAAGAGGGACAAACATCAGTGAGACACGGATTCTCTGTACAGCTGGTGATGGACGTCTCACAAGTGCATGGAGTCAGGTAAGGAGTGGTCTCAAAACAAAAACGTGAAGACGGAATGCTGAGAGTGGTCTCTGGTGTAATACTTTGAACTAGACCTGAGAAGAGGTAACAATGATCACTGGTTGTATATCAAGAGTAAGAAAGATTTTTTTGTTTTTATCAGAATGTAAAGGTGATGCATCCTAAGCTTATGTGCAATTTCTACATTCAGTTTTGTATGGTAATATGCAATTTTACAACATTATGTTCTTTTTAAATAAAAAATAATTGAAATACTTTTGACATGAAAATAAAAATCTTTGGCAAACAACTTTACACCAAGTATTAAACATGTCAAAAAAATATCCACAAGATTTGCAACCAAACTCTGCTCATAGATAATGACCATTGCAAAACCGCTGTTCATTACAGTAAGAAATTCAGATGGGGTTGTCTCAGAGAAATAGTCATGGACAAGTTCTGAACTAGTCATTTGCAACATCAAAGGACACACTTAAATATTAGCTTTTCTACTTGACCAAGAAAATGCTCTAAAATAAAGTCAATTATTGCAAGAGAACGTTTCAGTAAAACTGACCTGAGACGTCCTTGAACTTAGGGGCCCAGAACTGCCTGCTCCAGGTGAGGGGGACGGGGTCCAGGGAGGGACAGAGTCTGTAGGTGGACAGGAGGAAGCCTCGGTCCTGCAGGGACAACAGCTCCCAGATCCTCAGGGAGTGAAGGATATCAAAGGGCCCGTTATACAGGAAGTTACAGCCATCCTTGTCAAACCCTGTGGTAGTGAACCCAAACCTGTCGAAGCCGTACTTGTTCAGACCTGTGAAACAGCAGTTATTCTTTAGACGCAAGTACCAATTTTGTTAAAAGGCTATGAGAAAATTGCATACAAAAAATGATATGGAACATGTATAGATTTGCTTTTGTCAATCTTATTTCTACATGCTGCTTCCCTTCAGAACCAAAGATTTGTTGGCAAACATGAGAGCTTTGAAAGTTTTGTTGATTCAAAGGCCGATTTAATGTCTGATATACACATTTAATAGTTGACTGGCACCTCACCTTGTATATCCAGACACTGGTCGTCAAAGCCATTCAGGTCATAGATCCTGTGTGTGTCCTGCTTCCCTCCCCTATCGTACCCTGTTCTGTTAAATCCCCACCTGTTGTACCTATCCTTGTCGTAACCATAGCGATTGTATCCATCCACATCATACCCATCCCTGTCAAAGCCATCCCTGTTTAGACCTGCAATATATACGACATAAAACCATGGAAGTATTAAACCTTGCAGCAAATACAGAGTAAATCAATATATACCAGTTACATAGACATTCAAAATAAAAATCAAAGTACATACATAAATTTATCTCCAAAATTAGGAAATTCAAGCAAAGAAAACACTACTGAATTTAAACTGGTATTAGATAATGGTTAAGATTTCGATTAAGTTTCACTTTACCATTTTCTTTGTATCCACCAAGATTGTAACCATTCCTGTCAAATCCATTGACGTATCCAGGATAGTTTACTACAGCCACCTTACTGCTTGGGGTGTCTCCTCGATCAGCCCCAGAGGTGTCAATACCGCCAGTGCTTGTGTTGCAAGGGTGACCCAGAGAGGGTGGGGCATAGGTCACACAAAGGTCAGCCTCAAGGTCAAGTACACTACTCGGTGGAATGTTGAAGGGCACCATGGGAATATTGCCAAAAGCTGCCGGGTATTTGAACTTGTTGTTGCCTCTTTGCTGCCATCTCCAGTAAAGCATATCAACAAAAGAATGAATGGCAAAGAAAACTGGGTCATAGGGCCCCCCAGTGGTAGCCATGTCTCCACCTATGTAGCGGTGGAGGTAGCTGACATAGCTCTCCAGACTCATGCTCATTTCCGTGTAGTCGTCACTAGACAGGGCCAAAGCCAGTTCTACCATGGTAGGGACTTCAATGGTCGTGTGGAAATTCCTCATGATACAGGGCTGCCAGCTGCCAGTGGTTCCGAAACTATGATCCGGGACACAGTGGCTAAAACCAGAACCATCTCCACCAAAATAGTTAGGCTGCCAGATAATGGCTTCTGCGAAATTCCCCACATCTGTAGTAAAATCAAAGTAGGGCATCGTGATACCACAGTCAATCTTCTGTAGCTTCTTCTCCACCTCTCGAAGGAAGACTCTGTGCCAGGGTAAGAAATAGGGCCCTCCATTGGCATGCATCCCATGAGCCATGTACATGTCTCTGAATTTCTCCCACTGCTTGTTTTCAAATCGGAGCTGCTGAACCGCTGTTTGAAATCGGGAGAGCTCAGATTGGGACATGTCACGTATGTCTTTTCTCCGTCCAATGGTCTCACATCTGAAATCATTGAGAGTGCCAGTATTAACCATGTTTTCAATAAATAATAAATTCTTACAGACACTTGATATAAATTTTTTTTTTTTTACTTATAACAGCCATGCATATTCTAAATTCTTATAAATTAACATGAAGACATATTCTTAAAAAAAAATGAAATTTGTTACTTACAGCTCCCAAATTTAAGTTAAAGAATAAACCACTTACTGACAAGTCCACCGTTCGTCAATTTCACAGGTACATTTCTGACAGCCTTGGTAGGTGATGGCCCCTGGCTGGTAGGAGGTTCCATCGTAGACACACCCACTCTGTGTATTCATACACCCGGCCTCCTCACAGCTCAGGCTGGGGTAGAACGCCACCACCTCCTTCGTATAATGCTTCCTCTTCTGGTTGTGAATAGCTTTACAGTCTTTTAGGGACATCACCTATACATATATACAGGCAGTATTGCACAATGTAATATTTAAAACATTTTTTTTAATACAGTTCTGCATACCTTGTAAGAAAATGCAATTATTTATTTATAAACTTTTCTCAAATAAATCAAAACTACAGCTTTAAAACATAAAAGCAATAAATTAAGAAGCACCTGAAATACTGCGTAAAACATGTTTTCCATATGTTATAACAAAATTATCAGCTTATATATATATATATATATATATGAGACATCTGACATACTGTTTGAAGTAATGTTTTCAACATATCATAAAAGTAATAGGCAGTAACTTGTTGTCAATGTTGATATGACATATTACAACCATGGCCCTTCTTCCTCAGCTTGGTCCCTACCTGGCATTTGGACTCCTTCATCTGGTTCCCTGTTATCAGCGCCTTCTCATCAGCTTTAAATCGCCGGAAACAACACGCTCCTGTCATGGCCACCTCTCGACAAGCCTCAAAACTCTCATAATTGTTTACGTTTCCACCACAGCCTTATAAAAGATCATACAAGTCCAAGTATCAATGTAAGCTCTTTGGAAAAAATTCAACTTAAGTTTTTTTTGAAAGAACAAAATTATCAATTTTTTTTTGGCTGATCATTGTACGTTTGTAAGATCTATATACCTCACAAGTGTTTAATTGTCATCTTAAAATACCAGTAATATAAGAGTTAAGTTTTCAATATGGTTCAAACTTTAACTTTCGCTTAATGTCATGACACATTTTCAGGTCACAGACAATTTGTCAGGTATCAGCCTCCCATTATATCCCAATACAACATAAGACCAAGTCAGGAATGATGCATTTTTCTCATTGACCTTGAACATGCCCAAATGACCTTTAGATAAAAAAAGATTATCAAACAATATCAGGTCATAGGCAAACTTGAGTGAAGAAGGAACTGCAAACATTTCTCAATTAGAAACTGGTGGTCCAGACATAGCTAGCTAGGTTATTCACTTTTATGCAAGTGACCTTGAAATTGCCAAAATCACCTTGCATCAAGGTCATGACACATTACACTATGTGCCCTAGTATGGATATCACCCTTGTAAATAACATGAATCAAACTGCATTTAATAGTATTACAATACCTGTGTAGTTGAATGGTTGGCATTCCTCTTCAAATCTGTCATAGTAATATCGGATGACAGTGTTGTTGCAGAGGCCTGGCTCCTGGGGCCAAACACAGGGATTCTGCCTAGTCTCACACAAGGGGCCATCATAAGGGGGCTGACACATACAGTGGTAGCCTGAGGGGTCAGGCTGGGTGTCCACACAGTATCCATTGTTCTGGCAGGGTGAGGTTACACATGGGGCTGAAAAATTAACCTCTAATTTTTTCAAATTTTCATATACCAGAATAGTCAGTATTTATTTCTTCTACACTTGTTTAACCATTAATTGTATGTCAAGGACGGGTGATAATTTGCTGGTGTACCTTGAATTTGGTTACGTTAAACTTAAAGTCATTGTTCATTCATACATTATTATTTGTCAAAACCTCATTAAAAGTACTGGGCCAAAACCTTCACACATTAATTGTGTCACAACCTATGACTAAGAGTCGTGTAGCAGGGAGAGGTGTTTCATCAGTTTCTAACTTAATGTCCCGGACCCTTGCCTGATTAAATGCCTACCATGACACTGAGGCAGCTCCACTCTTCTTATACAATCTTCCTGGCCTTCCTAAAAATTATCAAAGGTTTCAACTTTTACTCTGCTAGAAATTTATAGTATCCATCAGTGTCTAATTAAAATCAAGTTTATGGGTCCTCATACTGCAAGAATTAATCCTGCCGATTTATAATGCAAATTTACCGACCCTGCAAGTGCAGAACGTGCAAGTGTCTTTCTGCCAAGATTCGCCATCTGCATAGATCACACCGTTCACAAGGCATTGTGGGTAACAGACACAAGTGTCCAGTAGATTGAGTCTGGCCTTCAAATCTAAATTCTGAAATTAATACATTTGAAACATTATATTGATAGATTGGATTAAGTTAAGTACAAAAATTATAATTCATTTACAATATCTCAATTCTTTCCTAAATAATACATACCTAAATCTAACTGAGCAGTAAGCAAATAATTTTATTTTTCATACCAGCTATACACTGCTATAGATGTTTAAAATTTTAAAATAAAAAGTTGAAAGTTGATATTATGTTTATAAAATGACAAATATTTGATTTAGCAGATGGAAATGTGTCAACACTATAAATTTCAGCTCTAGCGATGTGATATTCTTCTATGCACATACCTCTGCTTGCAGTTGGTCCACAACAGACGTCAGATGAGACACTCTTCTCTGCAAGGACCGTAACTCTTCCGTCGCTGTCTGTGCGGAAACTTCACTGTCGTCTCTCTGGTAAGCTGCTACCGCTACACGATCAGAAGACACGTAAAGGAGACACAAATCAAGACGATATACAATATTTGACACACCCCCACCTCCCTCCCTTCTATTCTATCCATCTTGTAAACAAATGTTCCAGCATCTAATATTGAACACACGCCACAGATATATATTATTATGCTTGAACTATTCCTTTATTTCCCTTCACTTTCCTTGACCCTTCCTCTTTAAATGGAATTCTCCATCTCAAATATAGCAGCATGTCTGCAGATATGCTATCAAGATACGTAATATAAACCGGTAGTAAAGAGGCAAATATCTGTAGACGTAAGTCATTCATCTTTATAGTGGAACATGAATGTAAACACATGTCCATTGTTTTAACAGAATGATTAAATTTTTGTCTGGAGTTTACCACACTATTGCATAATTGTCTAGTCAAGATTTCTACAAAACATCCATTACATAATGAACTTTTTTCTCTGTAGCCTAATGTTGTCGGCTTTCTTACCTTTAGTAAAACAAGTAGTTGGAATGTTGTTTATATAACTGTACACCTTAGCTTCAAAAAGTAAACCCTGAAAGAAGAGTTGTATACTATAACATAAAACCTCTCTGATACAAAAAAATATATGTACATGTGTTATGCTGAAAACATGCACAAAAATAATTTATCAAAGTAAATTCAATATAAATGCATCATAGCAATTCTAAACCTTATCTACAAAATGTAATGTTGTGCAAAACAAGAAAATTAAATACTTCAGGGAAAATCATTATCATAGACATGTAATACATATCACATGGTTCGGGGGATGCATCCTAATCATAATATACATGTACCTTTTTAATGATTTTAATTGATTTTTGCAATTAACAAATAAAATTATTTTGATGGAAAAATCCTTAAAATAAATTGACTTATCAGTGTTACACTGTAGTCTTGTAATTTAATATTTTGGCACTAGTTATAAAAAAGATTTTAAAAAGTCAAATGAAAAGATATAAATAACATTTTATCAATTAAAAACGGGGCGATATATCATTTGTTGTAAATATATACACAGTTATAATCAGTGCTAATAACTTTTTGGTTATCTCTTTCTCAAAATCTAGCATTAATTTTTTAGAATAATCTGCCACTTCTTTCAAGAAAGACTGACGTACATAATGCTGTTTATAACCCAATGGTCTTATAAAACTAATGTAGTTTCAGTCTTAACCAGCCGCATTCTGACTAAGTTTTCCAGAGAAAAAGCAGTTGTGAGCCACATGCAAGCAACAGCATTGAGAGCTCCTATCAGCATCTTTTCATCAGAGAAATCACAGATATAAATATGACCTGGTTTTTTCATCAACTCATCATAAATCTAAACAGCTGAGCAAAGATACAGCATCAGTCAAAATTAAAAGGAATAGACCTCCATGCATAATCCAATGATTGCAGGGCCCTCTGTTAAGATGCACCACTGTGTGTTTGTGAAGCACCTGTCTCTGTAATAACCATGAAAAATCCCCTACACTGCCTCCACGAATACAACATTTTTATGGGCAATAAAGATTATGTTCATTGATAAAAAACAAAATGAATGGGATCATCCTGTTTCATTTTCACTTTTTACGTTGTGTACTATGCCTCTCTGTGATTGTTGATATTCAATCAAGTTTTTTGTTCTTTCTTTTTTTTCCCTGATAAAAATGTTTTGCTTTGCATGCAGTACAGATAAATTCAGAATTTTATTTTGCAACACAGGGAAAACACATTCCATATTATGCATTATTAAATACCCAGCTTAAAATTCATTAAATGTTAATAAGATGCTGCTACCAGTGAAATGTACACCAGAAATTGTACCTTAATATCCATTCTTCCATCACAAAGTTTATCATCATCAGAACCCAAAACGAAATAACTCCCCCCACTGTGGTGAGTAATGACTCATAGAAATAAAATCTACTGCGGAAATCTGGTCACAATACAACGATAAATCATTTTTAATGATAATAATTTCTACTCAATAAAATACTAGTGAGACACTGGGATATACAGGAATTGTAAACACCTATAAGGTTACCTAAGGCTTTTGATCTATTTTCTGGCTTTATTCTCCAGAGTGAAAAAAAACTTACTCCAGATTTTTATCAGAGCTATCTCATTACCAATCTGAGTTACTGTGTTACAATTAAGACCTGAGTAAGATTTTTTACAATGTAAAGAAGAGAGGGTAATATATTAAGGTGATAAAAATTACGACACCTTGAAACATATTTGCCCCCAATGTTCCAAGGTATTATTACCTATTGTAATTAAATGTCATTCACAAGATTAAAAGTTATTTGAAGTAAAATTTAAACACCTGGGACAAAAATTCCATTAAAAAAAAAACATTGTTGTAAATTCATGGTTTTGATCTTTATCAGAAAATGAGCACTTAAATAAATCAAACCACCTCAGCAAATAAGCAAGTGCAAGAGTGTCTGACAACAATGCTTTAACTGCATGGTTTATCTCTCAACATCACCTCAGTTTCTAATAAATACCAAGTTAATAAGCAATTTATTGTCATCTTTTAAATTAGTGCACTGCATATCTCCTATATAATCATCATCAACACCTCAATGAATTATGATAATGTCTGCTTGTTAGTCAATAATGAGACCATCTTTGAACCGATTGAAGAATTTCACATAAATCTTTTGAGAGAGAGAGAGAGAGAGAGGCAGGCAGAGAGTAGGGGAAAGAAAAAAGAGAGAATGAGAGACAAAGAAACAGAAAGATATGGAGGAAAGAGATATAGAGACAAAGAAAGGGGAAGGAAAGAGAGTAAGAGATCCTAGGTTGTATCATTATTTTTTTTCAGGCTGGCAGTGCAATCTTCTGACCTCTGGGATCCTGCAGACCAAGGTCTGTAATAGGTATACTTCAATCCCCACACAGAGGTCTCCTCTAGATCACGCTGGTCAACAAATGTCAGACTAGACTCTATTTCAAAATTTTAAACAAACATTGAGCTGTTGATCTCTGGGTGATCAAAGATAAGTGTTATTATAATTTGATCATTAAATAGCCAGGGCACAGATCTGACCCTGTATTAAGGGTGGACTGAAGTATGGGCTCACACACACCAACCAGGTGTACCAATCCTGTTGATATTAAACCAGAACTTCAAAAGGTGTGACCCATAATCCTCTGTCAAGGACCCATTTATACAATCAGTTTGTCTGTCCAAATACAACTCTACTAAATTTCTACATTAGGATCGAAACTTGCTAAATCTCCAAACCCCATAGTCAGCAACCAATTGGCAAAATTATGTTTGAGAACAATGCAGTGACACTTTCATGAATAATTGATGAATGGTAAGAAACAAACCCCTTTTGAGATAAAAAGAAGTTATCAAAAAACAACCATAAAGAAAAAGTTAAAGCCTTTGAAATCTGAGAACTATTCACAATACTGGTTTACATGTACACATGTACCAACCATTACCTACTAGAAAAGACTCCTTCAAGGTACTGAAAAGAAATGTTTAAAATGAATAAAAGGGTTCTTTCGTTATTTTTGTTGAATTGCTCTTAATTGTTATAATTTGCCCCGTTTGGAATTTGCCATCACAAGATTGACTGTATAGATATGATTTAGTGTTTATACCATATTGCATTAGCCTCTCATAGGATTCCCCTGCTGCTGACCAGGGCTAATCAAAGCATGAGGCAAAAAATAAAACGGGGGCGAAAATTTCCTTGTATACAGTGATGATTGTGCACTATGTTGTAGCATCATATATACCGTAGTATGTGTTGGCCTATATCTCCTACAAAGAGGGACTCACTAGATATACAGACAACTGTTCTGCAG
The DNA here is from genome assembly GCA_020458035.1 of Magallana ariakensis. Lineage (NCBI taxonomy): Eukaryota > Metazoa > Mollusca > Bivalvia > Ostreida > Ostreidae > Magallana > Magallana ariakensis. The sequence continues at coordinate 73,242,196 of CM035812.1, read as the reverse complement.
AGCATGCTGTGCTCCAGTTAGAGATTTCACTGTGGTTGAACTACTTAAAAAAAAACCCACTGGAATTCAGATGATCAGAAAGTATAATTAGGATACAACCATTAACTTGTGTAAGTCAGTTGGTAAAAAGATCAGGTATAATCCTTTAATACCAGGTTACATATTTCATAGCTCTACTGGACCAGAAAACTACAAGCTAGCTGGTACTGCAATTCATTTGTCTGAGATCATTAATTAAACCAACCATAGTGTCTACTAGTGACCTGTGCCTATGTTCCACTGGACTACTGCAACATAACTCATTGTTTAAGCATATATATATACAATAATGCATGTGTTTGATCAGCTGTCTATCAGCTGTTCGATACAATGATGAGCTACGGTATCAAAAACTTTTTCCCCCTGAATTGTGCCCTGGCTCCATGAGACTATAATTTGAGAATAGACAAAAGTAAAAATTCAAAACCATTTTATCTCTTGAAATAATTTTAAAATAAAAAGTAACTCCCATTGTTGGTTTGTATAGTTAAATTAGAAACAGAGTAATAATGTTTAAAATTTATAACTATTAAAACCTCATTTTTTTCTTTTACAAAAATATGAACCTAATCTCAACAGGTTTAAAAAAAAGAATAATGGTGATCACGCCTATCTGTAACTTCTTTGAGTAACCTCCCACCATTGAATGCTGTCTTTTATAAAATATTTATTTCAGTCTGTAAATTATATAAAGTTCCAAGTTTTTACTTACTATGACTTTCTCTTTACTCTTGAAATCTTGAAGGGCAATTTTAGAAGATCGTGGAATTGGTGCTATTTTTTGCCGGAGTTTGACGGATTTCAAAGGAAGACAATCAAGTTGTATCTTCACTTCATCGGTTTTGATTTGGATTTTTGCCCCTGATATCGATTGTATTGTTGAATCAAACGAAATAAAACTCCGCTGGAATGATGTCACTCCCTGATATCGAATAATAACTCTCCCTTTTTGAAAATCTACTAATGCTTCAAAATATGGCAACAGTTTTCGTTTATGATATATGGAAAATATAGGAATAGGTTTCGATTGTGGAATTATTTGACCAGAGAAATAAAACGTTAATTTTCCATGATATTTTTTCCAGAATCTTTTAAACTTAATGTTTGGTAAATTGCGTGGATTCCACTTGGATGTGATTTTGTAGCCTTTCGGCTCCACCTTTTCTAGTCCTGGTAACTTTGCTGCTTTGGCATAAAGCGTTGATATTAAATCCACTTCTGAAAAAAGGAAAAAAATCTTTAGAATTTTTATTTAAATTATTTGCAACATACAAATGTGTGAAATGTGAAAAAAAATCTCTTCTATTAAGAACAGAGATCAATTGGCAATTAACCTTTTTATACTAGTAAGTACTTAAAAAGATGTACCAGTATAAAATTTATTATTCATAAAATGCTTTTCTGGACATAACCTCTGTAAATAATGAATTTATAAGTATGTTCACATATTTATTTTGTTTCTCTGATGTTTATGAACATGCATAGAAATTAAAAATAGTTCTTATAAATAATATACCACACTTTTCAAGTCTGATGGAAAAAATAGAAAAGAGATGCAAAGCATTAATACTATACATTGTTTATAACTTTGTACTTTGTTAATACATCATATTGAGGAGACTGACACAAAAAACCCCCTCAAATGTATATTCATTGTATAAGTTAGATTTGTAGTATTAATTGACATCACAGGGGAAATGGAATGTTGTTCACAGTTCCATGAAATCACTCAAATGTCATAATTTCCATTATTTTTGATGGGATGTGATTTTTATCCACCCAGTGAGTTGTGCGTTTTTCACCAAGCCATGTGGTCTGAGATTCATTTATCACAGGTTTTTATCCACAGTTGTCATATGAGTGATATCAAACAGACATTAAATGACAGGCAAGAAATACTTATTCTGAGAACAAATCTGTTTAAATTATGACTTGTAGTTTGTATGTGTATATCTTTTTTCAAATCTTTCTTGTCTTCGAATTCATTTTACATTAGCCAGATGCATATTAAAATATTCTCTATTTCTACTGTATCTGTGTATCAGAAATCAATGTGGATTTCAACCCATTGGTCATACAATAACCATTGACTAACGAAGCCATGCAATGAATAGCATTAGGAGACCACCAGCATCTAAATATTCTAAGGGGCGTGAAAGACCTACTGATCTCTCGATATTCATAACCTACATGTACGTGGAATTCAGGAAAACCTTTGATCCCAATATGGGTTCCAATTCACATAAAGAAGCTACTTAAAGCACTTAGGTAAGGGCATAACAAGAAAGCTTCTTACTGCTTTCAAACCTCTACTAAGGTTCTCAAAGTTATTGAAAACATATCTCAAGCTACAATTTCAAGGAATGCTTCTTATCTGTGTTGTGTCTAGTGGCCATTATATTATAGGCAATCACATTTAATCCCACCCTAAAAAACAATGCAGGCTTTATCTGAAATATATAAGTACCAAATAAAAATCTACAGAAATGATCTGCTTTACATATCCCGACTGTGAAAACGTTACAACAGATATTTTTCTAGCAATTATCACTAGAGTTCTTTCTTGATTTCTAACAAGCTTGATCACTTATCAAACATTTACACCCATCTGGAGACTATAGGGCGATAAGGGTGATAGCGAAATATGATAATCCCATAACTTTAGTCCTTTGAACTGTCAGCCATGATTTCAAGCACATGCTCTTCTCCGGGTTTATTAAGACACGGTTTTCGCAATGAAGTTTCTAAGACTTATTATACCTGAACCATTAACCTACCAATTTGAATCTTTTGAGTACAGGCATGACCAGAAAAAAATGAAAACCGTAAAGTTTATATGGAATCCTATCGAATGCTTTGATCAGGCCACTCTGAACATGTTGATGACTCTGTCAATGGTCTTTTTCAGCTCTTTCAACGCTCTTCAACTATCACAGTGCTAATTGGTAAATGTAACCGAAATGTTCTAATAATGCAGCTAATGCCAATAAACCCTTTAACTACCAGAGATTTAAGATTTTTTTGGCTTTTGATAGGCTTCGAAGTTTTCCCGCCGCCTCCATTTGGTAATTCCGATCCCGATGTAAATTCTTTCTGCTCATGCCATTTTGGAGTCTGTTGGCATGTCATTTTGGAAACTATCCTCGCTCCGTGATTCTATCTACACACATCCTTTTCTTATCTCAATTTGTATAATCGAAATTTTACAAACTAGAAACTAGCTAATGAATGCCAGGTGCCCAGCGGACTGCATCATTATACTGGCAATGATAAGACACTATTTCTTTACTAGTCTTTGAACATGCTCTGTTGCATCATGACCTTCCTGCATGTTTTGAAGTTATGAATATTTTGCCATATTTCTTTCCTCATTGGCATGGTTACATGAGAGTAGAAAATGTTCCGCTTTACTGAAAGGGGGAATATTACAATTTAACCCGATCGCCGGATCCTTTTGATTTCAAATGGTATATCAGAATCTGCTCGTAATTTGCTATTTACTAGTTCTATACGTACTTATCTCCATTCCCCCTTTTTACAACGGATTTATTTTTATTTTTTCTTCATTCTACGAACAAATAATATCAAAAAAGCAAAACCTTTTTTAATATATGCAGACACAATGTTAATGCTCTCTTTTACAATTTTTATAACTATTTGTTCTGAAAATTAACAAAACACTTGTCTGTAGAAAAGAATGCAATCCACCGACACTTGAGATTCTAACAGAGTAAAAACAATATTTACACAAAGAGTCAGGAATTGATAAATGAATTGTATTTTCAACAGAATACTCAACACTTTGTAGTTTACATTTGCTATTAATTTTTTGTTAAAACCTCCTATTATATGAATTTTAGATGTTTGTCAAGATTGATTTCTTAACACTGGCACACTTTGGCTGCAAGCGATCCTGACAGATCATAATTTCTCTCCATGTCGAAAGGAAGCTGTTTTAATATCTGCACTTTAAATACACTTAAAAAGTTTATCAAAATATCTTTGGAGAAAAAAATTGCAAAAGTATGCATTTTTCTTTTACTGTGAAGACAGTTTTGAACACTGTTGATAACAATGTAGATAAAACAATGCCTGCTTGATTTCAAGTTCAAGAATTCTTGAATACTAAGTATGCTGTCTATAGTTTGAATTACTTTTTCATTGGAAATTGGATTTGGCGGTTCGGACACACAAAGTTAACTTTAGGTGTACGATGGTACACAGTCATGTAGGCCTATATATATTATAGCAGTATAACTGCAAGGATGGATTTGAACGAAGCTAGCACGGTACGGTGCATGCCAACAGAAACAGAAAAGAAAAATGTTACATGCACATGGTTTGGGGTTTTTTAAATATCTTTTTTACCCTCAACCTTAAAAATTTTGTTCTATACCCGTATTTCCACACTTTTACCTTTTCCTGTAATATTTGTAATTACGGGTGTACCCTGAGTTCAAAGCTATTGATTGACGAGAAAAGCAGAGAACCATTATAAACCAATTCCGTGCCATATTAAGGGAGAGATTATTCCAAGATTATATTTTATCCCCATACCAATCCTGCAATTCTTAAATTAAGGTGTAATAATAACTATTTTTCCAAGATTACATTTGAGTTTGCGATACAGAGGGTTTATAGCCATGTATTATGCGGATTTCATAAGTTGCATTCCCCCATTCATACAAAAATAGAGCAAGCGAGATCATTTGTAAAGATTGACTAGATAGACAAATTGCTTAATTTATTGAAAAATATCTTAAGACTTAAATGTCATCGCTTCAATTCAAACCCGACTATCATTTCTTTTTATACCACTAGCTTCAATAGCATGCAGTGAACCCGGGGCGACCCTTTTGTGTTCGATTCGGCGACATGCGAGGATATAGGGGGCCCGGGGCCAAGCAGACGATAAAGTAACAACGTGACGACCATCACGGCGGGAAATACTAAGTAACCCATGTCTAAATCCTTTAATGGTCTTGCAGATACGAAGGACCTTCATTTATTTAAAATGTCTAGTTTTCGATGGAAAGACCTTAGTAAAGTGAAGAACTAAATGTATATGTGTTTTAATTTTCTGTAGAACTATCGATCTGTGTTTCATTAATTTTTTATGTAGAACTATCTGTGTTTTCATGCTTTTTCGAATAATGTAAATTCTTTAGATATCGATGCAAGGTCGATAGCGTACATCGTCCGCCAACTTCTGTTTGAAACAGACAATTTATCTATATTTACTTATATTCTCCGGGGGTAAGCGACCATCATGTACCGAGCTATTTTGTTTTCAAACTGCTCAAATGGTTGGAAAAATTTAGCTCCTAAAACCCGGGTCCTATTTCACTAAGGCAACACGTTTGTATATCTTTCGGTTTTTCTCACGTACACATGACACGGGTGGTTTACGTTATGAAAGCTGACAGATTTGATACATATTTTAAATTTCTAAGTATACCTTATTACAAACCTTATTACAATAAATCTGATATGTAGTTGATTTATGAATTTATGTAAAATCATCATGACAAGAAGAGTTATTGTGATCGTAAAATAACACTATGAATCAAAGATGGACGAAATTACATTTTTAATTTCTTTCGGATGACCATAAAAGACGCTATGGAATAAAACTGAAGGATGTTAAGGAATGAAACTGGAAGAAATTTCTCTAAAATCTCAAAGTGAAAACATTTCTCTCTCTCTCTCTCTCTCTCTCTCTCTCTCTCTCTCATAAATTATCTGCAAAACGCTGACGTTTAAGACGTTCTAGTGCTTCTCATTTTAGCGCACTTGATTGTTACCTTTTCGCAACAAACCACATACGTTTGTGCTTAAATTTCCGGTACACCAAGATTTTACCGGTGAATGCACCCAAAATTTACAAAACCACAAGAGATTATTTTTTCAATATGATTCATAAGGTATAAGTTTAGGCAAACGAAATAAGAGACTTGCTTATTTTTATGAATGAAGCATTTAATGGACTTTTTTTTACTTCCGATATCAGCACAATGCAATCTACCCCTCCAGATAAAATCAACTGATTGAAATATTCATAACAGGCCTTTTAATACAAGATATCATCTTTAAAGGGCAAACCACTAACGGATTCGTTTTCAGGGTTTCTGATACAAGCAGTGAAAGAACTTATTTTTATAAAGTCGTAAATTCGCGACGATTTTTTCTTTCTGACATTTTCCAGACAAATATAGCAACTTTTTACAACTATTTAAGGATAGAAATGCAATTTTTCATTGACAAAATCTTTCTCATAAAGCTGTCAGTTTGGACAATTTTGGAATCTTAACAGCATAACAATCCATCACAATAATAACTTGATCAACAGTTGACCAGTATACAAACGGGTCGAGATGACGCATGCGTCTAAGATGGCTTCCAGGAGCTTACCCTTTCAACCCATCCCTCTCAGATTGAAAATGTTCTATTCAAATTACGCATCTACTATAGATTAGTTAACTACGACAACAGGTTTCTGTGCAATGTGTTTTGCATAAAATTATCATATTTTATCACCAATCTTGAAATCGCTCCCCAGCACGCCGTGATTGAATAGTTCCTGTAACAGCGACCGGCAAAATTCCACTAATTGACCTTGGATGCCCGTGTTAATAAACCCAGTGAGTAACCAGTCATGGCATCAAGACCACATGATGAGACCAAAATTAAATAGGTTGGAGCTAACAGGGGCCGCCACCATATCTTTACAATGAAGAAAAAAGTTGCTATAGCAACGGTAACCACGGACCACATTATAGTAAAGGAAATCTATATTCATCCAATAGAATTATATCGAAAATGTTTGAAGAAAATCCATCAAAGGATTTCTAATGAAGATAAATGTTGACATGCCCAACAAGTTAATGTTCGTTACATCAAATTATTGTTTAAATTTTCACAGTGGAGATTAATTTGATAATTCGGTCTCTTGATAGTCTGTCAGTTGTCAAAGCGATGCGGTGATCCGAGCGCCCTATTGCCGATTTCTGTGACACCTGAATGCAAGCGGTTTACAACTGTACGCGTTGTACTTGGGTGTGCGCGCATTATTAGGGTGTTACGTTTAGGGCACCTGCTGATTTTATATATCAGTTGGTCTTTGTTACAATCGTCACCAATTACATCGTTCATTAAATTGAAGTTGATAGCCCATATCTTGGAATCCCTCTTGAAACCTGATCAGATACTGTAATACTTTTTTAAGTTTTGAGATTTTTAAAGATTTATTTCTTTACTTATGTCAATCATTTGACCACCCATAACACCCCCCCCCCCCCCGACCAAACCCGACTTGCTAAAACGTTCAACCGTTTCTTCTTTTTCATATCGGATATTCACCAATTTTGTTAAGCTAAATATACCACAAGAAATCTATCTATAACACCCCAACGTGTAAGCAGTGGTCATTCTGCGTCCATCTATTTCCGTAGTAAATTACAGCATGATGTATTTAGCTATCACTGTTATCTTGCAAATATCGCTTAGAATTTTTTACCCCATACAGTTTACGATACAAGATACGATTTTCTGTCAGACCCTATTTCTTCTTCTGATAAGAATAGCGAATGTCAAAACTACTCTATGGTATTTCAAATATTTCGAATACACATTGCCCCCTTAACAATAGTTTTTTGGTGGTCAAAATAAATGATAAGTTCTTTTCTTCCTTGACAGGCTGAAATGTTGACGCTTAACATATGTTTCCTCTGCAACAAAAATAATGTTACTGCTCGCAATCTGAAAGGACCGCAAAGTTGATGAATGGAACCAGGTGTGGAGGAAGGAGGAGATAAAAAATGTCTGACACCCCAACCTCAGGTGAAAAATTCAACCACTGGGCAGCTGGCAGACTCTCAGCATTGTACGCCTGGAACAACATGGTAGATTCAAGTAGTGGGTAATGGGATGCAATTTATTGCGAGCTCTGTTGATTCTAAAGTTGCAGGTAGTGATAGGAGAGCTTGCGCGGCGAGTGTGCAGTCGTGGTCATTTTGGGCCCCAGACGACAGGTGAGAGTAGACGATAGGTACAGACGAACACCTCAAGATTTACAATTCAGCGGGGCACCATCAGACAGGTCAAGTTATAAGCACTCAAAACAACCAACGGAATGTTCACTTATTGTGTTCACACCTCGCTCAGAAAATGACAGGCACTCGGTCTTTGTAAAAAGTTTCCGAGCACAGACATAGATTTAAGCTCCTCATACAATAACTGTCACTCAAGGACGGGGGCAATCTGTGATTTCAGCCAGGACTTATGATCAGAAGATAAGGCCTATTGACAGTAAAATACTTGATTTCAATATTTCTTTATGTAAAAAAGAATTTACATTCCCCTCAATCTTCCTACAGTTAAGATCTAGGATTATCTGTTATGGATAAGATATTCAAAAAATATCCCTGCCGTGACCGAGTGGAATCTTGATGCGCTCAGGTTTTAAGTCTGGACCCACATTAATCTGAAGTTGACAGCAAATTGGACACAGTCAAAAGAACAACGAATTGATATTGAGTCGAGCCAGGTGAGAAAAGTTAAACAGTGACAGTAATAGATATGACATAGAAACGAGAATGTGTAGGTCAAACTTGTTGTAGAGATTATGCTTTGTCCAAATTGTCCATATTGTGAAATAAAATAGACCGTGTTTGCAAAACGCACACAGAACCTTGCTTCTTGAGACTTTGGGTACACAGCAATACGCAAGATAAAAAGACCGTAAGTATGTACGGAACACTCAAAAGGTGGATGAACTTATTAGAAGTGAATATTTATAAGATCGTGCACACTTCTGGGATCAAATAAACCTGCCCCCTCCTGATGAATGTCAGACTTACCTCGCTTCTTTGACCGGGGGCCGGTGGCCGCGGATCCGAGGTTACACAGGATGATAGCACACGATAACAACAAGGCAAGGTGCATCCTGCCTATTCCCTGGTGGTCACACACACTCTTAGAATTCGGTTAAAATTTCCTCAGACGTGCCACTATACACTGGAGTGATACATCTCTCGTATGTATATCCCACCAAAAAATATAATTCATTCACAGAAGCACACGCATTTTGTTTTTATATCATAAAATTATTTAAAAAAAAAAACGTAACACGAGCTTTAGTAATTAGAAACTCGCGCGTCTCTCATTTTACTTTGCATCCCTCTTACTATGAAATTAACCCTTAGAGGATCTTATCATACGTTTGTGATAAGTCATACAGAGCTTGCTTCTCATAAAAATCAGCGCCTTCTTCTTTTTTATATGAGAGTCTATAGGTCGAGTTTTTTATGTTTCAGGGGAAGCTATGAAAATTAACTCAGCTTAAGACGCCGCAACTAACCTGCATCTCATTAACAACACGGCACATCCCAAAAATAAGCACACTTATTGCGAAAGAGCAAGTAGGAGAGAAAAAAAATTTCCAAGTTTCGTGAATATTTTGAATTTTTCCTCCGTGAATTGAGTGATGAAAAATTTGACGTTGCCCTCTCTTCGCTGAAGTGTCAGCTCTACTGACCGGAAAGTCTGTACACGATTCTGTTTACATCGAGTGCATCGGTGCATCAAGTGTACACCAGCCGCATGCCTCTCCACTCTCGACACTCAACCCTGCCTCTTCTCAGTCGGAATTCCACAATTAACAGGAAAAGTTAATTTAAAAAAATTAAAAGAATTGAAAGCCGCAATTCTTACGCCTTTCTTAGACGAGAGGAAATGGCTTCTCTCCTTGCACGCAATATTTCGACAGAAATTTTAAAAAGATCAAAAGAAAGTATTTAAAAACTTCAGCAAGTGTATGAATGGACCCGTACGATTTAATATTCCCCCTGATATGCATACACACCGCACAGTGGGTAGTGAATAATCCGAGCACTGTATATCATGGTATATCCCGCACCCCACCGGGGTTCTATCTTAGTCACACACAGTTTATATATGAAATTAAACTACGATATACACGGCCGACAAACCGCTGAGATTTGGGAGGACCACTGATTGTTAAACGATTGTCTAGGATCTTGCAAACCGACAACGCTGCTTTATTCAAAATCGGAGCCAAAAAAAAATTTAAATGAGGTCACAGGACCTAATTACCGATACCTGTTACAACTTATGACGTGTGCGCACGGACCATTTAAATTTATTACCTCCTAAAATAAATGTATTTTGTCGAGTCGGACTACAGGGTGTCCTTTTTCATCGGGTCTTGAAGATGAACTTTTATGTAAATATTGTTGGTCCGTGTTAATAACAGTTTTGTTTTTACCTGAAGGTGTTTTTAAGAAGAATTGCTCTTTCGCGAAGGTGCTGCGAATCTATCATTTTATTGTATGCCGCCTGACACTGCCACAGAAATTTGCTAATCCCCGACCGTGAAATCTCACACGAAATTGCTAAAAGCGTGCTAACTAATGAATACAATGGAGAATGTTTACTTTTTAAATAATATTCATTGCCACTTCAAAGTACATCGACCACAATATTTGAACAATACTTAATATTACTACATTCACACTTTCTATCCCTTTCTAAAATGAAAAATTTCGAAGTCTCTTTTTTCTTAGGGCATTCTGTAATTCTGTAAAACGCGAATAAAAAGAACAAGAAAGGTTAAAACTAAATGCTTAAAAAAAGAGAGACAAACCATTTACTGATAATCTCCAGACAAATCATAGTCTCTGTGTAAATAGATAAGAAACAGTCAAATCTTTTAAAAGGCGGAAAAATAAATATTGAATGTTGGTTTTTAACATCAACAAAACAATTTGCTTTAGAGATTTTTAACAAATTATTTGGATAATATGAGAGAGAGAGAGAGAGAGAGAGAGAGAGAGAGAGAGAGAGAGAGAGAGAGAGAGATTTTGAGAGAGATTTTTTCACCGACGTAAATTCTAAGAAATGCAACTCTAACTTGTTTAAAAAAAAAAAAATTCAACCAAATTCGAAATTTCCTTGGGGATTAATTATCCAACGGTAAAGGTCAAGACAACATTTTAAATAATGTTAAGTCGAATACATACTATCAGAATTCTTCGTTTTATTTTTAACAAAACCACGAACTGCAAATTCAAGTAGTTTAATTTTTTTTAAAATCAGCATGGATGTGTTGTTTAACGATTTTTTTTTCACGATTTTTAAAATCTGTCTTTACTTCTTACAACAAAATGGCAGCAACAGTTGATCGACCTCCGACACCAACTGATGGATTTTAGGTCGTGTGGATTATAGACGAGGGAAACAGTAGACCACTAACCACGTGTGAGAGAGCACATCTTAATTAGTGTGTTAAACAACCTTAATGTAATGAGGCGATTCCCACGTGTATTGTCAGAAGAGGTTTGTATCTGATGAAAGACACATTGTGTTAGAGAGAGAGAGAGAGAGAGAGAGAGAGAGAGAGAGAGAGAGAGAGAGAGAGAGATTCGTCACATGTAATGGGCTTCGTAAAGTTTTAAATTTAGCTATATATTTTCTGCCTTCTTCCCTTAGACTTGTAAAACATAAATGGACACATTTTATTAAATAGCCACACGCAATGTTATAAACTCATATGAAATATTATTATATAAATATAAAATGTATCATACAAACAATTTTACAAAAATAGGTAATACATGTATTTACAAGTATTCTAATACAACATGTACACGGATGTCATTTGATCATAATTTAAAACAATGTTTGGGTAAAAAGTCATATTTTTGCTCTTGCTAAATCGTACATTTAAAATCATGCGATGGGAATGGAGCTAAAAATTACAACTGATAAATATCAAAATAAACATGCATTATAAATGAAATGAAACTTATTTTTTTGGTAACAAAATGATAACCAAGAACTATTATATATAAATCATTGTAATAAAGAAATTCAGAACAGAAGACAAAGTATAATTGATAAAATTTTAAATTAATACTATAAATGTCGGGGATGGGTTTTTTTCTCGGTAAATCGGCGAAGTTTTTTGATCGACAAAAATTAGCATTTATTTTCTTAAACGAAAAAAAAATACTGAAAGAGACAAAATCAAGCACAAAATTTATACACAAAAGAAAATGTTTTACAGTCACACACTCACAATAAACAGTGTTTAAGGCGGTCGGATGGTCGTGGTTATTTCTACACTCTATTTATCTCCTTTAACAGGAGAAATTTGTGAAAAGATAAAGGGAATTATTTAAAAGTAAGATTTTAGGAAGTTTTCTGCACTGAATAAAAGTTTACGGCTAATAAAAAATAAAATTATTATCATTTAAGGTAAATCTGATGGGCAATTTCTTGAAAAACCAGCCTCCTTAAAATATTTGAAGAATACGAATAAAAATGCAATACCGTTGAACATATTATGAGTCCATAAAATATGATTCAACAGTACAAACGTATTGCAAGTTACAAATTTCGAAAAAAAAGTTTTAATTTAAAATTTTAAAAACAGTAACAGTAAATGTTTCTAAAGCATTCTTTGCTAGCACACCGACGGCTAAAAACACGGATACACTGATTCCACTGGTATACAACGCATGTCACACCGGTTTTCTCCTTGTATAGTTAGTGTTCCAATAGTTGCATTATACATTCATGTATATAGCTGAAAGATAGATATAACAGGACATTTTATATATGCTACATTGTTAACAAGGCAGCAGATTTCAGTGCTTAAATTTTATTTTTTTCATATTATGTTAAAGTAGGGATAAATTCTTTGTTGCGATTTTCTGCATGTCACCTGGTTTATAATTACCTAGTGTCTATTAAGCTAAAAATGTGCATAATTATATTTAGAAAATAACCCATTTTTCATCCAATGAACAGTCGCTAAATATTCAATTAAGTGGTTTTAATAATTAAGAATTTCTCTAAGTTCACAGCGACGTCACATTTCGATTGACAGCTTAGAGAGCCGAAAACAAAGAGAGAAAATATTTGATTGGCGCAGAACTTGTGATCAGCGAATGAAAAAGTAGGTTATGTTCGAAGTAAGTTAGATCATATTAAGTAAAATTTAAGTAAAATTTACCGATTACGAAGGGGCTCGGTCACTTCGCTCCATCCGCCCCTTCTTAATCGCGTACATTTTACTTGATATGATCTAACTATTACTTAGAAGCAAATTGTGTTGTAATATACGCAATGTGTACTATATAAATAGTGCCTGTTTGAGAGTGTAACAGTTGAAATTGACACCCCGAGAAAACCATTGTCAACCGACGCGAAGCTCTTTTTTAAAGAAATAAAGTGAATTCTACGGCGAACCGTACACGCATGATTTACGCGCATGTAACAATTTGTTTTATTATACTTTCATGTTAAATACTGAAATCTGATTACTATTACCCTCAGCGTTAGCAACACATTTGGCAACGGGTAACACTATATAAATGGTGCCTGTTTGGGAGGGTACCAGTTGAAATTGACACCCCGAGAAAACCATTGTCAACCTCCGCTTCGCGTCGGTTGACAATGGTTTTCTCGGGGTGTCAATTTCAACTGGTTTTCTCGGGGTGTCAATTTCAACTGGTACCCTCCCAAACAGGCACTATTTATTTTATTATACTGAATGTCTAAATTTTATGGCAAATTTTACTGCTTTTATATAGAAAAGACGTGAGTTCTACGGCGAACCGTACGCGCATAATTTAACAATTTGTTCTATCGGCCCGTTGCCAAGTGGGTTGCTAACGCTGAGGGTATTAGAACGGATTGTCAACTTCGTCTAAACCAATCAGATTTCAGTATTTAACATGAAAGTATAATAAAACGAATTGTTACATGCGTGGATAATAGGGTAATAGATCTAAACCAGTCCGTAGGACATCTGTCATTTTAACGATAGAACATTCTATCTAGATTTTGTGTATTACATTGATCCTCCTGCTTTTCTTCTTCCTCCTCTTCATCATCGGTATCATCATCATTCTTGTTGACATAGTCCTTGATGCAGTCATGGATGAAGACGTACTGGTCCTTAAAGGAAAACACAACAAATATCATTCTGTTATAAATACGATAATGATTGATGTACAATTATCTTCCTACATCATTCGTCCTACATGTTTATCACCACGATGATGTACTGGTCGTAATAGGAAATACCCCCTCCCCCCAAAAAAGAAATGATAATAATAAAAGATAAAAAAAAATAAATAATAAAAAATGCCAATCTCATTAGAAGTATGATACATTTATGATGGTTATAATAAACAATAACAGTTTTCAACAGCATTATTACCTCTGTCTGAACCATATTCGGTCGATTATTGCGCATCTTCATCACATAGCTGTAGATGTCTATGACGTCACTAGTCCGGACGTGCTGCATCAGATAGTCCACGGCAATAAAGGTACCGGTGCGGCCCACCCCCGCACTTTTAAGAATATATAAAAACATCTATCAATATTCTAAAAATCTTTTATATAAAGCAGTATATTCATAATTCTTTATTATCATATATACAGTGTAGCTTTTAACACTGAACTAATTGTTGTTTAAATTGCTGCAAGAAAATAATTTACCTCATTTGCTGAAAATATCTTTACCTGCATCTCTAAATCATTGATCAAAACTTTTTTGGCTTTAAAACATTATAAAACTTTATTTAATACAATGTACACTACTTTAACTTAACGCCGTTGGATTGAAATTAAACTTATATGAAACGAATACAAGAATCCAGATTTCCGTTAGAAATGAACTTTGAAAAGAAGAGATTTGATGTTTGTAAGAATACATAGAGTAAGATCCATAAAGGCGGAGTAATACATGTATTGATATTTTGTCATGCGCACAAGAGTTGGCGGCGGAAGTTGCTTGGTTTACCTGCAGTGTATAACCATAGGTCCCTTGCTAGTTGCTGGCGGAGGAAGATGACTCCTCACTTCCTTTGCAAACTTAAGCATCGCCTCAGAAGTTTCAGGGATACCCATGTCAGGCCATGCCAAGTATGCAAATTGTTTGACGGTTTTTCTGGTATCACCCTGCAGAGGTTACAGCAAGTTGAACGATAACGTTTTCATTCAGAGATACAATCAATAAATACATACGGCATATGCAGTGCAAAACCACTTGACAAACATGCTTACTTATGAATACTTAATGCACTTCCAATATTTTGTCATGCACTATTAATTTCTAATACACGGGCGCAGTCCTCGATATACAAGTCAAGAAAAACCAGACCATTCTAAGGATATACTAGTATATGGATAGAAACACTTCCATGCTCTTGTACAACATAGGAATACATTTTTGGGGTACACGCATGTTACCTGCAGTGAACAACAATAGGCCCGGGATCATTGTGGGGTAAATACAGACGTGTGGCCCCCACAAAATTTAAGAGCAACCAGGTGGTCTCCGGGCAACCCATATCTGGCCATTTTAAGTAATGGAGCTGTTTTACTTTCCTCACGCGATTTCCCTTTGTGATAAAATGTAAGAATGAAAACTTAATTTTTCGAGTCATCTAAAACTGCAATTAAGTGAATTTATCTAATAGTACACTCACTAGTTTTATGGACATCACTCTGAGAACGTAGTCTGGCAAGGTAGACTCAGACTCCAGTTCCACAACGAGATCTCCATAGTAAACTGGTTCCCTTGAAGCCTCCGGCCAGTATATGTCACACTTCCGCTTTAAGATACAATCATTATAATTAATTGATTTTGATAACAAATGAGTTTTATTACTTAGGTTTGAATTTCAAAAATAAACAATTCATAAATTCGAAACATGACGATAAGACGAGGCGATAAAAGGTAATATGTGTTATTAAAGGCTCTTGGCTGAACCGCAATATTTTTCATTAGTAAAAATTTAAATTTTAATCAATGGTTTACCCTTCCTCTTTCCACTAGCTGTGTAAGCATAACGATGATGCTGACATTCTGTTCCCAGATCATTCGCCAGAAGTCGTCACGTGTAAATGGCAAAGGACCCTGGGTAGCAATGTATTCCCTCGGCGAGGTATACCCCTTGTAATACAGTAGAAAACGCATAAAATATGAATAAAAGGATAGTTCTGTTTATTGTTTCTACAGGTTCTACAAATGTGCATACTAACTGAATCCATTGCACAAGAACTACATAGTACATACACTAGTCTCCAGTGTTATCAAATTTATACAAGCTTCTGATTTAAGTCTCACTATTACAACCTATAACAAACAGAATGCAAAGTGGAAAAGTCAAACTGAAATAAAAAGTGCGCTTGTTTAAGTGTTATGGTATATCCACAAATAGTCTACTTTTGACACCAATCTTGCTTTTCCACTATTTATATACTGACAGGTTTTCTTTTGTCGAAGTTAGATTGGACCGCAGCCTGCATTAATCAGCTGACAGTAAAACAACTGGTATGAAAGTACCAGTTCGCCACAGTACTAGTGTTAATAACTGAATTAATACCGGCATGTAGTTAGCGTTGATGTAATCGGACCCCTCGTCATCCTCCGTGGGTAGAAGCTTCACTCTACTGTGGTCATCTGTAAAATGAAATCATTCATCACATCCATTGTAAAATAATTTTGAATTTGAACTGCCAAGTATCAATTCTAACTCCAACCCAAAACGGTCATAATTCCAATAATTTCAAGTTGTTTATTTAAACAGTTCTGCGGTTTGTATGCAAAAATAAATTCGGAATAGCTGTATGGTTAGCTGAAAACAAATTTAGTTATACACTGTATATGATTATTAGAGATGAGAACACTCACTGTTGGTAAATAATGGACTTCAATACTAGTGTACTGGTACTCACACGATAGGATGTTGGTATATCGGTTCTTTATCCTGTTCACCTGAACTTCAGCAGCCTTGGTAGTGTGGGTTGGGCAGGTTTCCTTCAGAAGCTAGAATGAAACGAAGGAATATTTTCTTGACAACATTTTCAACATGCATATGCTGCATAATCATCAATAATCTTAATGCCATAAATTAATTATTCGCAGTAATGTGTGTCTATGATTGATATAAATGACCACCTTGTATTCGCTTGAAAATAAGAGATTGCTGTCCGCGTGCAATTTCTGTACGTAGTTTGCAAAGTCTGCAATTTTCACAGCCCTGCAAAACAGACATATTGACAGCTGATGACATTAAGAGGTAACCGAAAAACATATATTAATGCAATCTATGAGTAATATGTACATGTATTTCAATTATTAAAAAAATATTACAAAAACAATTGCCTAATTAGAGTTTGGAGAGAAAATAACATATATTTTCCTCGCATTTCACAATTTCGTAAGCATTTGTAACTTTAGATTTTTATTGCATTTGATAATCAGTATATTCAAACGATCTCTCATCAATTCATAGATATATAGAGTTTACAACTGCTGAAGAATGATTGGTAATATCGTGACTAAATAAGAGTACAACGTTATTTGTGCAATATTAATCTGAATGGTTTTACAAGTTGCACTGCTTGTTTGGGTCGAATGTATGAACGTTTTCTGTATCTCTTTTCACTCAAATAAGTTGAAAATTAAGGCAAACGTCATGAAGAACAACATTGGACAATAAGATAACTAACACACATTGACTGATCTGTAAACATTGTTCTTGCATCATCTAATAATACCTATTCCAGAACCTGTGGTCTCTTACTTTGGTTTCGAGGTTCCCTTCATCTCCACACCAGCGAACGCTTCATTTTGTTGTCCCACATCACCATTGTCCAAATTCTTGAATGGACTTCGGAATAGAAAATATAATGTAAAACAGACATGTCGTTGACTCATGGCTAACCCTAACCATGTTGGGAGTGGTTTTAGGTTTTTATTTTATCGCTATAATTATTGACTAAACATATCATTGTAACAGTAGATATGTATCATCATCATCTCTTATCTACGGAAGCCCATTTAGGACCTATCAAAAATATTTTTGAATTTGAAATAACGAATTCTTGAATTTGTTAAAACGAATTTAAATCGTTTTAACAAATTGTGGAATCCGTAATAACGAATTTAATTTGTTATAACAAATTTTAGGAATTCGTTATAACGAATTTAATCTGTTATAACAAATTTTATGAATTCGTTTTTACAAACTTTGAAATTAAATTTGAAATAACGAATTCTTGAAGTCGTTATTTCAAAGTTATAAATCGTATTTTCGGTTTTTAAATTCTGTTAAAACGTATTTTCATCCAATTTGTGATATATTTCATATATTGCGTGAACAAATTAAACGGGGCGGACTTCATTTGTCCCATATAGGCGTACGTCGAAGTGCGCTGATCAATTGACCAACGTTAAAGGGCAAAATGGCGAATGAAGTAATCCGTTGTAAAAACAAAAATGGAGGAACATATTGTCACAGCTATTGGTGTAACCATGGTAACAGATGTAACTATTCCAAATGACACCTTTCTTTATGGGCTTTGCTAGAATTCCTACATAGATAGAAACTGTTAAATATGTAACAACGCAATTTCACCAAAAGTACTAGGAAATAAAAATTTTTACGGGTTTCTGCGCAAAATTTTAAATCAATGCTATCAATCAATGAGGATGCTGATTTATTAACAAATATCTGCATTTTTCATCTCATTACATCACCAAACTGTGAGATTACGTCATACTTAAAAAAGCGGTGAATTCCACGCCGGTCTGGCATAGAATTGATAATATTTTATATAACGTAACCAGGCATTATATAATTATGTGCGCATGCGTGAACCAACTTTTCATCGGGATCGGTAAACGTTTAGAAGGACATTCGAAAGCTTTTTGGAGGGACTTCGAACTTATATATGTGCAATAGAAAGCAAAAGAAAATGCAATATTTATATCATATAGTCATTAAAAGTGATAAAAATGTTATGTATATTTGGTTTTACACCTAAATATTTGAGCGGACAATCAAAGCAATGCTACAGGAAAACAACAGACACATAGTATCAGAGGGAGGTGGCAGCTTTCCCCCTCCCCCAACTTGTTCTTGCAGCAAACATTTTTCTTTAATTTACATATAAAAAAAGTGAATTAACATGAAGTTGCCCCCAAAGGTTTTGAGAGCATATCAAAAATTGAAGTGTAAGGGTGGAAATAAACTGTGAAGTTAAAGGTACACTTAGTCCCCCTACCCCTACTGATTAGGATTTTCAAATTTTGAGAGGTATTTTTTTGCATGTTAAGTTTTTTTGGATGGATCTGGCCCCAACCCCCTTTTTGTCACAATGCTACGTGCCTGAACAAAATATCATGGTTTCATTACAAACCGTATACCAGTAAAAAAAGACTTGGGTTTATATATAAACCAATATTAGCTCTTGCATTTTGTGCCGTTCACCAGGTTCTATGAACACCTTAACTCGGATTCAATTACAAATTCAAGGTTAGAAAGGTGAGTTGGATAATACATTTTGTTTCTCTTTTTCTCAGGGTAATAAGAGGGGATGGGTGGGATGGTCAGGACTCCGACTCCTTGCAGATCTATCCATGACCCATCAGTAGGGTCTGTTTGCCAACAGGTCTTTATACACATAAAAAGGGTCATTAAACGTATCACCTTGGTTTTTAAACCTATCACCAGGTTCAGTATACCCATGAACAGGGTCTCACTACCAATCACCAGGGTCAGTGTACGTATCACCAGGGTCTGTGTGCCCATTACCAGAGTCGGTTTACCTATCATTAGGGTCTCAATACCTACACTGTACCACCAGGGTGTAGTGTACGTATCACAAGGGTTAGTGTGTCATTAACCAGGGTCAGTATACCAATAACCAGGTTCAGTGCCCATATCCAAGGTCTCAATACCTATCACCAGGGTCAGTGTACGTATTACCAGGGTCAGTGAGCCCACACCAGGGTCTAAATAACCATAACCAGAGTCAGTATACCCATCACCAGGGTCTCAATACCTATCACGAGGGTCAGAGTACGTATCACCAGGGTTTGTCTGCCCACCACCAGGGTCTGTATAGCTATAACCTGGGTTAGTATACCGATAACCAAGGTCTCAATATCTATCACCAGGGTCAGTGTACGTATCACCAGGGTCTGTGTGCCAATCACCAGGGTCAGTAGACCCATCACCAGGGTCAGAATACGTATCACCAGGGTCTGTGTGCCCATCACCAGGGTTTCAATACCTATCAACAGGGTCGGTGTACGTATTACCTTGGTCTGTTTGGCCATCACCAGGGTATCAATACCTATCACCAAGGTATGTATAATAGTACTCATCACCAGGGTCAGAGTGCATATCACCATAGTCAGTATATCCATCACCAGTATCAGTTTACCTATAACCAAGGTCAGTGTACGTATCACCAGGGTCTGTGTGCCAATCACCAGGGTCAGTAGACCCATCACCAGGGTCAGAATACGTATCACCAGGGTCTGTGTGCCCATCACCAGGGTTTCAATACCTATCAACAGGGTCGGTGTACGTATTACCTTGGTCTGTTTGGCCATCACCAGGGTATCAATACCTATCACCAAGGTATGTATACTAGTACTCATCACCAGGGTCAGAGTGCATATCACCATAGTCAGTATACCCATCACCAGTATCAGTTTACCTATAACCAAGGTCAGTGTAAGTATCACCAGGGTCTAAATACGCAAAACCAAAGTCAGTATAAACTTCACCAGGGTCTCAATATCTATCACAAGATAGGTATTGAGACCCTGGTGATGGGCACTCAGATCCTAGTGATATGTATATTGACCTTTGTGATATGCATTGAGACCCTAGTGATGGGCACACAGACGCTGGTGATACGCACACTGACCCTGGTCATATGTATTGAGACCCTGGTGATGGGTCTACTGACCTTGCTGATTGGCACACAGACCCTGGTGATACGTACACTGGGCAGACAAACCCTGGTGATACGTACTCTGACCCTGGTGATAGGCATATAGACCCTGATGATACGTACACTGACCATGGTGATAGGTATTAAGACCCTGACAATGGTTAGGTGGATTTCTGGTTATGGGTATACAGACCCTAATGATGGGCACACAGATCCTAGTAATATGTACTCTGACCCTGGTGATGGGTAAACTGACCCTGGTGATGGGCACACAGATCATGCATATGGTGATACGTACACTAACCCTGGTGAGACCCAGGTGATGGGTAAACTGACTCTAGTTATGTGTATACAGACCCTGGTGATGAGCACACAGACCTTGGTGAGGGGTCATGGATAGATCTACAAGTAGTCGGTGTCCTGACCACCCCTACCCCCCATAACCCCTGAAAAGAAAAACAAAATAAATTATCCTTCTCTCCCCCTCCTAACCTTGGGTTTTTTTTAATTGAAACTAAGATTAGGTGTTTATAGAACCTGGTGAATGGCACAGGAGGTAATATTGGTTTATATATAAACCCAATTCTTTCTTACTAGTATATGTAAAACCATGATATTTTGTTCAAACAGGTAGCATAGTAGAAAAGTAGAAAGGGAGGAGACTCACCCAAAAATTCTTTACATGCAAAAAAAAAAAAAAAAAAAGAAAAAAAAAAAACTCGAAAAAATTCGAAAATCGTAAACCGTGGGGTAGCTATAAAAGGCTAAGTGTACCTTAAACTTCAATTTCACTGTTTATTTCCTCCCGTTCACTTCAATTTTTTACATGCTTTAAAATCATGGGGGCAACTCCACGTTAATTCACTTCTCTATATGTAAATTTAAGAAAATGTTTGCTTCGAGCAAACGTGGTTGGGGGGGGGGGGGGGCAGGCTTCCCCTGTCTTCCTGCCACCACCCCCCCCCCCCCCACACACACACACATCTTTGAAGCTACGTGCCTGTTGTTTTCCTGTAACATTGCCTTTATTGTCCTCTCAAATATTTAATCAATTTATTTTAGCATGAACCAAATTTACATATTAACATTCTTATCACTTTTAATGACTATATGATATAAAAATCGCGTTCTTCTTTTTTTTTATTGCACATAAATCAGTTCAAAGTTCCTCAAAAAAGCTTTCGAATTTCTCCCAAACGTTTACCGATCCCGATTGGAAGTTGGTTTACGCATGCGCATATCCTAGTTATAATGCCTGGTTACGTTATATAAAATATTATCAATTCTATGCCAGACCGGCGTGGAATTCACCGCTTTTTTAAGAATGACGTAATCACACAGTTTGATGATAAATCATAATAAATCAGTTAATAAATCAGCATCCTCATTGATTGATAGCATTGATGTAACAAATTGTTGAAATTTTGCGCAGAAACCTGTAAAAAAATCTGTATTTCCTGGTACTTTTGGTGAAATTGCGATGTTACATATTTAACAGTTCCTAACGTTATCTATGTAGGAATTCAAGCAAAGCCAATAAAAAAGGTGTATTTTGGAATTGTTACATATGTCACCATGGTTACACCAACAGCTGTGACAATATGCTCCTCCATTTTTGTTTTTAACACCGGTTTACTTCATTTGCCATTTTGCCCTTTAACGTTGGTCAATTGATCAGCGCATTTCGGCGTACGCCTATATGGGACAAATGAAGTCCGCCCCGTTTAATTTGTTCCCGCAATATATGAAATTTGTTATCACAAATTGGATGAAAATACGTTTTAACAGATTTTAAAAACCGAAAATACGAATCATAACTTTGAAATAACGAATTTAAGAATTCGTTATTTCAAATTTAATTTGTTAAAACAGATTTCAAAGTTTGTAAAAACGAATTCATAAAATTTGTTATAACAGATTAAATTCGTTAAAACGAATTCCTAAAAGTTGTTATAACAAATTAAATTCGTTATTACGGATTCCACAATTTGTTAAAACGATTTAAATTCGTTTTAACAAATTCAAGAATTCGTTATATCAAATTCAAAAATATTTTTTGATAGGTCCTAAATGGGCTTCCGTACTTATCTATGTGACACAGTACATAAATGTAAATAAAACTATTTATCTCTCGTGTTTCCTATCTTTAAAACTTATAGATAAAACACAATAGTTGAATGATAGATATTGCAAGTATTTTTTTTTCCAAATATTGTTTTAAAATATGATGAGCCTTTTACCGACGTATTGACCTTTAATTGCATCACGGTTGTTAATAGTATTAGAAGTGTCCCTCTTTATTTACAATGAAAATGTTAAAGCTAGAGTTATCCTCCAACATGTCTCACCCTTTTCCTCTCCTTTTCAGTATGATAATAACAACGATGATAACGGCAAGGACAAGAACTACGGCAGTCAAAGACCCAGCTATAGCAGGGACGTGGTTTGGTGCTGTCAGAAAAGATAATGGCTGTGAGTTTTATCAAGGTATAGGAAATCCTCCAAATCTTTCATTAGTGCATGTTCTTGTCAGGTGGAATTGCTTACCTGTTTGAAATGGCTCGGAGAATTCTGATTCCAGACAACCCCCGGCTGTGCACACAGCATATCGAACTCTAAAAAAATGTGTTCAAATATAATTTTACATAGCCTGATTTTATCAGATCGAATAAGTAGTGTCGATTTGACATATTTGAATTTAAACAGTAAACATTATTTTATTATTGCTACCCATATAACAATTAAAATCAAAACATGACAAAAAAAAAGCAGTTCTTGATTATCTGACTATATTTACATCTACCAAATATTATTCCCTCTATTTCTTACGGAGACATATAGTTAATTCATAGCTCTATAGAAACAGCCAGACTGAAATCTACACGCCCCGTTTATCGATTGGTCGAAATCTACAGCGGCTGAAACTGACAAGAAAGTGACAGGACTGAAATTGACACGCCCAGTTTATCGATTGGTCGAGACCTACAACTACCTAAGAAAAATCACGGACTGCACGAAATAACCATGATGATGACAGACTCAAAGTCTCACAGGAGACGATTTGGCTGTTTCTTTTAGCTAACGTACTTATGTACGTTAACAGTAATTTAGTGAATTTTACTTACTTTTTACGCTCAATTTATTAATTAGTTAAAAGAAAGATGTTAATATAAACAATAAAATGCTTTCTTTGGTGATTCATTCGGGTTATGAAGGTAGCGATCATTGCAGAAAAAATTTACATAACCCGCTAACGCGGGTTATGTATTTTTTCTGCAATGTCGCTACCTTCATATCCTGAATGAATCACCAAAGAAAGCATTTTATTGTTTAAGAAAAATAAGAACGACTTACCGGTAGGTTTGTCCCGGTTCAAGGTTCCCGTTACAGTATTTCCTATTACCGCTCTCACAATCCCCGTCTGACCCCAGGGTGTAACTGACAGTCTCCCGCGGAACACTTCTCTTTCTCCGAGAACCTTCATCATCAAAATTTTATCAATCAGGCAAACAGGACATTTGTTACCATTTTGTTGTCTTAATGAACAAATATTGGTATTCTCTTTTTACTGTCCAACACTACATGAAGTTCCCCATAATATAAAAATAGGATATCTATAGCCTATGCTACTTACCTGATTCACAGTGAGGATTCCATGAATCTGAAGCTATGTATGGAATATTCACGTCGTTTTCATACACGTCCCCCCATTTTTTGTAGGTTTTCTCGATGAACTCAGAGTAGTCTTCTCTTGCTCCTCTGAACACTGATTTAAAAAAGAAACAAGTTATTTTTGTCTCGGACAATGTACTTTACTCTGTAGTAGTTACAATAATTATCCATTCTGTAAGGATTTTGTGGGTAATGTCCAGTCCAGAGAGGTTTGGGACAATTACCGACAACAAAATTGGCACCATTAATAAGGACCACTGTACAACTCGATCGACACTTGGCTGTACTATAACCTGATCGACACTCGGATGTACCATAACCCGATCGACACTCGACTGTACTATCACCTGATCGACACTCGGGTGGTTAGGTTATCAATTAAGTATATTTATAAATGAACACAAGATTGTGTACAGGTAAAGAATAGATACTAAATCAAATTTTCAAGCGTGCAATTTAGCACTATTTATATCTACCTTTTACACCGGGCATTTTGGAGACTATGATATACCATTTTACAATTTTGCCGTTTGAGTCATCACAAAGAGCTTCCTGACGGAAGGCAACTGTAATCTGGGTCTGGTCGTCAGATGCAGGAGGGCCCTTGTTGATGAGTGGGATTTTTTGTTTTGGAGGAGGGAGTGGTGCTACAAAACAGAATAGCAAAATGAAAGAAAATGTCGTGACCCTATTCTTTTATTAAGTATTTTTTAAAATAAAATTTTGCTCTGATGTATATAAATTTATATGAAAAATCTATTGTTAATTGCTCAGTTGTCTAATTTATGTATATTATATGAAAAAAACTGACATCTTCATCGCATCGCATATACTTACCATTTTCAAAAAAAAAAATAATTCAAAACGATTTAATGCATCTCGATATTCATATGAAAGACTTACCGCCAGGTTTTATTGTTAGATTTTGAATAACATAGTCGGCCTTTGAGGCATTCTCAATCGTCGCTGCAAAGATCTGAAGAAGAAAAAAAAGTCCCACTACTTTATCTTATATACTCGCCATTAAATAGTTTTCTGTGAAATGTAGATTTTTATTTTAGATTTTTTAATATAAATATTTATAGAATTTAAGATAAATGTCTGTAGAAATATTCATGATAAATGAAATGTTATTAGTTTTTAAGTTAAAGAGTAACACAATGTTCGAAAATGAAAATTGCTTGAAAAAATGCACCTGGAAGGAGTACGTCTTTTCCGCCTCCACTAAAATTGTTGTCTCTGTTAGACTCCTTTGATAGGATTTTATCTGTGTGACAGGTGAAATCAAAAGTTAAGGTAGTTTAATACACATTATACAATCAAAGTTATTTGTTTAAATTCTTATTCTTGTATTTTTTAAATGATCAAAACTATGATTAATTTTATTCCATTTTTCAAGAAATAAAATTTTTATGGAAAGGTATGAATTAAATTTGTATGGAAAGGTATTAAATATTGATTGTACTGATTTGGCAAATATAAAACAATTTACAGAATACTTATATTTAGAGGTTTTGGCCTATATAGATGTATCATTTCTGTAATTGGAATATAAACAGAAGACTTATCCATAACCAATATATTTTATATATTTAATAAGCTTTTTAGTTTATCATTCGATGCAAATCAAGCGAGAGTTTAAAAGAAAACCATTTACTTGCAATGCAATTATCTCACCCTCTTTTGATTTGTTTGATACCAGTATTGGAGATAATAGTTTTTTAATATTCCATTGAGATCCCTATCGATCGGCGGTCTCCATTCAATATGGACGTTAGTTTTTGCCGTTACATTTGGGTCTTGTGTTACTGTGAAATATGAAACTCTGCCAGGAGCTGGAAAGAAATTTAATATACCCCGTTTTACGCTTGATTTTAATATATATCATATTTTTTTTTAAGAGTACAATGTCAAATGTTTTTATGAAATATTCATTAGAAGAAGCCTGATTACCACTTTGTGCCGTTTGAACATCGGTTTTAGATTCGTTTGGGGTAAACGTTCCGACAATCGCTTGTACAGTCAGTGAATAATTCCAGTAAGAATCTAGCCCATCAATTCTACAGGATGTATTGTAAAACCCTATAAATAATGATATAAAAATATAAATACAAAAAGTGCAATTTGGGTTAATCTGTTTCAGAGCTATGTTAAGTGTATATGAAACATGGGCATTGAATGAAAAATCTTGTATACGAAGTTGTGGTAGAGAACCGAAATCGTTTAGGACATCCTTATCACTAATTACTTTACAGGTAGCATTTATTTTCCGTTATGTTATTCATTTATCATCAAACGAAAAACTCAATGTGCTATCCAAAAAATTGTTAATACCGCATATTTAAGCTTGTTTCTAATGTCATGCTGTAAATGTTGAATTTACCGGGTGGCAGTAAGTACAAACTTTACAACATGACACTAATATGCACCGTTATCAAAGCTTTCTCCCACAACAATCACCCTGACTTACTTTGTAGTTAATGTAGCCGGGATTGGTATTTAGGCACTTTATATCTACCCTTTTTCTACAGTATCGGAAAGGAAAGGTTGGTAATTTAATTAAGGTAGACCCAGCCTTTTAGTTTGTGTTAAACCAAACTTTTTTTTTTATTATGAACAGTTCAAACAATTTATAAACTTACTAAAGATGCCCAAATATTTGAACCTTGGCATGTTTGTTTTTCTACAGTGAGCTTTAACTCACATGATCCAAAAATTAAACAGCCAAATTTTGCATTTTTGCATGATCTTATAATTTATCAAATTATGCACCTAAATACATTATGTTAATTTATAATTTAAGAAAATCTTATGATAGTCATTAAAACAAATTCATTATTGATTATTTACAGAAAATGTTAAAAAATATTACATTTATTCTTCACACAAACGTTCCAAATAATTCATATTTTTTGCAAATTTCTCAAAAATAATACTTTTTACCTACTTTTTTAAAAATTAAGAATGTAATTAAGAATTATACATTTTGTTGACAAAAAACATAGTTTATCAAAATTGACCAGTTAGTCTTTGCTTGATGGTGTCTTGAACGTGCATACCTCATATTGTTGGATATAGTTTTACAAGTTGTGTTTTGCAAACATTGGAAAAAAATTAAATGTACCAAAGATACACAATCTTAAAGTTACTAGAAAGTATACACTCATTTAAACTGTATTGTACTTATTAAAAGTTTTATTCTAGCTGGCGAAACCGTAGAAACGACTGCAGTGTTACCCCCTCCCCCTTTTTACGTCAAGTAATTTCAATCAAATTTGTCGACATAATTATTGGTTTTTTCCCTTTTGAAAAATATAAGCTGAAGCCACCCAACCATACTTGTACAATATTTTAAATCAAATACATGCCATCTTTAATGATCATTTATGTGCCAAAAACGATAACCAGAAATTTATCACGCCGTACAAAAATAAGAACAGGACACGAAAGCTGGAGTTTTTAAATTTCAAAATAGTTTTTGCACTTATAATGCCTAAAATATGGGATTTATGGAAAATGAATATCACAGTCTAAAGCGGTTATATTTATTTCGCGCGAGGTGATAATTTGAAATTGATTGAAAAATATTTTTAAAAACTTTGGCCCAAGCCATTAGATCTGTGTTTTGCCAGTTTGAATTGTCCTTTTTGCTATATTTTGACTGATGAAAAAAATTAATTTATCCTTGAATTATCATTAATAATAAAAGTTTAAAATTAAATAATTTGATATTTCTTCAGCGGTTCTTCTTGACCGATCATCTCGGAACAAGAGACACGAAAGAACCCGCGATTTTTTTTTATCTTCGTCCGCACCTTCAGACAGTTTCCGAAGTAGATCCTCGTGTGAAGGCGCCAGTTCTGCTGCATGGTGATGCAGCCCCAGAGAGCCCTGGCGGCATGGATGTTGCCCCCACCCCCAGGTAATGCACTTACAACAGTTGCGTGCATTGAATGTAGCATTCCGCCCCAATTATACCCAGTGCAGTTTTCTCTTGTCACAATTTCAACTCGCTTATTTAATAGAAATCAGGCAGGGCAAATACATTGATTTGGCGACATTATTAAAATATTTTAACACTGAGGATAGTGCAAGTGACAGAGTTTTCGTCATGGGCAATTTCAATGTCAAAGACTAGCATAAAAGTTGTAACAGTTGAAAAGTGGACTGATGCATTTTTAATCTATATGAGAATATTTACTGTTGTGCACAGTGACCTAAATCAAGATTTGCTAAAATACATGCATGATATTAGAATAGGGACAGGGAGATCAGTGAGGTAGAAGCATTATGATGTACAATTCAGGCTTAAAATGGCAATGGACCCATATAAGTCATGGGCAGTAGTAGATTCAGAGCTTTGGGTTATGTATATGGTGCGGAAACATTTCTCCGGGTCAGGACAGTGCTACGCATTCAATTTGCATCCATGTTCATATTCACATGTATGTATAAAATGTGGGTATGAGCATTCAATGTTGAACTGCCCAATGTCAGGACATCCACGAAGACATATGAAAAATTTCAGCCAACGTCTGCCTCGCCCATCAGGATATGGTTCTCCTAAAAGGTTTAGACAAGGGGGACTTCAAGCACCCACCACCAGGGGATTCAGGAATATGGAACCTAGATCATTCAGCAATAAGAATTGATAGCATCTCAAAAGTAAAGGAAGCTGCTAAGGACTTGTTGGAGGGCTTAACAAATGGGTTTAAATTAAATTACGTGGGGCCGTAGCCCCAGGGTAAATCACTTCTGTACAAAATTAATTTTCAATATATGTGGACTAATGAGACATATTTGAGTAAAGGTAAATCCAAATTATGTAATAAAACTATATTATCATATTTGTGTTGAATTGTGTCCGTAGCACGATTGCGGTCAACCAGCATGCTACTTTTCCCAACAGGGAGGGCATACTATGTCGGTGTAAGGGGTATGCCATGTTGTCGACTAATCTATTGTTGTAATTTGTTTAACCACTGTGGACATTACCTTCCAACCTAAATAAATCAGTTCAAAAACTTTGTGTCGTTTAAATATATTAGTATAAGGTCATTGATAACATTATAAATTTAGATTTAGTAATACTGTGTCTAATTATAAGAAAATGCTTTTTTATCTTGTTTATTCATTTAATATAATATTATACCACAATACCTGAGCATTTCTATGAATTCATTTAGTCAAAAACGCAGTTTAATCTAAATTGAGCAAGTAATATGTAAAGTTAATAACCTTGAGTTTGACATGAACTTGTCAGTGTAAGTGTCTCTTTGTCGATAGCTTTTACCAAGTATCTTGTTGGACCTGTTTCTTGTTTAGGTGGCTCCCATGATATATTAACAGAATTAGAACTAGATGTTACGTTGATATTTCCAGGGCGAAATGGTGCTAAACCAAAAAAAAAAAAAATGAAATGTTTGATTTTATCAAAATATAAATTGACACAATATTAGTAAAATTAAGTATATTAAAACGAATATAATACCTTCAGTGCTAGTTAGGACTTCGATAGAGTTTGTAGGTTTACTTAACTCTGAAACATTCTGTACTTTTGTGTAGACTTTAAACTGGTACAGTCGATATGGAAGTAAATTGGTAACACTGAAGCTGGTGATGTTGCTGTTTGTGTATCTGATTTCTGTACTTAAATCCTTAATATTTGTAACATCAACACGATAATTGATAATGATCCCGTTAGGATGACATGGCTGGGTCCATGTTAATTCAATGCGTCTTGAAAACGTTTGAGCTGCTGTAATATTGGACACCTTGTTTGGAGCTAAGATATCAACAAAAATACCACAATAGGTTAGTGTTATGCAATCATAAAATTAAAAAAAATATCAATTAATGTTTCATCCTTCTCATAACTTACACATGGCATTCATCATAAATTACTATTACACAATTTGAAATCTGCAATTCTGGTTGTGTTCTAACTAAATCCTATTTAAAACAGTGAAAATTTTAATTTTATATCTAAGTTATCTTTATCCAAATTCCATGAACAAAAAGATTAAAGTTTAAAATAAAATAATACTTATGACTCTTTTAAAAATATAAATTCAACTTCAACAATTTTAACTAATGTTGTATTTTTTATACATATTATTTATGTTACTCACTTGTCGGAAGCGTTTGAATAATGGTTTTGCTGCTGTAACTGCTAAAGCCTGCATAAGTTGAAACTCTAACTCTAATGGTATACTTCCAATAGGATTTCAAGTTCTTAAGAGATGCTGAAAATTGCTTATTGGTGGTATTTATTTTTATTTCGGGCATCATGTTTTCCGTTTGTTCCTTAATAAACTCATCTGTGGAGCATACATTGTATGGTTTGAAAGTATATTCAATTTCCTGATTTGCTATAACGCCATTTTCATTCTCTGGTTTTTTGAAACTAAATGACACGCTATTAATTTGAACATCATTTATCACAGGTTGTCCCGGAGTTGATGGCTCTGCAATTCAAAGACATACTTTGTGTTTAGAGAGAATAATTATATACAATATTATAAAACTGCAATTCAAGATTGTTTGTTCACCATGGATTAGAAAGGATAACTTGCGTAAAGCTGAATTGTTCTGCTTTTTGTGCTAAAATTTTAGTTATTCTCTCAAATGCAAATAAATGTCATCTTAAGCCTCCCCACCCCCCAGGTTCAATAAATTTTACTTTTAACGATATGAATCATCTTGTGCTTACATATTTTCACTATATTTAGTCCATATATAATGCTTGCTAACTAGACTAAATAGTCTAATTACCCCCCCCCCTTCATCAGTTATAAATTAATGTGCGACCATTAAAAAATGAGGAAACAACATTTAAAACTCACTGTCTTCTGAAGTTGTGATTTTACCATTCTTTCCTCTCCCCAGCCCTGCTTCCGTTAAAGCATTCACAGTAATGGAGTATTCTGTAAATATATCTAGTTCGGTGATTTCGTAGTGCATCGTTTGATTACTTTTTATGAATTTTACATCATGCCTCATGACACCGGCCTCAATTTTGTCGATCTACAAAAATATACACGAATTGAATACATACATTTTTGATACCCATTTTTTTTAGCATATTAAAGGTCAGCAAATGACAACGATGCTAGCAATGCAAACACTGTTATGGGGAAGTTGGTAATAGAACTAAATATGTCAGTGTCATTGCCCTTTTTTTGTTTTCATTCAAATTTCAGATATTTATACGAAAATTATGCGTAAAAAGAAATAAATTGATAGAACATGAAACTATCAGCCCGTGGCACATTCCTCTCAACCTATTTTACAACTGTTATAAAAACTTGGGTATAAAAAATATGTATAGTGAATCATATTCTCACGTTAATGCCTAGGTAAAAAAATTAAAAGCTTTACCAATCAAGACACTTCTCATTGGTGGTGACAATATTCCATAAACTTTTATTTATTAATTTCGGATGTTTATCACACAATAGTCTGTACATGGATAATAGGACCATACTTGGAGGAAAAGATGCTCAACTGCTTAAGAAATGAACTCAATGTCTACCCAAGTTATACGAGTATAATCTGGGTTGGGGTAGTTTACGCTCAAAAATCCGTAAAGCGGATTTTAAAAAAGCGTAAATTGTTCCAACCCAGGTTATACGAGTATAACTTGGGTAGACATTGAGTTCATTCCTTATAATTTAACTTTCTGAAATTTATTGTACAAATCGAGTGCGTTTTACTTTTAAAAATGATATTAATCTGTTAAAAATTCAAACGTAATGTCAAGCGGATTAGTACGTTTTTGACGTTGGTACATTGTGACGTGCAAACCAGGTTGTACAAATTTAACTAGTTTTTCTATCCAATCAAATGCCGCGTTACAACCAAAATTAAACTTTTAAGTTATAACTGCTAACTGCTAAGGTAGTTTTACATGGAATATACATTTGTTTAAGGTACAAATGCACACAGCCAATATTACGGAGTGGATAATTCTTACAATGCAGCAACTATAAAAGATAAGCAAAAATAATGTGAATAAAATATATTTTTTTTTTTGGAGGGGGGATATAACATCAAAATACATCAATTTAGATTAAAATCGGTTATTCTCAATATAATAATTACTCATTTGTCAATGCCATAATATATCTTTTTTAATTAAAAATTGGTTGTATAAACATAACTTACCTGTTTTTTGTCATCTGAATATGCATTCCGAGACTAAGAGAAAATAAAACTCAACTAAAGGTTTTTGTATTATTCGTTAAACATTTGTTTATATTTTTTTTACAGTAATGAAATAAACATTCCTTTAAAAATCAAACCAATTGATCCCTATAAAATGTAGGCAATTACTTTGTCAAAAGATTCAGCATTTGGACACGATCTCTGGCAGTCCACACAGGAAAGATATATTCTTTGTTTAGTACTAGTGTTGTTCCCTTGCACTTTCTCTACAATGATCGTGTATTGCGTAATCACTCCGTTTGGATACAATGGTTTGGACCACATGACTGATATGGATGTAGACGACGTGTTCGCAAGCTCCATGTCTGACACCTCAGATGGAACTAAATCGACAAAAGCAATTACAAGCAAGCAGATAGTTGATACTGGTTATTTATTATAATGTTTTGGTTAGATATATTCTTTATCGGATGGTTTTTGCATACTTTGTTCTTTTGTGTACACAGTGATGTTCTTCTCTTTTCCTTTGCCAGCACCATTAACAGCAGCGATAGTGACGGTAAAGCAAAGTCCTTTAGAACAACAAAAGCAAAATTCTTTATAAAAATGTTATTTCAGGCATGAATGACATACCACTGAAAACTATTAAATTATTCACCTGGATTTAAATTGGTAAATGACATATTTGTTGTCAAAACTTCTTCCTTTTTATTGTAAGTTTCATTCGAGATAATCACGCTGTAGTTACGTAGATCGCCATTTAGTTCGGCGGGTCTATCCCAGGTTATTGTAAAGTTAGTTGATGTTATAGCCGTAACTTTTACATATGAAACTTCTCCAGGAACTAAAACAGAAATTTTGAAATTTATTTTTATTAATTATATCATACTATTTATACATCTAACGACTAAACAAATATTTGTATTTTCTTACCATTTTTCGAAGTTGAATCATTGCTGTTGTACATTTGTATAAATATAGAGTATATATTCTCTTGGATAAATCATACATAAAACAGAAACCAATAATGCACGTTCAAAGTATTCATGATTAAAAGGCACGGTCACGATCTTATTTTACATCTGATTCTTCACTTATAGGCTTAACTAAGCTATTTCAGAATTCAAATCCTTGTACAGCCTATGCAAGGAAAGCAATATTTAGAAAAAATCAAAGTACTGAAAGTACTGAGAGGCGGTAAGCTGTCCCATGAGCAAAAAATTAATTGAATTATACATGTATCATGATGAATGAATTTAAAAGTTTACATTCGTCATATATATAGCCAAGATTTTGCATTTTTGTATAAATTGAACTACAAACAATATCCAGGACTGCGTACAATAACCGAGATGCATGCATAGCCGCTAGGTTATATATATCTTGGTCTATTGAATGATAAGCTAGCCTAGCCTCTAGTTCATTGATTTGAAGTTTAAATCATCAACAGATGAATAACTTCACCGAGATGATTTGGTAATTTCATGCAGAAATACATGTGTTAAAATTCACAATAACTTATCAAACGAACGAAATATCAATTAATAATATAAATTTTGTGTTTGTTGCAACTTGGTAACTAAGGCAGCCATCTTTAATTTGATGCTTAGTCCTAAAATTCAGGCTAGGAATGTCTACATGTACATGTACCTAGCGGCTAGCTAGCTAATCGTTAATTTATCTAGTTGCTACCAAGCTAATACAACCATAAACGCAGAATAAAGCGAGTGAAGAAGTTGGATGAAAAAATGATTTTAACAGATTTAAATTGTGTTTCGAACTGAGTTTCGAAATATTGGTGTCGGTGTAGTTTTCTCCTATATAAAAATTTTAAACACATATATTAAAATTAGATATAATTGAATAATATTTGGGAACATATATTAAGGAATTTTATGTTTTTATTTCAGAAGGAAAAAAAATTGATGCAATACATGTAGAAAAGTGCCAATAAAAACATATATTCTGAACTATACGAATGTACTTTATAATATGTAGGGATTTTTCCTTAAGTGAAATAAATGTTTGAATAGAAATAAACAAAATTTCTCTATAATAGGGGATAATGAGAACCTCCTAATGAATTTTGAAAGAAGAAAATGGTGAAGTATATAAAATTTATAAAAACATAATATGATTTGAGAATGTACATTTCAAAATTCTATTGAGAAAAAATGGTTAATTTTTTAACGTTATTACATAAATGAAGCCTTGATTTACAATAGAACTAAGCAAAAAGAAACATTTACATGACTTAATTAAAGTATAAAAATGAATGCAAGCACAATGTACAAAGTACAAATTACACCCTCTAGTGCCATTTTTGTACTACTTATTGTTATTTGAAAACATTCATAATTTTCAACTGTTTTGAAAAAAGAAATCTTACAAAACAAAATAGCCATATACAACAATACGATAGTGAATAAGTGAATTTAATAACAATAAAAGGAAAAGCAAATTTAGCATAATTACAATTGAAAAGTCAGTTCTCATTTATAACACATTTGCATGGATCATTATGCCATTTTTTCTCAATGTGTCAAAAAAGATGATCATTAGAGTATTCATTTATCTTTAAATAGTAAATAGATGGGAAACTGTTGAATACCTATGTACCGGTAATATTTAGTGGAAAATATAGAAAAAACCAAATACTCATCCAAAATGAAAAATAAATGACTATATGGGGTTTGTTATGAGATAAAGGTACATCTACACATTGACCAGCGAAGGGAATGTGAAGAATATTTTTACAAAAAAGCATTACATGTACTATTACTACTACTGCAATAACATACAAATGTTCTAATGCTGACTAGTGTAAAATTGCATGCAACAGAATTTGTCATTGTCATATGCAAGGAGTAGCTTCAGAATTTGCGTTAAATCATAACACTATAGTCTTTCCACAATGTGCAATGAAAACAAATAACAGAAAAGTTTTTATGCCTATACCATACACTTGAAACAAATCTTTTTTTCTTCCGACACTAAGTTGCAGTTTATTTCCTTATGAAATGCTTTACTGTTGATCAATTTTATATTCTAAAAATTTGCAAGTCTGGAATTCTGTTCATATTTCCCAAAAGTGCTTGTAATACTTTTGAAAAACATAAAAACACTATGCTATCCATATTGTTGTGTCAGTTCTGTTCTAGGAATTATTTTACCGACATCACAGCCCATGTAACTATTTATGAAACCCCATTGCAACATGCTGTTTACAAAACTGCGCATGCTATTTGACTTTTTAATGCACTGACAAATATTCTTTTATTTTAAATATTAGATGTTTAAGAAAAAATTATTGTGATAATCTGTGTGCTGCTGCAAATAATTAGAATTATTTATCTAACACCGATACCGCAGCCGAGTACTTCTCTGCATTCTATTATTAGACATCGAATCATCAGATTATTTTCGATGATAATAGGTGGCACTTATTCGGAAGTGACATCCCCGAAAAGCAATGCCAATAAGCGCTTTGCGTACTGCGAACGCTTAGCGCTTAAAAAATTAAAATAATTATGTCGCATGAATAATTTTACTTTGAAGTAATGTTCAAACTTTTTTCTCTTTAGAAATACGGTAATGCTAGTAGGGCATCAAAATCAACCCAAATAATAATACTAAGAAAAAAAATCCACTCAAATCGTGATCATGACTTTTAATAAACGAGATTTAAAAACTAAAGGAATAATGAAAAAATGACAAACCGTCAAACATTTCAAAAATTCAGAAAACGAAATACAAATTCAAAGCAGAGCAACTCGGACCTCCAAAACGATAGAGGTAAGATCAGGTGCCATGGAGGAGTGAGGATCCTCTGCTGACCGGTCACACCCGCCGTGTGCTCTTTGTCGTAATCGGGGGAAAAACCGAAAAAGTCCGTAGACAATTAGGTGATTAATTATGGTCTAACAATTAGTATGAAAAACGTCAGTCAGCATGCGACCCAGTGGAAGATTGTATTTGCTGACAAAGTCGTTGTATCGACCATAGAACTTACGAAAAGATGACTTCAAACGAAACTGTTGATAGTCCTGTTTGATCAACTTGTTTGTAAGTAACTTGCCTCGTCTTAGAAACTGTTCATACAAAGAGCATGCACTTGCATATCGAATTAACTGAGAGACAAAAACACCATAAGCAGGTGATGAAGGTATATTGCTACATAAGTAAGGAAAGTTGACTATAGAAAAATTGAAGTCATCGCGTTTATCATAAAGTTTTGTTGCTAGGTTACCATCAATTTCCATTTCCAGTAAAATATCCAAATATGAAACAAATGACGTAGAATCTGTGGTGTCATTTATTTCAAGTTCACTGGGATATATCGAGTCGACGTAAGTATGGCAATAACAATTGTAAATTGATAATACGTCGTCGATATACCTGAATGTTGAGTTGAAGGCCACAGCGAGTGTTTTTTTTTAACGTTAAAGTTTTTGAATAAATTCTGCTTCATAAGAATACAAAAATAGGTCTGCTAACAATGGGGCACAATTGGTACCCATGGGAATTCAAACAGATTGTTGGAAGACTTGATTTCCAAAAAATACATAGATGTTGTCTATCAGAAACTCAAGCATCTTTTTAATATCAACTTCAGAGTATTTGTGTGTGCAATCAGAATGGTTTTTAACAAAATAATTTTTTAGATTTCCAATGACAAGGTATGCATTTTTAGGACTTCCATTTTTATTGAAGAAACAACTGTCTATGATATCAAAAAGCCTAGATTTTAATTTGTCGTGGGGAATGGTTGTATAAAGCGTTGAAAAACCGTACGTTTTGATGCTATTAATTTTGGTAAGATTTCGTGATCTAAAAGTTTCTAATAATTATTTAGAGTTTTTTAGTATCCACATCTGATTTACACCACTTCTGGAGTAGATTGTTGTACAGTACTCTTGAAGCTTCTCCTTAACTTCTGTAAGAATTTTAGTAAGGAGAAAAGAGATAAGTTTGGTAGAACATTTACTGGAACCTACTGTATATTTCTGTTTGTAAGGACTTTTGTGAAGCTTTGGAATCCAGTACAAATAAGGTAAATCAAATTCATTTTGTTTATTGGGGATATTAAAGGTATCCATAACCGATTTATGATTTTGAAGTATTTCCTGCTTGGAACGGCTGCTATGGGTGTAAGTAGGATTAACATGTGTAGCATCGAAACCTAGTTCTTTGAAAATGCAATTAATATAATGTGCCTTACAAACAAAGACAATGTTGTTACTTGCCTTATCAGCAAGGACCAGTACGTTATTCAGAAAAATGATTGTTATTTCACAATTAGAATCTTTTTTCATTACCTGTCTCTGTTGTTTCGATGTTTTGATATTTTAACGGTGTGCTGATAAGCCCCCGTGATATTGTTGTAATTAAAAAGCTGCAATGCGTCCCGGGTTGTAACTGAGTCACATTAACTTCTGTTTTGGTTACCGAATCTGTATAGTTTGGGGTACATGAACAATTACAGTGAACTGTAATATTGTATCCATCTACATCACCGTTAGGACGGTCCCATTTTATTTTAAGGTATGTTTCTCCTTTAACAACAATATCACCCTCTGCTGGTTGCTTCGGTGGATCTGGATCTGCAGATAGAAATCAAACAAGAAGCCAATGGGCCACATCGCTCACCTGAGCAACAATAGGCATGATAAAATCATAAGTAAAACCATATATTATAAAATTTCAGTTTTTGTGAATTAAAAATGTTTTCCTTTGTAAAATTGGATCCTGAATGTTGTCCAACCCTACTCCAAGATTTTTATTTTAATGAATTTGAATATACACTACCCAAGGTTGCTTTTACTAAAGTAACAGTGTCTAAATAAATGGTTTGTAGAAGATTTTTCTCCATATATTCATATGTCAAAATTTTGTCTCCCTCCCCCCTCCCCTCTGTGACCCAATCCTACCCCTGGGGATCATGATTTTGACAAACTTGAATCTATCTAGTCCTTACCTGAGGATGCTTCCACATAAGTTTCACCTTTCCTAGCTACTTAGTTTTATAGATTTTAATGATTTACTCTATATATTCCTGTGGCCCCACCCTAACCCCAGGGGTCATGATTTTTAAAACTTTGATTCTACACTAACTAAGATGCTTCTAATTAAGTTTCAGCTTTCCTGGCTGATCAGTTTCTGAGAAGAAGATTTTTAAAGATTTACTTTATATATTCCTATGTAAAAATTCACCCCCCCCCATTGTGGCCCCACTCCTCCCCCGGGGGTCATGATTTTCACAACTTTGATTCTACACTAGCTGAGGATGCTTCCACATAAGTTTCAGCTTTCCTGGCTGATTAGTTTCTGAGAAGAAGATTTTTAAAGATTTACTCTATATATTCCTATGTAAAAATTCGACCCCCCCATTGTGGCCCCACCCTACCCCCGTGGATCAAGATTTTCACAACTTTGATTCTACACTAGCTGTGGATGGTTCCACATAAGTTTCAGCTTTCCTGGCTGATTAGTTACTGAGAAGAAGATTTTTAAAGATTTACTCTATATATTCCTATGTAAAAATTCAACCCCCATTGTGGCCCCATCCTACCCCCAGGGGTCATGATTTTCAGAACTTTGATTCTACACTAGCAGAGGATGATTCCACATAAGTTTCAGCTTATCTGGCCAAATGGTTCTTGAGAAGATTTTTGAAAATTTCCAATAATTGCCAATTATCTCCCCTTGAAAAAGGGTGTGGTCCTTAATTTTCACAACTTTGAATTTCCTCTGCCTTAGAGTGCTTTGTGCCAAGTTTGGTTGAAATTGGCCCAGTTATTTTGGAGAAGATGTTGAAAATGTGAAAAGTTTACGGACAGACAGACAAACGGACAGACAGACAGACGGACAGACAGACAAACGACAGACAAAATGTGATCAGAAAAGCTCACTTGAGCTTTCAGTTCAGGTGAGCTAAAAATGATATACGAAACAAATGTTATAAATTTATTTTTGTAATACTAATATGTTATACAAATTACGAAAAAATAAATAAACGTGTGTAAAACTTTATGTAGACTTATTTAAGTTAGATAAAATGCATACATATATAGATATTTCTGTTATTACTTACATGTGTAGACATTCTCTATGTTGCAGCTGTTTGTACTTGTGATGTTCTTGCGACTAACCGCGTATATTTTCAATGTGTATGATGTCCCCGCTGTTAAGTTTGTAATATGTTGAAGAAGACGGTTACTCAGCTTCGTCAGAGTTTGATATAAATCAATCCCATTAAAAATTTTTAAAATATAACTTGCAGCTCCACGGGTTTGTAAATTTTGCAAATTTATTACCATACCATCTGTTGTTTTATTCGATATTAAAATGAAGGTACAATTAGGATCAGATGGACCTATAAATAAACACATAAGTTCTGTTATCTTTCAATTATATTTTCTATTTCTAAATCTACACATGCAACAAAACAAAACCTCCTGCAATTTTCCCCATATCAAATACGATTAATAAATTGAGAATATGTTGAGTCGTTACAAAATGTTTTTCACCAGTTGTTGCAAATTAATTCAGTGAATGACAAAGAAATTAATGTTATTTGCAGCATCTGGATAATCGATATTAATTTTGAACATGTTATTTGACCCCTTTCCCAAAACAAGATGCCCATGTGCCACATCGCACACCTGAGCAACAATAGACATAATAAATCAGCTTTATGAAGTCATATCCAAAATATCGCGACAAAGAAAAGGTTAATTACATGTACATCCTGTGTAAAACTGGAAAATTTCATAGTTATATCACATATCGAGTATTGCCATTCCCATAAAAAACAATTATATATATATATATATATATATATATATATATATATATATATATATATATATATATATATATATATATGTGTGTGTGTGTGTGTGTGTGTGTGTGTGTGTGTGTGTGTGTAAAATTCGACCCCTTTTTGTGACCCCACCCTACCACGGGGACCACGATTTGAACTGACTTGAATCTTCACTACCTGAGGATGCTTCCACAGAAGTTAGAACCTTTGTAGCCAATTGGTTTTTGAGAAGAATTTTTTTTAAAGATACCATCAATTTTTCAACAATTCTTAATTATCACCATTTGAAAAAGAGCTTTGAAAACAACCCCTTGAATTCCCTCACCTAAGGATGCTTTGTTCCAAATTTGGTTGAAATCGGTATAGTGGTTCTGGAGAAAAAGTCGAAAATGTAAAAAGTTTACAGACGGACGGACAGACAGATAGACTGACGGACGCCAGAAAAAAATGATCAGAAAAGCTTACTTTAGGCTTCAGCTCAGGTGAGGTAAAAACACACCATTAACTCGTAGATTTTAAATGAAATAACGCGATCTATTGTAAATCATCATATTTTAGACAAAGTTGTTTGCAGCCGTTTTTTTGACGTTAATTTATTAATAGTTGTTTATTAATATAAAATAGCTGTCGATTTCACTTAATAGATTGATATTTTATAAAAAGAGAAACACTACTTTCGGGAGGAAGAAAAGAACTAATTCAAATTATATAACTGATAAACGCGACAAGTTCAATTTTTGTTTTTTTTACAGCATTTGGCAGTGTTTATATGTAAACAAAACATTTTGTCAGCATCATTTATGATTGGTGCAAATTATTGCGTATGCTCCTTTAAACAAATAAAAAAATTAAATAGTTTTGATTTCATTTACTAATATTGGTTAATTTACAAAACTCGGTTAGGACATACGATGCAATTGCATTGACAGAAACATAAATAAAACATAAATAAAACAAAGGTTGATATTAGCTGCACTGCAGATTGGTAGCTTTGCGGTAGAACTCTGGTTGGCTGACGACAGGTATATGTCAATTTGACATATATTGTATAATGTAATGCAAATAGTATATATATATATATATATATATATATATATATATATATATATATATATATATATATATATATATATATATATGTGTGTGTGTGTGTGTGTGTGTGTGTGTGTGTGTGTTCCAAATTGAGTTAAGTCAATACACACAAGTAATAACATATACTTGATGTTATATGACGTCACAATGCTCATTTGAAATTTATGTATTGTTCTGGGGTCTTTATGATAGATTTGATCACGGCCTGGCCGAAATTATCACCTCATAATATTCAAAGAATGATTCCTTATTACTTACATTTTTATATTTTCAGTCATTGTACGATAAAATATTTGAATATAAATAAGCAAACCCCGCTTGAGCCCAAATTATACGTCATTTGAAGTTATTGGACTGTATAGTACAAAATCAATACGTAGTGTTATCACAGACAGATTGCTTTTAACTGTATTTCATTTCTATTTTTAAGATCGTGCGGTGCGCGGCCAGCACTCTAGGTTCCGTTTGTCATCGAAAGCACGTTTTTAAGCTCTATAGATCGCTGACCGCTTAATGTTAGTAGAGTTGATTCTGCAAGTCTATAATTACACTTTGAAAACCCATTTCCATGAATGTATCAAACACATTTATAACAGTTGAAAAATGAAAGAAACCAACTGTATTACTTACCGGTATATTTCCTGATTTGACATGAAGATTGACTAAGTACTTGTTTTCCGTCTGTGTCATTGAGGTATGAAAAAACTGAAAAATTGTAACCTGTATCAACTTCTAAGTTTTTAAAACTCATGGCAGGATACTCAATAGATTTGCATTTCGAA
Source organism: Magallana ariakensis (assembly GCA_020458035.1). Lineage (NCBI taxonomy): Eukaryota > Metazoa > Mollusca > Bivalvia > Ostreida > Ostreidae > Magallana > Magallana ariakensis. The sequence goes on along the minus strand of CM035812.1, from coordinate 73,199,827 downwards.
TAGTTCTGCTTTAATTGTACTTCAACACATAATGATTCCTTATTGATTGTTGGCAATGTGCTGAAGTTTAGTTTTATGTTCGTTGCCGACGTGTGAATAAGTATGATTTCCCCACAAACTGGATCACTCGGTGCTGAAAATGAGATAAAATCAAATAAAAAAATCATCGGAAAAAAGGATATTTTCAAACAGATCCTATTAATATTACAATTGTATGTACATTAACTGTTTTTTTATCAAAAGGATGCATTTTTCGAAAGCATTGAAATTGGTACAACAACTAAACGGACGAAACTGTTTCTTTTCCCTCCTGAAACAATGCAGCAATAATACGGATGTTAACCATCCCACGATTGTTGTACATTTTTAAAAATTAGTTGTCTATGTCATAACTTTCCTGGCAGTCAAAATGATTTTTTTGTCAACCAAATTGTTATTTCTTTGTAAAGCTATTACATTTAGCGTGGTAATATACAGCATAAAGGCAACTTTTACACGTTAACAATGCTATGCGTTTTCAGAGTCATTTATAATTGACGCAAATAATAGCGTCTATAGCTTTAAATTAAGATATGTTAAACTTCTTTTTACAATTTAACAAAAAGACAGAATATTATATATAACTTAAAAGTATGAAAAAAGTACAACTTACAAGTATATTTTGAAAATGGACAGCCAGAATTACTGATCAATTTTTCCTGTCCTGGTACTTTGACGTAGGAAAACAATGAAAAGTTATAAGGCGTGGATGGTGTTAGGTTTTCAAACAAAACGTTTTGTTCAGCTGGCTTGCATGCAATGTCATCCTGCTTGTCTTCCATTTTAATACACGATTGTTTCCTGATACTCTCAGAGAAGTTTGCCATACTTAATGTTATGGTTGCATTATTTCGGTTTAAAACTAGGACAATGTCTTTAACATCTTCACACTCTGGATTACTTGGTACTAAAAATCAACGTAACAGATTAAAAATGTCAATACTAACATTAACACGAGAAAGAAAACCCCAAAAATATGATTCAATTGCTTTCATTACAGACATTTTAAATTTAATATAGAAACTACCGTTTTTCTACAAGTATCACAATTTCTACCAAATATTATTCTCTATATGACTGTTGTGTTTATGTAGATTGCTTGTTCTGTATACAATTCATAGGAGTTTAAACAAGACAACAAATGTTTGAATAATAAGGACAATAAAGAAAAAATGTTTAAATATAAAGGTTCTCAGAATATCTTTTTTTGTTTATGTATACTTTGAAATGTATTTATTTATTGCATTTAAACATTTCAGATTTAGGTATTTTTTATTTATCTATTTTTAGTAAAAAGGCCTTTTGATGATTGATATGTTTTAGATGTACGGGTTTTGATTTATTCCGTTTTTATAACGTAATAGAATAAAATAGACAAAAACTGTTTTAGATTTAATTCATTTGTTTTCCAGCAGATGTATTTCCAACGGAAGACCTTGTTGTTTCCGTACTGTTTCTGCTTCTTCTCATTATTACTATTTCTTGATGTCGTTAGTTCTGGTTCCGATTTGTTGCTGATAATGAATTTTTTACGACCTATTTTGTGCAGAGATAAGCCCTAAAACTATCCGAGATATGAATATGAAAATGTTTAGAATTTGTAGACTAAAGTTTGAAGTTGTGCATCATGTAGTAATTTTTTTGCCAGTGGCACATTTCATAGGACCTTTTATTCGTGTTGTAGGAAAGAACTTTTATTTCTTCGCAACTTTATTTTAGATATTTATTTACAAAATATTAATAAAAAAAATAGATTCAAAACAAAACGTATAAAAAACTTGATTAAACTTCGAACCAATTTGTTGTGCCAAATAGCGAGGTATTGTAATGTGTTGATTGAAGGTTTGATGGTTGATGTCATTTTAAGATAAAGAATGGTTATGAAACTAGATACGATCTCGTTACGAGTAACGAGTAGGTCTTCCGTTCAATATGTTAAATAATACGATAAAAATATTAATGAAATTTCAGAATTCCCAATCAACCCCTTTCCTTTCAAGTAATGTATACGATTGTCAATATCCTGTGCAATGCTTAACAAAGTGTTTTGCTTTTTCACATACAGCACATTAAGAATTTAAGATTTTAGTGCCTTAAAATCCCTAATTATGTCATAAATGGGTGTGACAATGAGTTTTACAAACTGATTTTGTTACGATCAACAACTTTGCTTCTATAATGCATTACAAAATCTTTATCATTTTTAAGGTATCTGTAATATAGTTTACGAGTGTCTTGGCCCCTAATTAAAGGGCCCAGCCCCTTTTTCTTGAATTCATTCGAAAGGTCTCACGAATACTAACAATCTTTGTTCTTACACCTATCTTAAATTGTTGTTCATTTTTGAGATACAAATGATTGAATATTTTAGGGGCCAGCCCTCTAGATCCTTCATGGGGACAAATATTAGTTTTTTGATTAGTGGAATCGATTTAAATTATCAATGGAAGCATTTCCTCTTCTACAATGCCTAACAAAATATGTTTCCTTCTCTAGATATATTGCGTCAAAGTTTAAGTACTTTGGCCCCTAAAATCCCTAGTTACGTAATAAATGGGCGTGGCAATGATTTTTTTCTGTTAGATATTGTTACGATCAACAACTTTGCTTCTATAATGCATTACAAAATCTTTATCGTTTTTAAGTTATTTGTAATACAGTTTACGAGTCTCTTGGCCCCTTATTTAAGGGGCCAGCCCCTTTTTCTTGATTTTATACGAAAGGTCTTATGAATACTTACATTTTTTGTTCTTACACCTATCTAAAATTGTTGTTCATTTTTGAGATACAATTGTTTAAATATTTTAGGGGCCAGCCCTCTAGATCCTTAATGGGGACATATATTGGTGTTTTGATTAGTGGAATCGATTAGAATCACCATTGTAAGCATTTTCTCTTCTACAATGCCTAACAAAATATGTTTCGTTTTCTTGATATATTGCGTCAAAGTTTAAGTACTTTGGCCCCTAAAAATCCCTAATTACGTAATAAATGGGCGTGGCAATGATTTCTTCTGTTAGATATTGTTACGATCAACAACTTTGCTTCTATAATGCATTACAAAATCTTTATCGTTTTTTAGTTATATGTAATAGACTTTACGAGTCTTTTGGCCCCTAATTTAAGGGGCCAGCCCCTTTTTCTAGATTTCGTTGAAAAGAACTTTTGATTCTCTACCACTTTTGTTATATATGTCTTAACAAAATAGCAACTGATAAAAAGATACAGATCAAAACGTATGAAAATTTTGAATAAAAATTCGTACCCAATTTTCGTGCCTAAGCGAGCTCCAAGAAATGGCGCCACTGGCGTAAAACAAAATAATAGTGCACAACTTCAGACTATAGACTACCTATCCTGAAAATTTCAAAGTCATATATCTGATAGTTTCTGAGATCAGCTCTGCACAAAATAGGTCGTAAAAAACTACAAAATGGCCGATAAATCGGTACCGGAAGTGACGACAACAAAAATTTCAAAAACATATAAAATTCATATCATGACTCATCATCTGTGAAAAAAAGGTTGAAATCGGCCGAATAGTTTTCGAGAAATCGCGTGCACAAAATTTGGAAAAAATAATAATAATAATAAGAAACAGTACGAAAACAATAAGGTCTTCCGTTGGAAACGGAAGACCTTAATAAAAGAAGACAGTAATTTTATCAATACATACACGTGTATTCCTCTTTCAATTGGCAGCTGTCTACACTTTCGATAGCCTGGTGATTAACAGAAAATATTGTAAAAGTGTATGGTGTTCTGGATGTTAAATTTGTAATATTTTGAAGAAAGTTGTTACTCATATTGAGTATCGTCTTTCTTTCCAAATCGGATCCTTGAAATACTTCAGCAATATAACCTATATCTCCAATTAATTGTTTAGTTTTTAACCTCAAGAGCAAACTTGTGGCTGTTTTATTCGCAATTGAAACCAAACTACAATTAGGATCAGCTGGACCTGCAAAAAAAAATATTAACAATAAGTCTAACAACTATGTTTCTTAGTTATTTGTACAATATTCATAAATAATATAAGAAACAAGAGGCCCATAGGGCCATATCGCTCACCTGAGCAACATTGGCTTGATATAAGCGTTCAAAGTATATTGTGCCATATGGCCCCTCGGTAAATTAACAAAAAATAAATATCCTAATTTTACACTTATTTTCGCATATACTTAGTCTTTGACATATTTACCTTTATGTTATATCATTTTTACCGAAAATAGGATTATATGCAATATATGTAACTAAATTTTCGGGAGGAGTTCATGGTTAACTTCCAGTTCCCTTTATTTTAGCCCCCCTCCCACCACCACTTTATAAAGCGATCAAAATATATTAGAGCATAAAGGTACATTTTCTCCCTCAACACTTTCTAATTATTAAGGTCTTCCGTCTTCAAAGGAAGATCTTACTGTTTTTCTACTGTTTCTCATTCTTCTATAATATTATTATTTTTCTTTTTGGTAGACACCGTTAATTTCCCAATCATTTCTTCATCGATTTTACTTTCTGTCTGAAAACTCACTTCCGCTTCTGAATTATCTCCTATTTACGTGTTTTTTGGAACATGATTTGTCCACGCATCTCCTCAAAAAATCGTTATAGTTAGAGACTTGAAATTTACATGCAAGATAGAGTGGTTATGGTAGATTTGCATGCTTGTTTCAGATTTAACCAGAAGTTATTATGCTTGAAGCTCGCCTGGACCTGAAAATGTTGATGTTTTTGACAGGTTTAGGGAAATTTGAGTTTTAATCACGAATATATTTTTTTTCATAATTATTTTGTTAACATATGTAGACATTTAAAGTACTTTCAACTGACACCAAGCAAAAGGGGCTGATCCCTTATATTAGGGGCCCAGAAGGGTCTAAAGTCATTTATCTATATCTCTTTAATAAGAAATATTTTGTAATGTATTATAGAAGCAAAATTGTTTATCTTCTAGTTATTTATCTATACAAGTTAAAAGTTTTCTGATATGTTATATAATTAGGGGTTTTAAGGGGCTAGAAGTCCAATATTTTGATCATTTATATCTTAAAAAGGAGAACTATTTTGAAAAGCATTATAGAAGAGAAGGTGCTCAGAATAATGTTCATTATGATATGTACCAACCAAAGTTTTGTAAAATGGCCCCTATAAGGAGATAAGGGATCGGCCCCTAAAACAATCTTTTCCAAATATCTCAAGAACGGTAACCAATTTCTAATCATTTAATGACCAAAACGTGTTTAGAATAAAAAGACCTTTCATTTGATATCAAGAAAAGGGGCTGGCCCCTCAAATTAGGGGCCACGGGGTGTCTTCAGTCTTTTATTCATATCTCTTTTGTAAGAAATATTTTGATATGTATTATAGAAGCAAATATGTCCATCTTCCAGTTCTTTATCGCTACGTGATAAAAAAATGATATGTTACATAATTAGGGATTTTAAGGGGCTAGAAGTCTAATACTTTGATCATTTATATCTTAAAAAGGAGAAATATTTTGAAAAGCATTATAGAAGAGAAGATGTACATAATGATGTTCGTAATATTATTTTACCAACAAAATTTCGTTCAATGGCCCATATTAGGAAATAAAGGGTCGGCCCCTAAAACAATCTTTCCCAAATATCTCAAGAACAGTAACAAATTTATAAACACTTAATGAACGAAATGTGTTTAGATTAAAATGACCTTTCATTTGATACCAAGAAAAAGGGAACGGTCCCTCAAATTAGGGGACAAGAAGGGTCTACAGTGTTTTATCCATATCTCTTTAATAAGAAATTTTTTTGTTACGTATCATAGAAGCAACAATGTTCATCCTCCATTTATTTATTCATACATGATAAAAGTTTTTATGATATGTACGAGGGTCAATAAAAAAATACGAAGACTTTTGCCATAGCTATGTTATTTAACGTCATATTATTACTAAATTTTGTAGACATAATTTAGCAACTGTTTCAAACAATTTGAAATAAAAAAAGTTTATATATTCCTTTATTTTTAAGAATTATTTAGAATCTAATCCTGCAAAAATGAGGTCACGGCGCAAGGTCAAACTTTGTATTCCGTAAACAATAAACCATATTATGTTGAAAGTAATATTTTCATAAATTGGGCTTAAAACCAACTAAAATTGAAACATAAAATTCAAAATTGATATGGTATTCTATGTACCAAATAATGACGGGATATATAGATTTGTTAAACATATATCAGTAACTAAAGACATAATGTCCTCTTTAAAATTGACTAAAAACATTGACGTCGCCGGACGTCACGGCGCAACGAAAACTATAAACAGTATTCAAATGCACCCCCCTTTTTCCACATTTTCGAAGTTTTCTCCGCTTTGAATAAATATCGGTCTTTCATTTCTGCAATTTATATTCATCATACCATAAGGATGCTTTGTGCCAAATTTGGTAGAAATTGGTTAAGAAGTTTTAGAGAAGAAGTTCAAAATGTGAAAAGTTTACAGAAAGACAGACATACGGACAGACGGATGATAGACAAAAGGTGATCAGAAAAGCTCACTTGAGCTTTCAGCTCAGGTCAGCTAAAAAGGGTAAAAAGCCTGCCGACTGATACTTAATTGAAATAAGGAAATAAACATTGTACAACCAATTTTATACAATTACACCTATTTTTTATTCTCTAATCTTGATTTAAGAAAAACATGTTTCCAAATAATCGTATAAGATTTTGACTTGATAAATATTATAATCCACCACGTGTTTTCTAACTCCAGGTAACTGTGAATACTAAACATCCGTCACGTGACATGTAAGGTAGCACGCATTCTGCTTGGCGAATTTAGTTGTTTTAGGGTCTTGATCTCAATATTATACGATCATTGATTCTGTGCGTAACTGAAAATCTACTTGTTAATGATTTTCAAACACGTAAATTGTTCACATCAGACACTGGTTTATGATCATCAATGGCTACCTATACTAGCTGTATACCGGCCGATATTGAATCGTTAATATTTTGTTTTGAACTCTTTAAAAATGGCAACATGGAGAGAGAGAGAGAGAGAGAGAGAGAGAGAGAGAGAGAGAGAGAGAGAGAGAAAGAGAGAGAGAGAGAGATGTACAGTTATAGTATTGTTTTTCTAAACTTAGACCGCTCATCACAATATTAGTTCCACCTTTCATGTATATTTATCAATCTTATCTTCAATCAATGGCGTACAAGTCTAAATTCCAGATATTCGCAGAGCAGTAATAGTAAGTAAACAACGAATTATTATATTGCAACGCTGAATAAAACAATAATGACAAGAAGTTTCTATTAGAATTTGACCAAACTCTATAAAAAATGACGAAGAGAAAACGTAACAATTGTGACTGGAAAAAGGACTCAAAATCCGTTAAGTGCAGTCATCCTTTAACGCTAAAGTAAAGCGTGCATTATCATTCTGGTAAGTACGCAAAATTTAACACCAGCAAGCCTACAAATTGCTGTAGTGGACTTATACAATAACTGTCTGTAAATAATGTTAATATCTTTAATCACCATTTTTTTTTCTTACAGACTGACTTTGAAAAATTGACGCTTAGTGAAACGGGAACATAGATCAATTTGTTTAAGTATGTAACTTTTTTTATCCACTTATATTTTTAACATTCATTTTATTTTAATTAAAATTATATTTTCTAGACAGTCTTCAGCAGAAATTAACATTTACTAACATAGTACTTACCTGGGTAAAAAACAATTGTAAAAGAATTAGAAGCTTAAAGGTGGATACTAATATGTAAAAATTTATACTAAAAGGGCGTCAATTAATAGGTGGAAAATTAAAACAATTATGACCTATATCACATTAACGACTACATACAGAAATATACTTTTTTACTAACCTGTATATCCCATGATTTGACAAGAATTATTACTAAGTATTTGATTGGTATTGTTATTGCTGACGTAAGAAAACACTGAAAAGTGGTATCCAGTAGAGGCGTTTAGTTGATGAAATACCCTGGTGGGATGCTCTATGGCTGTGCAATTCGTGTTGTTTGGTTTGTACAGCTCCTTGACACATAAATGTGTGCGAGCTGTTTCTGGCAAGAGTTTGAAGTCAAGAGTTAAACTTATAGCCGTTTGGTTTAGGAATTTTGTGTTGTTGACTTCTGTGCAATTGGGATCTTTGGGTGCTGAAATAGAGTAAAGTAAAGAAACTTAAAGAAGAAAAATCAACATTCCTTAAACAATATTAGACAAATACATGTACTCACCTTCCAAATAAACATTTTTTTACCCAAATGTTATATTGGAACACCTGATAATTTTAGTGTTTCTATATTTCTATTAAAGCATTAGTTTATTTAATTCAGTATACAAATGTAAGAGAAACACACCCTGCGTAATTGGTATCTTCTGTTTAAACAAAATTCTATCATTAACATTCTGGGTCTGGAGACAGTCTTTGATTTTTTATTCGATTTTTTGAAATTTGCGAAAGTTTGTATTTCATAGTTTTAATAAAAAATTAAAATAAAAAAAACATTTTAAGTTAATAATCTACCCTTAGAAGGTGCTAAGATATTTTGTTATGAACGTAGAATATTTGTTCTATGTTATATTCCTTATGTTGTTTTAGATTTTTTGTGTTTAATTAATAAATAAACAGCAATTTAAAAAGTTCACCGGGATATAAAGTTGGTTGCTCACGTGATCAAATCCTGTCGTCGGGCTTCTCAGTAGATTTGATCACGTACCAACTAACTTCATATCCCGGTGAACTTTTTAACATTGCTGTTTATTACTTATATTTACGTTTGAAAAAGGCAAATTGTTCAGAACTGTTAAAATAACCGAGATTTTATGTTTACAATAATCCAAGCGACAAGCGATAAGCGCGTGCTATGATCATTGTGACGTCACGAAAACGTTCATACAGAATTGAACGTTTTCGCTATTCTATAGGTTCATATGAGGAAAGATATTTGTAAATGTAAACATGAAAGTTTGTTTAAGATTTAATTATTTTTTTTGGTACAGTTTTGAATAAGTTTTACTATTACAATAAAAATTATTTTCTTCGTGTTGTACTGTTGACAAGCTTTTAAAACAAGACTTAATTGAATAAATTAACCTACATGCTACTACCCCAAAACATCGGTGTATGTTAGAAATTTTGTTTATTTAGCATTGTGTTGAGGTAATGTAAGACTACAGTGTAGTTTCAAAATTCAGTATTGTTTAAGATGAGGTATGGTTAAAAATAAAAAATTATGATTTTGTCAATTCCTCTTTCAATTGGTAGATGTTTACACTACTGATAGCTTGGTGATTAACAGAAAATATCGTAAAAGTGTATGCTGTTCCGGCTGTTAGGTTTGTAATGTTTTGAAGAAAGTTTTTACTCTTATTGAGTATCATCTTTTTTTCCAAATCGGATCCTTGAAATACTTCAGCAATATAACCTTCATCTCCATTAATTGTATTATATTAAATGCAAGAGCAAACTAGTGGCTGTTTCATTCGTAATTAAAACCAAACTGTAATTAGGATCAGCTGGATCTGCAAGCACAAACAAAATACTAACACTTTGTCTTGCAGTTATGTTCCTTAGTTGATAATATAAAATAATAAAAAATATAATAAGAATGGAACAGCCTACAAACTGATATCAATATGAAATTGGTTGGTAATGTATTAGCTTTTAAAAACAATCAACAGCGAAAAAAAAAATCATAACTCATTTCATATTTTACAATCTTTCATCTTGATTAAAAAATAATAACTGTTTTCCAGTAATCACTTAAAATAAAATTTTCTTCACATGAATAACATCAAATCATGTATAACGTTTTAAGTAATTATAACGCTTCGTACGTTTTTTTAAAGATGGCAATACGCTTTTTATTCTGATAAGTATGCATATTTGTACACACCAGCAAGCTTATAAAATGTTTTAGTGGTTTTATGAAAGAATGTTCTGAAAATGTCTGCAAACAGCATTTTTCGTTTCTTACAAACTGCCTTTGGCCAGTTGACGCTTTGTGAAACGTGAACATAGATTAGTTTGCTTAAATTTTTACTTTTTTATCCACTTATATGTTTAACTTTCGTTTTTATTAAAATTAATATTTTAAAGACAGTCTTATTACATCTCTAATTACGATTATATCACAAAATGTTTATACAGAATAATGTTCAGTTAAATTCATTAAATAAAATATCAACTGCCATGTTAATTTTATTATGATCAATATTTTCTTTTAATCTCTTTTAAAACGAGAGCAGAAATTAACATTTACTTACATACTAACCTGTATAAATACAATTTTAAAAGAATTATAGGCTTAAGGGTGGGTATGTAAAAATTAATACTTAAAGCTTAAGGGTGCCACGTAATAGGTGTAAAATTAAAACAATTATGACCTATATTACATTAAAAACTATATGGATTTTTGAGATGATTGTCATTATTGTCATTTTTTTCACAGAAAGAAAAGTTTTTACTAACCTGTATATCCCATGATTTGACAGGAATTATTACTAAGTAATTGATTCGTTTTGTTATTGCTGACGTAAGAAAACACTGAAAAGTGGTATCCAGTAGAGGCGTTTAGTTGACCAAAAATCATGGTAGGTTGCTCTATGGCTGTGCAATTCGTGTTGTTTGGTTTGTACAGCTCCTTGACACATAAATGTTTGCGAGCTGTTTCTGGCAAGAGGTTGAAGTCAAGAGTTAAACTTATAGCCGTCTGGTTTAGGAATTTTGTGTTTTTGATATCTGTGCAATTGGGATCTTTGGGTGCTGAAATAGAGTAGAGTAATCAAAATAAATAATGAAAATAATAAACATTCCATAAAAAAATATTAGAGAAAGTATCACCTTCCAAATGAACATTTTTGGCCCAAATTTTATCTTGGAACACCTGATTAGTTCTGTGTTTATTTCTATTACAGCATTAATTTATCTTTATTCAGTATACAACTGTAATAGAAGCACGCCATGAGTAATTGTATGTCTTCTGTTTAAAAAGAAATTATATCATGAACTTCGAGGTTTCGTTAAATTAAAAGCCGAAATCGACTCAAAGAGTCACCATCACACAAGTAGATAAACCAATTGATTTCTTCACACCCGATTGCACACCTTATACGTTGTTTTAGATTTTTGTGTTTATTCTTTGTTGTATACGAATTTTCTATTTGTAAATAATGCATTAACATGTATGTTGGATGTTACTCCCCCCCCCCCCTGTCTTGGAAAAAGAGGGTAAAATTTGATAGTTTCATAGCGACCGATTAACACTGCAATGCAAGGTGTACGACTGTACAGGTGAAACCTCTGCATCGTAATGCTTTAAACTGTTAAGAGGTCTGCAGCGTATATAGGGTCTATAACGATGAAGGAGAAAAATGGCGGACAATGTCTTTTACGAGTAGTGTTAAACATTTAACAAAAATATTAAATCTTTACAAATGTGATGACGTTAACTTGTGTTAATACGCTGTTATTAATACGCTTAACTGACTTTTTCACCACGGTCTGATATGTTCTAGAAATGTTCATGGAAGCCTGGAAAAGTATTTCTTGCCTGAATGGTCATGTGACCCCAAATAATATATATATATATATATATATATATATATATATATATATATATATATATATATATATATACACGAGAACATTACAGCTGCGGTGTTATGTTCCCCAGCCGAAAGAAGACAAACCGTCTTGAAACAAACGGTTGCCACATCGGTATCTTACTTGAATGAGGTTTATTGTGGACCCAGAAAAGCCGCTTTGATAAACATGACGGAAAAAAATTAGTTCTACAATATTGCAAGTATTTGATTAACATTATACAGCCAGAATCACTGAGCAATTTTTCCTTTCCTGGTACTTTGATGTAGGAAAACAATGAAAAATTGTAAGGTGTGGATAACGTTAGGTTTCAAACATAACGTTATGTTCAGCTGGCTTGCATGCAATGTCATCCTGTTTCTGCTCCATTTGAATACCAGATTGTTTACTGATACTCTCAGAGAAGTTGGCTAACCGAATGTTTTGCTTGCATTATTTCTGTTTAACACTAGAACCTTTTTCTAAACAGAATAATACTCTGGATGACTTGGTTCTAAATCGGTTGTACAGATTAAAAGTAAAAATAAAACGATACATGCAACACCATTAACATCATAGAGAAAACCATAATTGTTTAAATACACCATCTTATTTTATCTGCTAGTCACAGTATTTATCATGTAAGCACCAATGCCGACATAGTATTGATTGTTTGACTGCTAAATGTATTTGCTTGTTCCGTATACAAGGGGTCTTGTCTGCGAGAATATCTAAGTCGTAAAAAAAATTAAATATCTGCTCTTTCATTATTTGCTTTGATTAAGTAATAAATGTTATTAATATTTTGTACGATACCTTAGCGTTCGACGACCCGTATTACTGTAAAAAACGCCAACAAAATTATTTTCTTACAAAAATTGAACATTTGTTCGGAGTTCAAACAAACAAAACAAAGCGTTTGAATAATAATGAAAATACAGAGTTTTGAAATACTGCTACTAGAACTTTTCCTGAACAAAAAAGTTTTGAGAGGTCCTCGGAATTCTTTTCTACCTTTTACGTATCCCCGGAAACGTATTTACTGCATTTAAAGAAGTACAGATTAAGAAATTCTGTATTCATTGCAATAAATTTAAAGGTTTTTAGATAACGGACATGTTTTAAATGTATTGAAGGGTTTGATTTATAACGTTTTCGTAACGTAATTGAATCAAGAAAAGAAATTAAAGATATAACGGATGTTTTGGGTGCTGTTTTGATTAATTTACTATTACAGTAAATTAAAACGTATTATCTTAATATCGCATCAAGTGGTGCTTTACTGTTGTCAACCTGTTAAAGCAAGACTGGAATACATTAACTAACATGCTACCAGCACAAAAACATCGGTGAATATGATAGAATTTGTTCGTTTAGCATTGTGTTTTGGTGATGAAAAAATGACAATAACAAACCGTCAACTATCTCAAAAATCCATCAAACGAAATACAAATTCAAAGCGGAGCAACACGGACCTCCAAGATAGAGGTAGGATCAAGTGCCATGGAGGAGTGAGCATTCTCTGCTGACCGGTCACACCGACCGTGTGCTCTTTGTCGAAATCGGGAAAATAAAAACCGCAAAAGTCCGTAGACAATTAGGTAATTAATTATGGTCGTTGCATCGACCATAGAACTTACGAAAAGATGACTTTAAACGAGACTGTTGATAGTCCTGTTTGATCAACTTGTTTGTCAGTAGCTTGCATCGTCTTAGAAACTGTTCATACGAAGAGCATGCCCTTGCGTATCGAATTAACTGAGAGACAAAAACACCATATGCAGGTGATGAAGGTATATTGCTACATAAGTAAGGAAAGTTGACTCTAGAAAAATTGAAGTCATCGCGTTTATCATAAGGTTTTGTTAGGTTTTCCGTTTCCAGTAAAATATCCAAATATGAAACAGATGACGCTGACTCTGTGGTATCTTTTATTTTAAGTTCACTGGGATATATCGAGTCGACGTAAGTACGGAAATAACAATTGTAAATTGATAATACGTCGTCGATATACCTAACTGTTGAGTTGAAGGCCACAGCGAGTGATTTATTTTTTTCACGTACAAGTCTTCAAATCGCATGTTAGACGAGTTTCATAAATTCATAAATTAATATGAGGAATAGTTAAGAAATAAAAGAAACGATTTTGTCAATAAATGCATGCGTATTCCTCTTTCAATTAGCAGCTTTTAACACTTTTGATAGCTTTGTGATTAACAGAAAATATCGTTACAGTGTATGCTGTTCCGGCTATTAGGTTTGTAATGTTTTGAAGAAAGTTGTTACTCATATTGTGTATCGTCTTTCTTTCCAAATGGGATCCTTGAAATACTTCAGCAATTTAACCTACATATCCAATTGATAGTTATTATTTAAACCTCAAGATCAAACTAGTAGCTGTTTTATTCGTAATAATTATTTTAAAAAACTACAATTAGGTTAAGCAAGATTTGCATACAATTTGAAAATACTAACACCTTGTGTTACAATTAGATTCCTTAGCTTTTAGTAGAAAATAATATAAAAAACTAGACACGATCTCGTTACAAGCAACGAAGAGATTTTCCGTCCGATTTGGTAGAAAGACAAGATAAGACCTTGACTTCATTCAAAAACAAAACATGATCTGAAAATGTGGGCGGTTTTTATTAAACAGAAATGACTTTTTTAATCAAGCAATTGCGCAATTAAAATAAGACTTCATGCCTCCGTAGCCCATAATTCGAAAGGCCAGTCCCTTTTTCTTGATGTCTTATAAAATTTCTTGTAACTCATTTTGTTCAGCAAGTATGTAGAAATTTTGCACCGTTTTCAAAATATCCGGAAAAACCCCATAAGTTAAGTATATCATTCTCAGCATCTTTTCTTCTATATTGCTTTTCAAAATATTTATCTGTTTTGAGAAAAAAGTGATCAAAGTTTTGGAATTCTGGCTCATTAATTACAATTTCTAATTACATAACACATGAGAAAATCATTATATTGTTGAGGTATATAACTGTAAGATGAACATTTTTGCTTACTAACATATTACAAAATATTCCTCAGTAAAGAGCTATGGATGAAAGACTTTAGACCCAACTTGACTACTGATTTAAGGGATCAGCTCCTTTTTCTTGATATTAAATGAAAGATCTTTTGCTCTTAAACACATTTTGTTTCATAAGTGTTAAGAAATTCGTTACCGTTCTTGTGATATCCGAGAAAGAACGTTTTTTAGGGCCCATCCTTTATTTTCTTATCGGTACTGTTTTACGGAATTTTGAATGTGGCATATCAATAAAAACATTAAAGAAAGTGCACATGATGTAAAAAAATTTGCTTAATCAATTCTAAAAGTCTTTTTTAAACTTTGTAATGATACAGGTCACCTTTTTATTTATTTCTATCATGCGATTTTATAAATTAAACACTCTCAGTGTAAGGTTTATATAGGTAATCCATTTCCCCCAGCATTCATCTGTTCTGTGACGTAGATAAGCCACATTGCTACTGATGACTGAGTCAATGTTTATACAGAATTGATAGGATTGGGTCAGTGTTTGTATAGAGTTTATAACACCTATTAATAAAAATTATGCCTGGATTTGAAACAAAATTATATATTGTCACGAGAGGACAAGGATTCAATGTATTTATATTACTGACCTTCAGGTAACTAAATATGATTTGTGCAAAAGTTAGATAATTTGTGAAATACAAGACCATCGCATTCCAGATTTTTGAACGGAGATATTGCAATCAGTGTTTAGTTTTTACATTAATAAAATGCTGTTTGTAGATTTCAAATAAATATTCAAAGGTAACTTCATTCTCTTTAAGGGTTTTCTTACCGTTACTTTTTATTCAAATGTTCTAGAAATCTTTCTATCTGATTTGTTTTTATCCTAGATTAGATTTAATGATAAATAGTTCCGTTTATGCTATCAGATGGTAACAGAACTAAGACACAATGTCAAAATCAGGATGGTGAGCAATGCACATTTCTGTAGCACACATAATGCTCAAATTCATAACAAACAAGAGGCCCATGGGCCACATCGCTCACCTGAGCAACAATGGCGAACTACTTTGACTTAACACACTTTGAATAATTAAGAACAGTAAAATTTAATATTTAGCAAAGTTAAGTACCATAATTTTCTGACGTAAGACTCAATATTTTATAATGGGGTAGGGGTGAAAATATATTGCAATATATAAATTATATATAAACCCGGTATATTATTTCCTACAGGTTTTGCACATATGTGAACAGTATTAGCTCATTTAAGATAAAAAATTTCATACATTTCCTAAGACGTATATCAGTTAAAAAATCAGCACCCATTGTGGGCCTTCTTTATTGTGTGTAATCGTAATTTGAACATGTTGAATCTACACAATTAAAGGATGCAAACATTTTATTTCATTAATATTTTGTCTTAGAGGTCATGCAATACATATCTATTTTATATTATGAAAATACTGGAAAAGGTAGTTACCATTTACCTGCAATATTTCTTGTTTGGTATATTGGTATTTATGAAAAAAATATCGAACTTAAATTAGTGTAATTTTCATTTTCCACATCTAAGTGAATATTTTTTGTGTGTTTATTTAAGATGCCAAGCTCTATGAATAGACCATGCCGATGAGATACATTTTATTCTCACAGCTCGTATCTTATATGTGAAGTTAACAAAGATTGGCGAACAGAGAATCGCCAGCTATAGTCTGGAAGCCAGTACGCAGTGTTTGAACTGTGTGGCAAAAGTTGCTAAGGCTACAGTAAAAACTTAATTGGTCTTCCCTTAAATAATTGTTTACCTGGTGTAAACTTGTGTGACGTTTTATAACCTTACTCACTTGATCGATGAAAACATTCGACTGGAAAATGTTGTCGCATGATGTGTTAAAAAAGCTATATAATTTAATGTATTGTCAGGCATACAGGTATCAGTTTTGTACGAAACCCCATCAACTATTTCCTCTTCCCTAAAAAACAACAAACGGCTAAAAACCAAGATGATTTTCTGCTGGAATATTTTCTTAAAATAATGATAATGCAGATATCCTCATAATTATGATGTGTCAGAACTGTTTAAAAGAAGTTTTTATTTACTCGTTTGAAAAATACCAAAATTGTTGCAGATTTCAAATAATTTATCAAATGAGAAGGGACCCCAGAAAGTAGTTATAGCACATAATCCTTTTGATTTTTCTGTACACAAGTATATAATGTTTAGTAAGACAATTCTAATGATCAACAAACATTTCAGCGTCAGTCGTAGAATGATAGGCAACTTATCCAATTTGTTTAATTTCATTTTTTTAATGTATTCATACATTATATAGATAAAATGTTTTGTAATTGAGTAAGCCAGGTGACACAAAATCAGTTTATGCGCTTGTGTATTTTGGAGGAATTAGTCCTACCCTATGACCCAATTACAACAGTTTAGAGGATCTTTTCAGTTTTGAAGATAACTGTAAACAAACGGTTTTGCATTAATTTGGCAGAGTTATTAAATAATTACAAGTTACCTTCTAATTGCAGTATCAACACGAAATGTGATGATTATCGATTGTAATTTTCAATGCATGGTATGTGTTTGCATCACCCGTATTTATAACCTCTAAAGATAAGACAGTCGCGGGTGATTATTCACAACAGGGTGTAACTGAGGCTGTGAAAACGGCTTTTCAAATTCATAAACATCTTTTTATTGTCTTTGGATTTAATTTACACGATTATGAACTCGGAATACATGGCTACTTCAAATTCTCTTTCGGAGGAAATTTCGGCGAAGTTACCGATCAAAAATCGATTATTTCAACCAAAGTCGCCCCTTGTTTTATCCTTGTTGACACTCAATTAGAAATTAATAAACAATAAAAACAGAGGGAAATGCTCTTTAGTACGTTGTTAATGCATAAGATTTTATCATTTTCGCAGTCAACTGCCTATTTACCGAAGTCTATGTTCCAAATACAAGACGATTGTTCCCCAAGTTAAAAAGCAAAATGAAACGAAAATCAAAACAAGCTAAAACCACCCTCACAAGTGAAAATGACAACGCGTTGAAGTATTTAACCTCAATTTACTTCACAATAATCGGCACCAATATATCCTCTATGTTTCATAGATTATATTCGCACGTGAACTGTTGCACAACAAACTGCCAGCTTCAAACAAAGAACCTCGTTTTCGAGATGCGGTAGACTGGCAATGCCTGTCATAAGACCAGTCTATCGCAATGAATTGCCAGTCTACGAGATATGGAATAACGAGCCTGATTTATTAGTATTTTCGCAATGAGCTCAAATTCGGAACATAATTAGCCCTTAATTTTTGCTATTTATATTTTCCTTTCCATAAGGATGATTTCTGCTAAATTACGTTAAGATTAACTGAGTAGTTCTTGAGAAGAAGATTTTTTAAAATGCACTCCCCTTTTTTACAGTTTCAAGGTTATCTCCGCTTTGAGTACAATCTGGCCTTTTATTTTTGCAATTTATATTCACCTTCTTATAAGGATGATTTGTGCCAAATTTGGTTTAATTTAGCCAAGAGCTTAAAATTAAGAAACTCCTTGAATGCAAGAAAAATTAGATAACAGTAACACTGATTCAGGGACATTTCATTCTGGTTTATACATGTAACATAAACTGCTTGTGAAAATGCATCATTTTTAGATACAAATTCTTCCTCCAAAAACCCTGTTTGAAAATGACAACTATTTACATCGATTTCTTGTTTCAATTCACATTTTGATGATGGCAATTTAACACTGATACTGAGCGTGTGTAAAAATGCTATGTGTCTCACTGACGTTAGCATCGGTGCTGCCCTCTCTTAGATGCTTAGAGATAATCAAGCATAAATGGTATATCTTCTTACTGAGGAGGGCTGTGTCTAAATGGTTTTCAGAAATCATTTTATAGATCAAACTGGCAAATTTGAGTCGTTGATTTTTTTTAGGTTAACTTCCTTTAATCTGAGCAATTTCTCTTTTATTTTGGTTTCCAAAATATTCCTTTTTCCAGATATCAAAGATTTGTCTTTTGGACCCTTAAAATCCCTAATTACGTAATATAAGAGGAACATATTTTAATATTTTGGCAATTATCTCTTTCATGAACAGTTTTGTTTCTTTATAATATAACAAACAAGATATCAGATCTGTGAGCCAATGCTCACTGGTCATACCCCCGCTCTGATATGAATATGCAAAATAAGCAAAGTCGACATTTAAAAGGAAGTTGACATCCGATTTGTACATATGAAAAAGGCAGTAACAAACTGTCAACCATCTCAAAAGTCCATAAGACGAAATACAAATTCAAAGCAGAGCAACACGGGCCTCTAAAAAGAGGTAAAATCAGGTGCCTAGGAGGAGTGAGCATCCTCTGCTGGCCGGCAACACCCGCCGTGTGCTCTTTGTCGTAATCGGGAAAACCCCGGAAAAGTCCGTAGAGAATTAGGTGATTAATTTTGGTCTAACAATAAGTATGATATATCCAACAAGATGACATGCCTAAATGAATAGATAGTGTGTTAAAATTTCAAGCATCTGCGATAAAAAGTTGCTGAGAAATCTTTGACAAAAATTTGTTTGAAAATTTAGGCTAAAAATAACCAAAGTCGTCATTTAACAAAAAGTTGACATCCGATTGGTGCAAATATATATCCAATCATATGGCATGCCTAAACAGTGTGTTAAAATTTCAAGCATCTGTAATTGATAGTTGCTGAAAAATCTTTGGTGAAATTTTGTTTGAAAATTTAGGGTTAAAAATAAATAAAGTCGTCAATTAACAAAACATTGACGTCCGATTTGTACAAAAATACATCCCCCATACGGTATGCGTGTTTTAAAATTTCAAGCATCTGCGATAAATAGTTTATGAGAAACCTTTGACGTAAATTTGTTAACAAAGTCGTCATTTAACAGAAAGTTGACGTCCGATCAATACAAAAATATATCCCACCATATGGCATGCCCAAACAAACAGTGTATTAAAATTTAAAGCACCTTCGATTAATAGATGCTGAGAAAAATGCGACAGAAGTTTGTGTTACGGACAGACAGACACACATACAGACGGGCAGACGGACAAACAGACAGACACACAAGGGTAAAACAGTACACCCCCTTTTCCTTCGGTGCTGGGGTATAGATATTAATCAATAAAGGGCTGGGAATGAAAGACTTTAGACCCATATGGGCATTAATATATTTCCCTTTTTGAGATGTTAAAGATCAAAGATTTAGTCTTTTGGCCCCTTAAAATCCCTAATTAGGTTATTATGAGAAAAATGATAAATGCTTTGGTAAATTACTTTGAGATGAACATGTTTGCTTCTGTAAGATATAACAAAATATTCCCCAGTCAAGAACTATTATCAAAGACTTAATAACTTCGTAGGACTCTGATTTAAAGGCCTGCCTATTATGGTTGATGTCAATTGAAAGCTCGTATATATTTAAGGAATAAGGAATCATTCTTTGAGTATTATGAGGTGATAATTTTGATCGGGGCGTGATGAGATCCAATAAAGCCCACAGGGCTTAATGATAGATTTGATCACGCCTCGACCAAAATAATCACCTCATAATATTCCAAAAATGGTTCCTAATTACTTTTATTTATTTAATTTTCAGACATTGTACGATTAAATATTTAGATATAAATAAGCAAACCCCGCTGGCGTCCCAATTATATGTCATTTGAAGTTATTGGACTGTATAGTACAAAATCGATACGTAGTGTTATCACAGGCAAAGACAGTCACAAATGTAAATATGATCTTTTTATGTTCTACATGTTTTAATAAAATTTTTACGACTGAAAAAGATATTTGATATCGATTTCAAATTTCACAAAACCTGTTAAAATGGTCGACAGTAACATCTACGGGTCCAAGCGAGCTTCTATTAAAATGCCTTCTAGTCAAATTAAAAATAAAGGATGCATATCTACAGATATTACTCTATCTTACTTTCAATTTATAACTCTCTAGCTCTAACGATTTTTGAGAACTCGTGGACAAAATTATGATCGAAAATGAGAGAAAAAGGGTGATATTGAAAATACGAAAGTGATTTTTTTAAGATGAAAGGGGATTCAGATAGACATTCACAAAATACATCTTTCCTAAAAAAACCCATTAAAATCGATTGAACAATGCCTGAGAAGTCGAGGGTAGTTACCAAGAAAAAAAGATAACGTCTTACGCTGAAGACGGAATGTCTTAATACTGAGAATGGAATAGCCTCCAAACTGATATTAATATGAGATGGGTTGGTGATGTTTTAGCTTGTAAAAACAATCCACAGTTTATTTCATACAATTATTATTATTTTATATTCTTTCACCTTGACTTAAAAATAATAACTGTCTTCCAGTAATCACTTGAAATAAGATTAGTTTTCACGTGAATAACATTAAATCTTGTATATTTTTTTTTTAGAAACGATTTGTGCGTCTTTGAAGGATGTCATAATTTTTACCAAATAAAACAGTATAAATATACTTGATAGAGCCAATTCATGGATTATTATTAATGTAAGTATGCATACTTGTATACATCAGCAAGCCTAAAATATGTTGAAATGGTGTTATGGAAGAATTTTCTGAAAATGTTGTTTATCTCTGCAATCAGCATTTTTTTGTTTCATACAGACTGACTTTGGACAGTTGACGCTTTGTAAAACGTATATCACTTTGTTAAGTAGCACCTTCATTATCTGCTAAAATGTTTAATTTTTATATTTATTGGTAATGCTATTTTGATTTTGTGACTGCTTAAAACCTTTGTTTAAAAAAGTCGTACAGTATTATATAAATCATAACGATTATTTCACAATGTGTATATATATATATATATATATATATATATATATATATATATATATATACACACACACATTCGGAATATGTCTATTAAAACGACGGCAAAGTTAACATTAGGTTATATAGGTCTTGTATACCTGTTGAATATATGCAATCGTAAATTGAATAGCTTACTGGAAGGCTTGAACAGGTAATACTTAAAAGGTATAAAATAATTGATGTAAAATTAAACCATTTATGATCTATATTACATTAATAAATATAAACAGAAAGATACTTTTTTACTAACCTGTATATCCCATGATTTGACAGGAATTATTACTAAGTATTTGATTCGTTTTGCTATTGCTGACGTAAGAAAACACTAAAAAGTGGTATTCAGTAGAGGCGTTTAGTTGACCAAATATCATGGTAGGTTGCTCTATGGCTGTGCAATTCGTGTTGTTTGGTTTTTTGTACTGCTCCATGACACATAAATATTTGCGAGCTGTTTCTGGCAAGAGGTTGAAGTCAAGAGTTAAATTTGTAGCCGTTTGGTTTACGAAATGGATGTTTTTAATTTCCGTGCAATTGGGACCTTTGGGCGCTGAAATAGAGAAGATTAACCAAAATTAATAATGAGAAATCAACATTTCTTTAAAAATCAATATTAGACAATCTTTCGCCGTACAAACGACCTTTTTTTTGGAATGTTATTTGGGACATCTGATGATTTTAGTGTTTCTAAATTTCTTGAAAATATAAAAGCTTTAATTTATCTTAATGCAGTATACAAATGTATGAGTAAAATTTTCTGAGTAATAGTATCTCTTCTATTTTAACAAAATTGTCCATTAATTATTATTACTTTTCAGAAAGTTTGTCTTAAAAGTGCTAATCAAATTTAATAATCTTTTAACATTTTAAGATAACGACGCTCTCCCAGATCGCTAAAATATCATATTTATAAACTTAAATTCTTTAGACGGTCCGTTTGATTTCCAGCATTAACAAATATTTTAAATCTAAACTATATGAGGATTACAATCCTTGCCTTGTAACATCAACATTTATAGCAACTTTAGATGTTATCCCGCGCAAGGGCGAGAATTAACACTTTACAAATGAATTTCACAATGCTTAAATGTTCAATCTATATTTTTTTTTCATTATATACTGTGTCCGATTTTTTCTTAATTGTTTCCTTAACTTTTTCTGTATAATTGAAATAAAAACAAGCTGCATAATTTAGCTGCATATATATATATATATATATATATATATATATATATATATATATATATATATATATATATATATATATATATATATATATATATTTAGCTAGCGACTTTTTCACTCCCGGTACAGGTCCCTACAAACAAAATAAATTTAGCATTCCTTGCTTTCTCTAGGTTATATCTTCATTCCTATTTAATAGCATCGATAATTATGTTCCGATACCCACTAGTCAACACGTTTTCAAGTTGTATTTATGGTCACATACTACTATTTTTACCCCGTGCTCATTGACCACGCAAGTAGTTCCATTCTAAAAATGTATGTATTATTACAAAAATTCCCAGGGGTGCTAACTGGGCAAATTTGGTTCCTTTTAGGGTATAGATGGAAAGAAGAAGGTTTGAAAAAAATACAGGCAGGAAAAAATTCAGAAAAATTTTAAAATTAAAAAAAAAACCTTACATTTACACTTTTCTTAATTGTCGAATGATCTATTAAAATTAAAATATAATTTGGGGTCTAAAAGTTTTATAACTGGTAAAAAATGTTTTTCTTAAAAAAAATCAAATTACACCTTGCATAATTGACAAATGATCTATTGAGATATGATCAGAAGTCTTATTTTCTGCCTAATATTCAAGTTAAAATTAATAACAAGAAATGATTAAAATTAAATGTTTATCCTCCACACGCCCCGCCCATCAGATTCAGAGTCTTCTTTAATACATTCTAACATGTGTACAGTAGCAAATTTTAAATCATTTCTTGATTGGTATTTTTCTCTAGATGCACATTAAGATTTAGGAAATTGCTTTTTAATTTTTATCGATAAGATAAACAAAATGTTATGTGTATTCGGGGCAATTGTAATCCTTAACAAAGCAGGGTCATCATTAGGCTAGGAATTATCCACATGGATCAAACACTATACATATAAATAAGATAAAATACTTTATTATATCCAGTTCTGGAAAGTCAGGGTGTCTTCAAGGGGGCATAACCTATATACAATTTGATGCGCACAAAGAGCAAAAATAAATATGGTTTAGGGATGGGGGGTCTCAAAAGTTAAAAATTATCAAAGTATATCATCATTTCTTATTTCAGAGGGGTGGGGTTGTTTAAAGACAACTCCTGGGGGTCATGTACATCATAATGATATTAGAACCAAGAATATAGTTGGTTAAGTGGTGGGGATCTCAACAGTTTTCAAGATATTTGGTATTTTCCTGTTTCATTGGGTCAGAACAATCCCATACGGCCATAGCCTACATTTTATTTGATGCATCATAATACATTAAGAAAGAAGACCCCTTCCTCCCTATTAAATAAAACTCATATAGGCTAGACATGATAAGTCTCTACACTTATATGTTTAAATGTAATACACAAATTTAATACAAAATGTCACAGGGTCAATATGGGGTCAACTTAATATTTTAAGTCTGAAAAATGAAAAATATAACTTTTGCAATTAAAATGACAGAAACTGTACAAATGCGATAGGATAGGTAACAATGATGAGCTTATTTAGATATTTAAAAAAAAGATGATGATACAGTATGCTGGCAAAGGGAGATCACTTATTTAGAAAGTTAAAGTAATACTTACATATACCGGTGTCTCATAATATTGTGCTAGTACTACAAGTATTATGCTTACCTATATTGGTCAACATCATTATGATAATTCAATTAGAGCAAAATATGAATCTATTACTTAGATGATCATCACAAAAGACACGTTTATGCATGTTAATTAATCCTATTCTGCACATGGAAAACACATACTGTTATGTACACCACGTGAAACCCATCTAACCGAAAAGCAGGGTAAAACTAGTACCCGGTAATGCGACCTGTAGACCTGTGTTGTGAACGTAACTTCGGACAAAGATCATTTTTTGTAACATGCAGGTATTTTCATGACTTTATTCTTTACTTCATGTTCAGGCTTTCGTTGTTATCAAAATATTCTGATGTTTATTTATACATGAGGAGTGTGTGTGTGTGTGGGGGGGGGGCAAAGTTAAACATGTAACTGTGTTTGCAGGGGGTGGGGGGATTGGGGTCCGAGGTGTATTTTTTGATAATTTTACTACATGTATTAAATAAATATAAATGATTTTTTTTCAAGGGTGAGAGGGTCTGGACCGCCCCCCCCCACTCCAATCCCTTTTCTAAATCTGTGCACACGATGATGAAGGCACCTAGAAGCAAATCTAAATTAAGCCGGCAACCGCCGAGGGAAGGGGGCATAATTTAATTTTGTTTCTAATAGTTATATAGACCATACTTTCTATGAAATGATATGAAAAGATTATTGATTAACTGAAAATTCACATGCAAACAGTTCAACCACAAATTGTACATAAAGGGCCGCTCATGTGTATTATCATCATCGGAACTCACGGGTTTTCTCTCCGTTACACAACAGTGTAACGGATAGATAACTCGTGGGTTCCGACGATGATGTATTATTTGCACCTGGCCATCGTTTTTACTAAAACTGGTACAAAACAGTGTTATTTAGGGGGCAAACACTTGGTGCGGGTATTACTGTCTAATGATAGCATCTAGTTAATGTTTACAATCCTTTAGTACGTCATTTCTAAAAGTCAACCAAAATTTGAGTGTAAGTCTTCTTGTTTTAAGCGAGATACAGAGCTCACAATTCTTTGTCATGTAAACAAAGCTTACGTCAGGTTTTTTTTTACGTTTTAATATGTTTTAGTTTCTAGAAATCTTTGACAATAAGCAACAGTTACTCCAGCATTCATTTATAATATAAAAACATGTTTTGTAACAATTTGATATTTGATCTTACAAACAAGTTTTAGAAATTAATAGACAAGTTTATCTGAAAAAAATACGATAAAGTATAAACTTTGTAATTAAAATAAAATGGTCTATAATCATTATCATGGTAGTAAAGAAATATATAGATAAATATAATATTAACATACCACAAGATGCAGCAGATACACGGATTGATCGACGATGTTGAAAATGAAGTACTGCCTAATTTTACGTAGTTTCAACGGTTACTTATACTAAATAGAGAATTAAATTTTTAAGATAATGAGAATAAGAAAAAACCAACCAAATTTGAGAACCAATGAAACACGAAAGACTTTACTCAGCCAACTCAATCCAGTTGCGCAGTGTAACTGGCGGTTATTTAAAATTTAAGACTGTATTTAACAAAACGAATGGTGAAAAAAGATAAAACGAATAAAAACATATAGAAATACATTTGATACAATCACATAATGAACCAATGTAAACAAAACCAGAGCACGAGCCTTGTTAACATAACAAAAAATTATGAGCTCTGTATCTTGCATTTAACTCTGACACTCAAATTTTGTTTGATCATTACACATGCATTTTTAAAGCATTGAAAACAATAAAAATAAAAAAAGATAAAAATAAAATTTGACTTTAATCGTTATCATGTCCCTGTAAAAATGATAGCTATCCTTTAAATGAAGATTTATTCTACATACATTAATAAAAACA
The DNA here is from genome assembly GCA_020458035.1 of Magallana ariakensis. NCBI lineage: Eukaryota > Metazoa > Mollusca > Bivalvia > Ostreida > Ostreidae > Magallana > Magallana ariakensis. The sequence continues at coordinate 73,173,610 of CM035812.1, read as the reverse complement.
TTATTACAAAATCCATAACATACAATATCCATAACAAATCTTATATTTATATTCAAATTCCTAAATTAAACATAATAAAACTGTTGAAATATAAGTAAATAAATTTAAAACGTAATTTGACATGAAATAATAATGAAAAATTCAGATAAATATATTGTAGTTCGATTTAATGTTTCGAACATAATTTTAAACTAAATATATAAGAATTATAACTATTTAAGTAGCGCTTATTAAACGATTTTAGCTACCTCACCCCCCACCTTTTAAAAAAAAGTATTTTGAATGAAATGTGCTAAATGTCAATAAAAATTCCCTCATCCAATAAATTAATTTTCCTCGGTTACTTCCGAGGACATTAAATAATCTTTGTACAATTAAATAAAAACTCAATTCGTATTGACTTTCATTGAGATAATAAATGAGAATTGGAATATAATTATTTAAAAATTATGTATCAACCTTTAGAGGTTAATTTAACAAATCATAGGCCCCGTTTTGGTTAAAAACTATTTCTGTAAAATTAGACCTCTTCTTTATTATCGACCTTCTTGTCTCATTTCTGACCACTGGTTGACATGATTTGCACAGACGTAGTTATAGCATAAACCGGAGAGCTTATTTTTGTTTAAACATGACATCTTAAAAGAGGACATGATCATTCATTTGAAAAAAAGTTATTCACTGAATAAGGTGTTGTGCCAAATTTGGATGATACTCATTGAATGACATGTGGTGATAACGAACAGTGTTCAAAATCAAAATTCAAAAGGAAAATTACTAAAACAGGAGCAGAGCGAACACGGACCTTTTAAAAAATAAAGGTAGGATCAGGTGCTATGGAGGAGTGAGCATCCTCTGCTGACCGGTCACACCCGCTTAACTATGTTTACTATGTTAAATATTGTTCTTAGATCAATAAAACTATGAGAATCAAACGACCTTATGGATCGCCATTTCATTTTAAGCGACTTCTTTGCATACATCGATATCTATCTATCTATCTATCTATCTATCTATCTATCTATCTATCTATCTATCTATCTATCTATCTATCTATCTATCTATCTATCTATCTATCTAAATTTCTAGACCATAGACCATCTGTTATGTAGAAAGCTATCTTTTGACAATTTCTATTACATAGTCAATTTCTGGAAACATTACACACTCTAACTGTGGGAATCATAGATCAAAGAATGATGTGAAATATGGCTCCCAGAAAATTGACAAAAAGGAGAAAATTTTGGAATATTTCTATTTTGTATGTACTTATTTTTTTTATTTTTGTACCCTCATAGATTTTCTTTTATCAACGATGCAACAATCATTTTAAAGATATGCATTATTATTTATGATACTTTGTTTACATTCAATCCCCATATACTTTTAACTACGTGCCAAATTTTAATGCCTTTAAAATATTTAATTAGTCTTTTTCAATGGTCATTATATTTTGTTAAAATCTATTTGTAAAACGAGAAAATACTACCTTACTGCGCTCATGTGTAACTTTTAAAAGTTGCAAAAGTCAAGTTGGCCTCTCCCATTATAATCTAATGTTGTTAACGTGGTGTGAACTCGCCTAACCTTTCATAATGTTACTCGTCTGAACCACGCGCATCACGTGACATACCCTTTGGATAGCGTGTTTCATTTGACTATACGAGGGTTGTGCCAAAATAGCGTAGACAGAACCCAACTTAAAATCTGTTCACTGCAATTTCATTAGACTTCTATGTTTTTTTCAATGGCCCTTTGGCAAACAATACTGGAAAATCCAAATCTGTACTTTATTTATTTATTGAGAAAGTGAATAATACGTAACAACAAGTTTTGTTAGGCGGCGCAATGTGCGACGTCGAAACTTCCAGTCTTTACGTTGTTGGTTCACCTTCCACATTATTTACGATAATATTTAGGTTTTATTTCCCAAAATATCTTGAAAAAAATATTTTTTTCGAACATGTATCTTGACTGCACATTCAACATACATTTTTATTTTTTTTTAATATTTACTAAGTACAAACGATCTGCCGACTCCAAACTTGTCCTGTATCTCTATATTTTAACTGTTATCTAACGTTCGTCCTACCGAAATTTGTCGGTTAGTATTTTGACGCCTATTTCTATCGGTCGGTGTTTCTTTTTTGCACTTATTGTCATCATACTCGTCCGAATATTTTCAGTGTTGTTGAACAGCAAATTCACAAAATGCATTTCTAAGCGATTTTGTTAATTTTATTTACTTCTAAAGCCGCGTTGGATTTGTTTCAAGGTCTTTACAAACTTTCAGCAGTTACTGCTGCGCCGCCTTAAACGCTGACGTCCTCATTTTATTACGAGTTAACACTTCAACTTGTCACAAAATGCGCTATAAAATCCCTCACATTCTAAAGTTTTAGATTACTTGTTGATATTTTGTGAATGAGAGCATGCTATTTAAATACTGTTGTTGATTTTAACGAAAGGGTTGATCATGACGAGAATTACATAATTATAATGAAGATACCATGTTCACTAATGGAAAACTGGAATCCTGTTAATTACTGAAACATGCATTATTGAAGAATTTTTCTTGAGAAGTTCAGTTATATTAACCTGTTAACATACATTTATCACAGAGACAAAATTTTATGAATTTTGTTGTCGTAAAACTGAATATTTTTATCAAATTTGGTATTTTTTCACATCAAAATATTACATTGTTAAAAGAAACAAAAATGCTGATAATTTTAAATTGAGTGTCTCGAATATGGACCATTATAGTCGCCTCATAGTATAATAAAAATAATGTCAAAATATACGAATTGGAAAAAAAAATAATTTTCGAAATTGTTACAGTTGAACTTCGATATCTTGAATACTGATATCTCGAATATAACGGATATGTCGCAGTTATTTGTGAGTCCCAAACACATATTTTTAAAAGTATTTTACCCTTGATATTTCGAATACTCGGATATCTCGAATTTTTTAAACAATCCCACCTAGTTCGAGATAACGAAGTTTGACTGTATATGAAGGAAATTCTCTTGAATATGACTACTGTTCTTGTGGTTCTTTTTCAGTAACTAGTACTGAAAGGTTAAGTAACCTAATATATTTATTTCAAATAATACAGATTATTGAAATGAATATGAGATAATCTCTTTTAATTGATTGAATAGCATTGTCTCACAGTGGATGCCTTAACTAGGTACAGGTTAACCAATTTAAGATAGGCAGCATCACTAAGAGTTATCTAAGTTAGCAACTTCCTCTTCCTCTCTACCATCTGGCCAGGAAAGCCACACAAAGAAAAAAATCAAATCTTAGGTACATCAAGAACCCAGAATGCCACCAAAACGACGAAGAAATCAGGAAAAGGGGGGCATGATCTCTCCGGCAAGGGGCAGGGGTTATAAAAAGCCTCGCCATCTCCCAAGGCAAAAAAAAAAAAAGACCAGTCATACTGAGCCTCAGACTGAGGCCAACCACCATGATGCCCCCTGCCTCAACAACAGCCGCCATCAGACAGTGACCATGAGAGCGGAACTGAGGACTTTGGGTTTCCCAATATTGGTAATTTTGAAAACTCAAATTTTTCTTTGGATTTGAATCTTTCTGACTTCACTCCAATACCTGAAGTTAGTTGTTTTGACAATGTAGGGCAGCATGTGCCTTTGAAAGTAAGGCAAAAAATCTCGGAGGGACAATTGATTGATTTAAGTTTATTATTAAAATCAGCCAAAGAAATTAACAACAGTTTGGGGGGGGGGGTCAAGGCGAGTTAAAGATTAGAGATGGGAAATTCTGCATTGTCAGGTCAAATTTTGGCCCTTACCTGACAATAGACAAACGGACCGATGTAATCAATCATGAATTTTGGCTTTTATATGTAACAGGGGTGGCTGGTCCTGAAAGTAAAGATCATGTCAACAATGCTAAGCAATTTTCAGGGGAAAACAGCACATCTACTGCAATTCAGTATTGCTATCATTTTAATCAAGGTAAAAGGTGCAATTTTTTCCCCAGATGCAGATTCAAGCACATCTGTAGAAGATGCGGAGGCAAACACCCAGCTTCCAACTGTTTCAACAACAAGTCAGCTTTTTAAGTTGAACAAGACCCCTATTAAACTAGATAGAATTTCATGATTTTTATGAGCGTAATGTTTGAAAAATTTAGAACCAGGGCACAGGAGATGCTAAAATATATGCGCGATATCAGACTAGCTGCGACTATATCGCAAGGTTGGTTTAAGTACGATGAACAGTATCGTCTTCGTAAAGCCAGCCACCCCGAATCATCTTGGGGTGTAATCAATCATGAATTTTGGCTTTTATATGTAACAGGTCAGGCTGGTCCTGAAAGTAAAGCTCATGTCAACAATGCTAAGCAATTTTCAGGGGAAAACAGCACATCTACTGCAATTCAGTCTTGCTATCATTTTAATCAAGGTAAAAGGTGCAATTTTTTCCCCAGATACTGTTTTACCCTTGTGTGTCTGTCTGTCCGTCTGTCTGTCTGTCTGTCTGTCTGTCTGTCTGTCCGTCCGTCTGTCTGTCTGTCCGTCTGTCTGTCCGTCCGTAACAAAAATTTCTGTCGCATTTATCTCAGCAACTATTTATCGCAGATGCTTGAAATTTTTACACAGTGTTTGTTAGGGCATGCCATATCGTGGGATATATTTTTTACCAATCGGACGTCAACTTCCTGTTAAATGACGATTTTGCTTATTTTTTAACCAAAATTTTCAAACAAATTTTCGTCAAAGATTTCTCAGCAACTATTTATCGCAGATGCTTGAAAATTTTACACAGTATTTGTATAGGCATGCCATATCGTGGGATATATTTTTGTACCAATCAGACGTCAACTTCCTGATAAATGAGTACTTTGTTTATATTTAGCCAAAATTTTCAAACAAATTTCCGTCAAAGATTTATCAGCAACTAATTATCGCAGATGCTTGAAATTTTAACACACTATTTGTTTAGGCATGCCATATTGTGGGATATATTTTTGTATCAATCGGACGTCAACTTCCTGTTAAATAATGACTTTGTTTATTTCTAGCCAAAATTTTCAAACAAATTTCCGTCAAAGATTTCTCAGCAACTATTTATCGCAGATGCTTGAAATTTTTACACAGTGTTTGTTAAGGCATGCCATATCGTATATTTTTGTACCAATCGGACGTCAACTTCCTGTTAAATGAGTACTTTGTTTATTTTTAGCCAAAATTTTCAAACAAATTTTCCTCAAAGATTTCTCGGCAGCTATTTATCGCAGATGCTTGAAATTTTAACACACTATTTGTTTAGGCATGCCATATTGTGGGATATATTTCTGTACCAATCGGATGCCAGCTTTCTGTTAAATGTCGACTTTGCTTATTTTGCATATTCACATCAGAGCGGGGGTATCACTAGTGAGCATTGGCTCACAGATATCTTGTTGATTCTGATTAGGGCTCTGTGACCTATTCAACTATAGACGATGCTACTGCCATGATTGCCAGATTAGGAAGTAGGGCATATCTTGCAAAGTCAGACATTAAATCAGCCTTTCGGCTAATACCAGTTAGCAGCACTGATTTTGATCTGTTATGGTTTTTCTTTAACAACGCTTACTATTATGACAAGATGCTGCCATTTGGTTGTAAGATTAGTTGTGCAATCTGGGAAAGATTTGCTAGCTTTCTTCATTGGCTGACACAGGTTAATGCACAAAATTTGTCAAATCTACACTATCTTGATGATTTCCCTTTTTGTGGCTAAGATTTTAATTCAAGCAAAAAAATCTTGGATACCTTTCTGTTGCTGTGCAATGACCTCTGGGTCCCAATTGCAAATGAAAAAACAGTACAACCAACCCAAGTGCTTATTTTTTAGGCATTGAAATCCCTGTCGTCTGACTACACATGTGTCCCACAGAATAAGCGCATCGTGTCGAAATGTACTAGATACTCGCCAAACTTATCGAAAGCAACGGAAGTTGATAAAAACTCTCCATGTAATCACTGAGGCGATCCGAAAGCATACGATAAACCAAGAGGAATATCTTTTCGCGGATTTTTTGCTCTCTCTCGACTTATCATATGCTTTTGGAATATCTCAGTGATTATACGGAGAATTTACGTCATTCAAATGTAAACTTCCGTTGCTTTCGATAAGTTTGTCGAGTATCTAGTACATTTCGACACGATGCGTTTATTCTGCGGCACACATGTGTAGTCAGACGACAGGGATAAGTAATTTGATCATTTTCCAACCTAGATCTCGTCAGAAATCGTTGGAGAAATTGGAGAACTTGTTTAAATCATAGCGTGAACCGAGGACCCCATATAAATCCAAGATGGCGAGTGTCGTCCCTTTACTTTTTTTAATGTACATTGAATACACTTTTTTAACATGATTGAAACAGGAGTTTTTGGTGAATATTTTTAATGCAATAGACAGAAATACATTTAAGATTACTAATTTTAATCATTTTAGTCCTTGGGAACAAATAATAAAAAAAATTCCACTATCCGACAACCGGGCCCCTGTGAGCACGGTAGGTATAATTTGACAAAGATCTGCCTTCCTCGGGAAACCAGTGATACATTGTATGTGCAGCTGAGGTGTACAGTATGCATGCACATCAGTGAAAACACTAAGTACAACAAATACTAAAACTTGTACATATTCTGATATTCATATTCCTTGAACCATGCCACCAGTAAGCATTTATAGTCATTCAAACCTACCACAATCAATTAATGACATGAAGCTCCAAAATTGCAGCTCTACGGAAAATTCGAACTGACGAATCGTGCAAATTTCCCGTAGAAATACAGTTCTGCAGCTAAATTGACTATGTAAAACTCCATCTGCATTTTAAATACAGCTTGTACATGTCAATTTATAAGAAAGAGAGATTAGTCAATAACTACCCGTAACCGAGATAATAAAGAAAACATATACAGGCTACATTCAATTAGATTTTCTCCATGTTTAACACACATGTATGTATACATGATCATAAAACACAGCAACACTAACTGAAGTTTTAGGCATGAAATGTGAAATATTATTTTTTTTTAATATTAAATTTTAATTATTATCAAATTGAATTTATTTCACTAATAATAATGAAAAAGAATTGAGCAAAGATGATTATTATCATTGACTCATTTCATAGACCAGATGAATATGCAACATCACTTGTGTAGATATTGAATGTAATTTATAAAATTTAAAGATTACTGAAATCAACATTTTTTTGTATGGTATGATTTAGATACCTGTAAGCATAGATACTTAAAGTATGCAGGAATGATAGCACTGAGTTTATTTATTTATACCTTTTGGCCTTAAATTGTGGTAATGTACAATCTTCTTTGTTCATTACCTAGCTATTACATAACTTTAATTTTCATTGTACGACACTGTTTAAATTGATTATAAATTTATTAATTTTGAATTTTCCAGGGGGTCCAACCCCCTTCAACATCCATACATTTTATGGCAGCTAGTTTAATGATGGTTGGCTAGAACGAATATGGATTAAGATAATTTAGTTTTATACCTACGTGCATTTTAAAAAAAATTATATGTGATTTCAAAAATTGCTTTTTTTGAAAAATCAAAATGATTACTTCACATTCATTAAAGAATTGATTTAATTGATCTTTTAAATTTATTTTATTGATCTTTTGAAAGAGGCATTACAACTAGATTTAAATTCCTGAGATTATTTGTAATCATAGTTACTGGTAAATACATATAATTAAATTTGTACAATATTTTATAGGTCCAGATTTGTCACATGTAGAAAGAGAGGAAGAAGTTGAGTCTGCTGATACCAAGGAATGCAAAGACTGGAGAGTATGGGGACGAATAGTAGAGCTAGATGTGCTAGCAAAAGGACTTAGTGCCTGTGGGAAGTGTGGCTTGCCCCTCAATTTAGACAACACTAAGGAAATCCAAACCTATGGTCTGGGGTCACTTTTAAAGTGAGTAAAATTTAAAATTACTATTTTCCACAGTTTACACATTTATAACTAAGAAAATTTGTAAGTTGCTTCCCATATCATTTATTTTCTCATGACTCAAACACTTTCAAATATGTTTTGGTCAGGGTTTTATACATCGATCTATATATATACATATACATCTGGTTGAATTTAAGAGAGAGAGAGAGAGAGAGAGAGAGAGAGAGAGAGAGAGAGAGAGAGAGAAATAGAGAGAGAGATATTGATTGATGATTGATGTCTTCATATCAAATTATCGATGTTTTTTTTTTAATCTTTGAGTTTGGTACATTTAGGTATTATATATTTACATGTTATTTACATGCATCATATTTTGTAGGTACAGTGTTTCAATACAAATTGTATGAACATCAATAATATTCCAACTGGAAAGAGACATGATCGAATATGGGATGTGAACACAAAACTAGCTACAGGTGTGTGTATGTATAAGTATATGCTATTTATGTTCATAAATAATTTTATGCCCATTTCCTTGGTACATACAATACGTCAAGCGGGATAACTCTAATAACTCTAAGATATCGCGTGTTTACCATCTGGACTAGCCTCAGTATCAATTTTATTTAAGGTCGGCGCCATATTGCAGGAAAATTTTTTTCAAGCAAAATTATAAAAAATCTCAACTAATTCCGGCCTCCCACAGAGCACGTTTACGGCAACTTAGGACCTATCGTCGGGGGATTATTCACAGTGATTCAAGGAACATTCTGGTGAGTGTTCAACGGATTGTGAGCAGTAGTAGTGTAAGCTGGATTGCGGCGCACGTGTAAAATGGTAAGGGTCCTGATATTTGGCGATTCTCATATTAATCGTTTAAACCGCTATGTAATGGAACAAAGACAACTTTGCAAAGACTTTTTCACTTTTTCAGATATATCCACGTCGATTGTGGGCATAAGTGGCGGCAGAGTGAGGAGAAGTAGAGACATGAAAGTTCTAGAACGAGAAGTGCAAAGTCAACGGCCCAAAAAACTTGTGTTACACATCGCAGGGAATGACATTGACTCGCCGCACGCTGATGAGGATTTGGTTAAGGAGGTGGTTTTGAAATTAATGGCGCTATGTGACCTGTTTGTTAGTCGTTATCGGGTGAACAGTGTATACATTTGTCAATTGGTGCCTCGGTTTACAACTAGACATTGCCCGGTAGATTTATATAACAAATTAATAATTGTGGCAAACCAGTTTTAAAAGCAGGAAGCAAACAGACGATCAAGTGTCATGTATTGGAAAATGAAAGGACTGAAAAATTCAAAGACAGAAAATTTATGTGATGGGGTTCATATGAATAACATTAGCAATATTAAATATTACAGAGCAATCAGAGGCGCGGTGATACATGCCATAAAGCAAAACCAGTAGAGTCTTATTCCGAGTTTATAACTATTTCCTTTATTGTACCATTTACTTTGTAGTTATACATACTTGTTTAAGTAAATACTTCTGATTTTAAAAGCTTATTTTAAGTTTCATTGTTGAGAAAACTAATTAACTGTTTTCACTTCGTCAGTATTTATTTGTTAGATGCATTGTAGAGAATCAAGCCAGTCCCAAGCCCAGGGTAATTCAGGCCAGGGGAATTCAGCTGATTAGCCTAATCTGTTTCTTCCTATTAGAGCAGTAAGTCTGGAAATATATATCTATAGATATGTTTTAAAGATCTGTTACCAGATCAGGCACACATTCTATGCACAAATATTTTAATATGGATGAATACAAATTCTTCCTATTAGAGCAGTAAGTCTGGAAATAGATATCTATAAATATGTTTTAGAGATCTGTTACCAGATCAGGCACACATTCTATGCACAAATATTTTAATATGAATGAATACAAATTTGGTGGTATTCCCACAAGCTAGTGGTAGTTCTGCCACATAAATTCATTTTTAATAGGGGTATTTTTACCGCTATTTGGTAATAGTATTATAGATATAGCTTCAAGTGCGATAATTGTATCGCTAGAATTCATGAAATGCTGTAATTATACAGATTACTCTGATACCATTAGAGTTCCATCTAAAAAAATAGAATTTGGGTAATTCTACCCTATCCTGATATGTTCAAGTTAACATATATTTGAGTAATTATATGATAATGTTATCACAGTTTTACTCAAAGGCTGATATTTTTATCAGTCAGATTTACTCATGTCCGAATAGCTCAGTTGTTAGAATCGTTGACGTACGCCAGGCGACCCGGGTTCAAGCCTCAAGTGCCGCAAAATTTTTAAGTTGATGGTTTTATCAGGTTTTACCAGTCAGAGTTGCTCATAAGCTGATAGTTTTATCAGTCAGATTTACTCATAAGCTGATAGTTTTATCAGTCAGATATACTCATAAGCTGATAGTTGTATCAGTCAGTTTTATTCATAAGTTGATAGTTTTATCATGTTTTACCAGTCAGAGTTACTCATAAGCTGATAGTTTTATCAGTCAGATTTACTCATAAGCTGATAGTTTTATCAGTCAGATTTAAAAAAACCCACATGTTTATAACAATTTTCTTTTATATATATATAGAAATGAGTACTCCTAGGAATTCGGGGACGAGGAAAAGGAAGAGAGCGGAGACAGCGACAGTATTACTAGACCACTAGGTCTTGGGGTGGACGCAAAAATTAAAAGTAAGATCTGGGCAAACGAATTTGTAGATTTTTGTACTCTGTTGGGGCTGAAAAATACGAAAAAAAGTTTTGAAATAATGGAAAATCAGGAAGGGGCATGTGAAATTAAAACCAAAAGACCAACCTATGAGATAAGGCAAGTTAGCCAATAATGGGTCCAGGTTTTCTTTGTTTTTGACGGCATTTTTACTGAAAAATTCCCTCAGGAATCCCCAGCTTTGATGAAATATGGGGATATGGTACAAAAACTAGGGAAACAGGCAGGAGATGAGGCTGCAATCTATTATGATAAAAACTTCAGGGAATGGCGTGCTAGTAATCCCTCATCTTTCCCCTGGGATAATTTAAATTCAGAAATCCATAGTGAAGCTTTGGCTGTTAGTTTGGGTAAATCTAGAGTTGGTCCAGCTTCGGCTTTTGGTGGTAATAGAAAGTTCGGTTCGTCCTCACTTCAGTTTTTTCGTGGCTCTTCATCACCAAAATACCCCTGCCATAGTTTCAACAACAGGGGATTCTGCACTAGAGAACGTTGCCCTTACACACACGCCTGTCAGAAGTGCGGAGGGACACACACTAAGAAACAATGTAACTCTGGGAAAGCCCAAACACCATCAAAATCAGGTGACTACCAAACTCAGAATGCAGGAAAAACCACAAACAACTACAAGTCTTCTAATGCACACTAGTATTACTACCCCAATTAAGGCAGACCGGTTGGACTATTGGTTAAAGGGTTATGATGAGTTGAAGGTTTTAAAGTGGGCTTTAGAATTCCATTTGCAGGGCAACGGAGTTGTAGATTAAGTGGTAATGCTACATCAGTTACTAAGAATTTGGACATTATGAAACAAAAAATTCAGATTGAGATTGACAACCACATAGTCGCGGGTCCTTTTAAGGTGATACCATTTCAGAATTTTCAAAGTTCACCTTTGGGTTTAGTTCCGAAATATTCTGGAGAGACTATTGTTGACTACAGGGTTATTCATAACCTTTCTTTTCCTGAGGGCACTTCGGTCAATGATGGTATTCAGGAGGAATTCAAATCAGTTCAATATCAGGATATAGAGGATGCAGTAGCTTTAATGCGTAAGTACGGAAAGAACTGTGGTTTGTTTAAGTTGGATATTCAGAATGCATATAAAATTGTTCCAATTCATTACTCAGATTGGGAATTGCTAGGTTTTACGTTCGATCAGGGCTTCTATGTGGACAAAACTCTTCCTATGGGGCTTAGTTATTTTTGTCATTTATTTGAAGAGTTTAGCACGGCAGTGCACTGGGTTTGCGAAAACAAGTTGAGAATCTGCGGGAAATTAGTTCATTTACTAGATGATTTTTTAGTCGTGGGCCCAAGTGATTTACAATTATGTCATAGAGACCTTAACAAAATTATGTTTCTGTTCAAAGATATCGGTATCCCAATCAAACAGTCTAAAACGGTCCTACCCTGCACTTCGCTAACATTTTTGGGCATTGAGCTGGATTCCGCGGTGATGGAAAAACGGTTACCTCAGGACAAGTTGAGGAAAGCTAGACAATTAATACAAACTTATAAGGCTAGGAAAACAGTAACGCTGCAAGAATTGCAGTCAATCATAGGTGTGTTAAACTTTGCTTGTTCTGTGGTTATTCCGGGACGTCCATTTCTTAGGCGACTCTGTGACCTTACAATAGGTTTAACACGACCTTATCATCATATGCATCTGAATAGTGAAGCTCGAGCAGATTTGAAGGCTTGGAGTATATTTTTGAATTGTTTTAATAGCAAGTGTTTGTTTTTGGCAGATCATTGGGAAAATTCTGTCTCATTGCAGTTGTACACTGATGCAAGTAACATTGGTTTTGGTGGTTATTTAGGAAATCAGTATTTTAGTGGAGTATGGCCAAAAGCTTGGGAAGCCTATCATATTACAGTTAAGGAGTTATTTCCCATTGTACTTGCAGTGCAGATTTGGGCAAAGCAGTTAGAAAATCGATGCATTGTTTTTTTTTTACAGACAATGATGCGGTGGTACATATCATTAACAGACAAACATCTAAAGATAAAACTATCTTGGTGTTAGTTCGTCGCTTAGTGCTGAACTGCTTAAAACATAATATTTTATTTCAAGCAAGACATATTCCAGGTTTAAACAATGTTTTAGCTGATCATCTTTCTCGTCAGCAGATTCAACATTTCCTTCACAAATTTTCTCACAACAACCCGGTGGAATGCCATTACAACGAGGACAACTTCAAGATTTGCAATCCATAGCTTCAGACTTAATACAACAGTCTCTAGCACCATCGACGCATAGTACTTACCAAAGGGCAATTGATTATTACCATCGTTTTGTGTCATCATTCGCCTTACCAAGAGATAGAATTCCTGTACAGGCTGAGGATATCATTCTGTTTATAGCCTTTTGCTTCTCTCAAGGTCTGGCTTGCTCCACAGTTACAACTTATGTCTCAGCTTTAAGTTTTCAACATAAGATAAGGAATATGGCAGACCCGACACAGAATTTCATAGTGAAAAAATGTTTGCAAGGTTATAGAAATAGAACGGGTATAGTCGATTCAAGGTTACCTATAACACCATGTATTTTGAAACAGCTGATAGCTTCCTTACAATATACTGCAAGTTCGTATTTTGTACGTGTGCTTATGAAAAGTATGTATTTATTGGCGTTTCACTGTTTTCTTAGGATCGGAGAATTTACAGCTTCGAAAGACAAGAACTGTCATTTATTATCAGTACAATCTGTGTGTTTTGTTAAAATCAAATCAAATTGTCCAATAGGATTTGAGTTGACTATGGAATCTTCCAAGCATAGTAAAGGCCAATCACACACTTTGTATGTAGAAGGTAACAAAGAAGATTACACAGTTTGTCCAGTCCAGGCCCTTTGGACATACTTTCAAGTCAGGAAACCAAGTACTGGTCCTCTTTTTACTTTCATGTATGGGACACCAGTGTCACGGAAGTATTTCTCAGATCAGCTATGTTTGTCTTTAAATTGGTGTGGTTTAGACAGCAAACAATACAAAGGACACAGTTTTAGAATTGGTGCGGCTACGAGTGCCTTTACAAAAGGGATATCGGAGCAGAAAATTAAAGCAATGGGTCGATGGTCATCTGATGCCTTTAAAAAGTACATTCGAGTTCCTGTTCTGTAGGAACCAGTTCAACTACCATGGTGACAAGAGCATCTGGTCAGAATTCAAAATTACAAGCCCATCTTGTGGAATGTTTGCTACATTTTAAGGGGTTAAGGTTTTTCAATTTGTCAGTGTTTATTCTATGAGCAGCCAATCATGGTGACAAGAGCACCTGATTGGAAAACAGTTTCATCTCAGTTAAAAACATGTTTTAGGTGTACATGGACTTCGAAAATAGATTTATGGTCATGGTGCTTTCTGGTTTGTAGATAGCATATCATTGGTTTAATCAAAACTTTTCAACCATGGTGACATGAGCATTTGGTTGGATAATGTTATTAAGGTACATGTAATAGTACTCTTCATGTTTGTCATTTTTCAGTGTTTATGTGGTTATTTTTGAAGTGTTCATTTCTTTAACATGGTGACATGAGCATCTGTTGAAATGATTTAACATTTATTGATATCATTTTTATGTTGTTTACAACTCGGGGAAGTTGTTCCATACATTTTATAGTTAGTATGAACGTTGTTCCATGCATTTTATAGTTAGTATGAACATTGTGCATGTTAAAAATATTTGGGGGTGTTGATTTGCACACAAAAAGTTAACACAAAAAAGATGTAATTTTGCATCAAACAAGGTTTGCTTATGACAGTCACAACGTTGTAATAGTGTTGTTTTCACTCCGTACAGGTATTTAGTTATCATGGTGACATGAGCATCTGGTTGCAACAAATGGAAAAGCTCTGAAATTTAGGTGTATTTTTGCATCTTGTAGACATTAGTACATAATTTTATGTAATGACGATTTTCAAGTAGTTTAATTTGGTTGGTTATTGTATTTTAGATTAGTTTCAGGGGTTGTTGAGATTTGCTCTATTATTTTGCACTACATTCAATTCTCGCACTAAGGTTTGGTGGGGCTACTTCCAACGACAATCAATTATTGCAGTTGCCTGTCCTTGGCAGTAGGTGGCATTTTTACCTTACCCCACCTTTGATGTTAACATTTTCATTGGAATTTTTGAAGTTATTTCATTTGTATTACTGCAAGTTTTTTTGTCAAATTAATTTTTATAATTGTAATATTTTTACAAGTTCGTCATTTAATAATAAATGGCCTTTTTCAATTTCAAACTGTGAGTTTGTTGTCAATTTATAATGTCACATCAAACAGAGCAACCTTTAGTGCGATTCATATTTTGGAAATTGGGCATAAATGCTATTTATGTTCATAAATAATTTTATGCCCATTTCCTTGGTACATACAATACGTCAAGCGGGATAACTCTAATAACTCTCTAAGATATCGCGTGTTTACCATCTGGGCTAGCCTCAGTATCAATTTTATTTAAGGTCGGCGACATATTGCAGGAAAATTTTTTTCAAGCAAACCCGCCCACCTCTCCCCATTTTTAAAAATTAGATCAGTTTTTTGTTATTTTTGGCTAATATTAATATCATCCAGGTTCACTTTGGTTTCAGATGTTTATTTAATTTCTGAAGTGGGTGGGCATTTTTACCATACCCCACCTTTGATGTTAACATTTTCATTGGAATTTTTGAAGTTATTTCATTTGTATTACTGCAAGTTTTTTTGTCAAATTAATTTTTATAATTGTAATATTTTTACAAGTTCGTCATTTAATAATAAATGGCCTTTTTCAATTTCAAACTGTAAGTTTGTTGTCAATTTATAATGTCACATCAAACAGACCAACCTTTAGTGCGATTCATATTTTGGAAATTGGGCATAAATGTATATAGAATTTTCATTGTCAAGAAATTATATTCATTGACTTAGGAGCTTTCCTGTGGTTTTGTTGTTAAATGACATTTATTACAAGAAAGATATAAACCTATAACACTATATAAATAGTGCCTGTTTGGGAGGGTACTAGTTGAAATTGACACCCCTCGAAAACCATTGTCAACCTCCGCTTCGCGTCGGTTGACAATGGTTTTCTCGGGGTGTCAATTTCAACTGGTACCCTCCCAAACAGGCACTATCTATTTTATTATACTGAATGTCTTAATTTTATAGCAAATTTTGCTGCTTTTATATAGAAAAGACGCGAGTTCTACGGCGAACCGTAAGCGCATAATTTACGCGCATGTAACAATTTGTTCTATCGGCCCGTTGCCAAGTGTATTGCTAACGCTGAGGGTATGAGGATGGATTGTCAACATCGTCTAAACCAATCAGATTTCAGTATTTAACATGAAAGTATAATAAAAAACAATGTTACTTTGACAGACAGAGTACTCTTCTAGACAGAAACTGATGAGGCCACACACACATATACTGTAAACGTATTATATTTGGCGTGTACGATATTTGGCGGAAATTAGTTTTTGAACAAGTTGGCATGGATTTAAATTAGCGAATTGCTGAATGTGACTACTCTTATACATATATGCATGGCATTTAGCAATGTACTCGATTTAGCGAAAGCCGCATTCCGCCAAAAGCGCTAAATAGAATACACAGCCAAATGTAGTAAGTTTACAGTACATTAGGGGAACAACACTTAAAACATCCATGGGCTGGGCATCATACAAAACAGCTAGTCCATACTACAGTTTCATTTCTGCTTACATTATACATTTATAGATTGTCAATGGGTTATGTAATATATGTATATGTCTTTGCTGAGATCCAGAAATGTTCCCAGAATGCATTTGTTGGGAATAAAGGGGTGGGGACTTGTAGAGATGCACCATGAGGGTTCGAGAACATTAAAACTAAGTATATCAAATACAATGTATATTTCCAAAGAGTGCAGTTGGGGGGGGGGTGGATTAGGGGCGGGGTTATAAACCTATTGACTCCTTCCTCTCAAGATCTGAGCATGTTTAATCATTTTCAATGAATATTAATGCCATTTTCTTATCATTTTCTCACAGGTTTAGTTCACTCTGGAATTGCAGTCAGGCAGCTGAATAGCTTACTTTCAGAGCTGATCATACCAACGGTCTATTACAAAACTATAAATGCTAGACTAAAAGAGACAGGAAAGATAGTGGAAAAGGTGGCAAAGGAATCAACAGATGAGGCCCTACAAAATGAAGTCAAAGCAGTAGAACAGTATGTTGATGCTTTATAACTTTTCCTTGATCAGATACCTGGTAATCATGTATTGGGACACACAAGTATTAAATCAATCATTTGACATAATATTTCTAATACTTTATGCCAAGAAATAATTGTTGACTTTGCTTATTTTGTATATTCACGGGGGTATTACTTATAGTGACGCTTCGTGGTTTATAAAGCGTAAACTGTCCCAAGTTATGTTATATCGTATAACATACGTCAAATCAAATTCATTCCTTAATAAACCTGATTTATTGTTTTAGGACAAATGGAAAATTTGTAGTTGCTGTTGATGCAAGCTGGCAGAAAAGAGGGAGTGGAAGATCCTATGACAGTCTCTCAGGCAAGTATTAAAACTTTACAAAATGGAGCTAAACTTTTAGGTCACCTGAGTCACTCAGGTGACCTATTGCAACTGGTTTTTGTCAGTCGTGCATTGCTCAACATCTATTGTGTAATAACAATTTTAACTCCTTGAAAACTAAGAAACATGTTTGATATAATATATATCTTTCCTATATCGATAAATTATAAGTATACAACTCATTGTCCATAATTTGGGTCTTACATATTTTTATAACTTTTATTTTATTTTTAAGGACACTGCTCTATGATAGGCACACAGACAGGACAGATAATACACTATGCTGTGCGGTCCAAAGATTGTAGAGTTTGTTCTTCAGCAGCTTCAAGAAATGAGCCACCTAAACCTCACGACTGCTATCAAAACTGGGAAGGAAGTGCTAAAGCGATGGAGGCTGACATGGTCACCCAGATGGTCAAAGATGTTGGGGAGAAGGGTTTCACAGTTGATGCAGTTGTTGGTGATGAAGATTCTACCGCTATAGGACGCTTACGTGCAAATGTTAATGAGAAGATTGAGAAGATATCTGACAAGAATCACATACGTAAGCTGCTGGGAAACTCTCTGTATGCACTAAACAAAAACACCCAATGCTAACAGTGAAAGTTATCAAATATCTCCAGAGATGTTTTGACTACATTATTGCTCAAGGAAAGGGGAATCCTTCACAGATTTCATCTGATCTTGATGCACTCTCAAAACATCCATTCGGAGACCATCATTGCTGTTCATCTTGATGGTGCAGATTTATTGGTAACCCAAACTGCCAATACAAATCATTCCCTCATGGAAAACCACTTGTCAACCAAAATCTGCAGTCGTCTCTGGAGAAAGTTTTTATCGCTTATGCTGGTCATAGTAATGAGCTCTCATCTCTTGGAAGCACACAAGGAAACGAAAGTTTCAATCACATGGTGGCAGCTAAGGCTCCAAAGAACGTTCATTTCAGTTCTTCAGGAAACCTTTCCTACAGAGTTGCTGCTTGTGTCGCACAAAAGAACAGTGGCCATAAGTACCTTGTCAGTGTAAGTTCAAGTTTTAAATCATACATATATTAGAGTTTTTGAATATTGCAACTATATCATGGCAAAATTTGCCACTGCTATACTATATGTTTATAAGCAACAATTAGGAGCTAGTATAAAGAAAATGAAAATGAAATATTCATTTTGTAGGTGAATCGTTCATTGGGGCTTTCACCAGGTTTCTTCACCGAGCGCCTTGCCAAACTTAGAGATTCCCAGCGTATAAAGCAAAGAGCTGTTGCCAACTCCCACAAATTCAAGAAAAAAAAAGACTAGCAAAGAAATCGATGAAGTAATAATTAGTTTTTAAGGACTTATATATTAATGATCTGATGACTGAGTTTCATTATAGTTCCAAAGTTAGCATTCTTTATGGTAAACTATTTGAAATAAAAGATATGCTGAAAGATGCATGCACATATATTAAATAGATTATTCTGTTCATAACAGGTACAAAAGAAATGCAAGCTTAGAGGTGAGAGAAGGGACTTCATACCAGTCAGGATGTTTCTTAGTGGATCACCTATCCACAGATATTCAGAGGATACCAGCACCTCTTTTACAACCTGAATACCAACCTGTTGAGATAGAGCAACTGAATGAATGTCATTTTGCCTTTTTTGATGTTGAAACAACTGGACTTGGTATGAAATATTCAACTTTGATGGAAATTTAATAAATATACATGCATTCGGTTATCCTGGTATGATTTTTTAACTTACATAAAATTTACTGACCATGAAAAAACCTAGGTCACAAACCATATTTAACTAAAAGCGTCATAAGTGCTGTTAGTTTAATTTGTATTACATGTATTAATTTGTCCAAGAAATGTATGGTTCGACACTTGCAATGATATATGATTGCTTCAAATTCAAAGAGCGAAATATTTAATCCACTTCCTCAGTTATGCAAATTCATTTTTGAACTTTTTCAGGTCGTGACTCCCATATCGTACAGTTGTCAGTTAGTGTAGACTCTAATGAAGAAATTTTCAACTGTTATATTAAGCCCGGAAAGAAAATTTCTCCTGCTGCTTCAACAGTTACAGGTATACAGTTTGAAAACGGGAAAATGTATCACAATACAAACCCCAACCCTAACCCTAACCCTGTAACAGGGAAGCTGAATACTCCAGAATCCAACCGGCTTTACAGAAACTTTTTATGTTTTTGGCAAAGTTAGAGAAAGTGGTTTAGTTGGTCATAACTGTAAATCTTTTGACATTCCAGTATTACTTTCAGCAATAGAAAATAACAATTTGTTTGAAAGCTTCATGTCAACTGGAGTAATTGGTGTAACTGATACTCTTCCTCTTTTTAAAGAATGTCTTCCTAACTTGCCATCTTACTCCCAACCTAAAGTGTATGAAACAGTTTTTGAGAATCAATACAATGCTCATGATTCCTTGCAAGATGTTATTGCTTTATCTAGACTTGTAGAGAAGATAGAGCCCAGCATAACTGTCAAGTCCAGCTTTTCTTTTTCATTGTCATCTGTTGTGTCGATTTTTAAGTTCAGAAAGGATGCAAAGCCCCGTTGTGATTCACTGCTTCCTTTGGTTCAATCAAAGACTTTTTCAAAATGCATGGCCTCCAAAATAGCTAATAGTGGATTGTCTCTTTCCCATATCATTTTAGCCTTTAAAAGAGATGGCCAACAGGGTTTGGAAAACCTCTTGTCTGAAATTTGTGAAAACTCAAAAGTGAGAGTGACCAAGTCAAAGAGGATAATTCAATCCTTATCTCAGTACATGCATTCTTTAGAAGAGTAGTATAGTTGTGCTTTTTAAAAATCATGTAAAATGTATACTGTAATCAGATTTATCACATTTTTGTATTTGGAAATACTTTTTTTTATATGAAGGAACTAAAGTGCACTTATACTGGTACAATTTTGTGTGTGAATTTTTTAAAGGGTCAGGAGGTCACATAATCATACAGATTGTGGTTTGACTATGAATTATTATGAATCAGTTCAGATATTTTATTGAAATGATGCTGCCTTGAATTTTTTTACTTTTAATTTTTATACAACTGAAGCATTGAATTGATATTTGTGATTAATTTTCTTAATTGGTTGAAAGATCAGAGTTTGGATATACAAAGTTGTCTATATATTGTATAGATTCTGCAACTTAAAATTATGTAATTTTGTCATACATGTAGTTTTAGATTGTTTGCAGATAGAAGATTCTCCTTTTACATGTAAATGTATATTTTTTAGCTGCATAAATTGAATGCAGAATGTGCATTCAAATATTAGTTGTGCTTATATAATATTAAAACTGTGATGATGTTGCAAATTGGATTTCATAACTTGCAATGTATAATAGAATTACTAGAAGTGTGTAAACATAATGTTGTTCATGACTGTATGATAATTATAATTTGGATATAGCATTTACTGTCAGATCTTGTGTACAGTCAATTACTGTAATTACTGTAATTACTGAAGTGACATATTGGCATATGATTTTAAAGTTGAGAATTTTTTTTTTAAATGGTCAATGAAAATCTTGTACTGTGCAAATATTGTAACTGAAATTACTGGTAATTTATATTACCATCATGACTTCTAACCTGCAATTCTATGTGAATTAGTTAATCTTTAAAGCAATTTAAATAAACTTCATGTGAAAAATATAAGCATAGTTTTTCTCTTTTGTTTTCACTATTCATGAAGCATTGAAAGTGGAGTCGCATACACCTATAAAACATTGTTTTGTATGGTGGCATATTTATGCCATCCACATAATTTTAGTCAACATAGCATATCACGTCAAGTCGAGATAACTACCTTGTCAAATCAAGATAACGTTCTTGTTTCTCAACAAACTCCGACTTCTATTTTATCTAGTCAACATAAGCTATTACATTTTGTTGCGATAACCATCTCGACAAGATGAAATAATTTATCTTGTATATTGACTTAAATTTGTTGCATTTGCAAATGCTGCCATCCACAAAACGAGATAATACATGTATAACATATGTATAATCGTATATATCGGAACTCATTACTCAATCCCCTTAAGTTTATAGAAAGCACTTGTGCGTAATCAAAATGAAATATATCGAATTGACCTTTTATTACTGTCTGATTAATTATCTTTTAATATTTGATCTTTAGTTGCAAATTTTTGTCTGTATTAATTTATAATTAACATGTATATATAACTTATAGACTTATAGAGCTTTAGATACCTTGAATAAAAGACGGCTAACGCAAGGTTGATATTGAACTACATGTAAATTAAATTAATCGATTAAAGATTAAAATAGTACTTTTGAAAAACAATATGCAGAAAATCATTTATCTTATGTTTGGATTAGAAATGAAAACATAAAATGGAATTCACCAAAATTAAATCAAAGGCAAAAACATGATTTTTTATTTAAATTCTTAGCATAACACTTTTGATCTTATGTAGTTTACAGTATTTAAGACAGTGCAACTTTATAAATATGATGAAATGACGCAAAATACAGTGTGTTTTAAAGGGGAAAATAAAAATCAGCATATTTATATATTTTGACGACGGCCTTATAATTTTCATTAATGATCATCTATGCAGATCAAAGGAGTCCTGGGTAATGAGTTCCAAAATTCTATTATCAAATATCTATTTATTACTTATCTTGTTTTGCGAATGGCAGTATTTGCAAATGCCATGAATTTTAGTCAAGATACAAGATAAATTATCGAGATAGCTATTCCAACAAAAAGTCTTGATCGAGAAACTGGAAAGTTATCTCGACTTCACGAGATAGTTATCTTGACTTTATGTGATATGCTATGTTGACCAAAAATTATGTGGATGGCAGAAATATGCCACCATAGTTTTGGGGTTGTTGGCACCCTAAAATCATTAAATAAATTCTTCGACATACCAGTGTATCTCAAATACAATATTATAAACAAACTAAGTCATTTCTTCATATTCATACCTTTATTTTTGTAAAATAAAAAAATTATGCTAATATAACTTTTCTAATGCTCAAAGTGTACTTTTTTAGATTTAGAACAGAGGAAATTTGGACTAAAACCTTAATTACTAATGATATTCGAACACAATTCTAATTTCTTTACAAAAACTTCAGTAGACATACAATATGAGTTTTTGTAAAAAAAAAATTAGCCATTCGCAGCAAAGTTTTACAACTTAAATTTCATATTAATAGGTTTATTTACAGCTATTTTAAAATAGGTCAGAGGAAACAAGGCTTATTTAAACAATATCCAAGGGGGTTTAGAATTCATTTTAAGGGGAAAGGGGAAGATTTTTGGATGAATTAGTTGTTTGTATTGTGCAGTACACTTGCTAGTAGATTAGAAAATAGACCCTTAGTAACACACGTTTAAAGGGGCCAAATGTTTTAGTGGGGAACATCATATCGATGTTAGTGGCGGGGTCAAGGGAGACATAACCTCTGCACTAGCTTAACCTGGTGGTCTCTGCCCATCTGCATTAAGCATGAGGGGGTCTCATGACGGTGTGTTAACATGAAAGTTAAATGCCATTGAGCAAATGTGTGTAATGTGTTCCTAAACTGCTTGAGGTCTGCAGCATTTCAGTGCTCAGACCCCCTCTACCTCTATAAAAAGAAAGAGAGGCTACAAACTGGTAATGTTAAAAAGTTAAACCAGGTAGCAAGCCAGAGGCAGGGTGTAAAAGCTGTGCAGCTTGTATGCCTAGCCACCATGCGTGTCAGGCATGGGGCTTCATAACACTCGCATTAGCGAGGTCACTAGCTTGCCCATTTTGTTAACGTATCATAGTTGTCTCCCTTGACTCCTGCAAAATTTGCGGGCATTTCAATCCAACATTCATGTATTGTATGATTTTATGGCTGTTTTAGTAATAAATATGTAAACATACATTTGATGTTATTAATTACTATTAGCTGGAAGTTAATCAGGAAAGGAAAATGGCAATAGCAAAGAATGTAGTTGGCTGCAATATATAATCAAAGAGGCTTACTACCGGCGTGTACAATGTTGACAAATAATCACCCTAATGTATCTAGGAACACACAAATTCAATAATAGGTGCATTAATATTTCAATTTTTTAAACACATGGACAGATACAGCTTTGAGCTCAAATACTTAATTTCTTTACAATTTGAATTTCTAGAATGGTTACATTAAACAGAAACATTTCTGATACTTCTCCAAAACTCTGTTTGTTTACAGAGTTCGAAATTCTTTATTTTATAATCAAAGTTTAAGTATCGCTTCTGTTTACATTTGCGTTATGTAAGCCTTTTCATTTAAATCTTGCTTTTTCTGTTTATAAAATTAAACAGAAAACAATGAAGCAGTTCATCTTGTTTGTCAGAAGTCGTTTTGATTTAGATACATGTATTTTATTTCTTTACAGCACATTGTTTGTAAACAAAAAAGAATGGTTTGAGATAAATGTTTAAATAACAAAGAATTATGTCCATCGTATCTTGCTTATACCTGTAGTCAAGAATTCCATAACCTTATGTTAATCATTCTAAATATTAAAAAAATAAGTAAAAAAAAAATTAAAATCTGAGCTTAAATAGTATCTATGCTTCTTTAAGAATAGAAAAAGAGATGCAGCTTGGTTAATGGTGTTTTCTAAATACACATACGTTGATTTTGAGGTTTAATGTCAGTAGTAGCTCTTGAGGTTTTTGTTTGGAACAGAGATGATTCTTGGTGATGGTTTTCTGTAAAAGAAAAGATTTAAATCAGTTAAACGTAAAGTAGTAACTTTATTCGAAGTTTCTAAATATTTCCCATGATTTGATATTTTAAACCATATGAAAGAAAATAAAATGTGTATAAGCGAGGATTCGAGCACAGGCCGGAACATATCTAAAGTATACAAGAAGCACGTGGTGGGTATCCATGGTCAACATTATCTTTCATGCATCACATGTTCACATAACGTTTATTGGAAACATATTCGATGCATCATTGATATTGTTATAATGTATGGTAGAAATAATGATAGATCTGAAACGTAATTAAAGTATTGTAAAATATATTTAATTAAAGTGTGGGTGGGTGTTTTGATAACCCATAAAGCACAATCATGGCAATGATTCATTAATTTGAAATACTTGGTTAAATATAAGAATTGACTAGCTACTATGGATAATCTGATTCATTAACTTTTAAACCTACATGAACAGTGTATTAGCTTAATTAGCGCTAAATACATTATTAGAAATAAAATAACAAAAACATATCGATGGTATACCAATTAACTATAATGTACATGTATATGGCTCCAGGGCAATTGTATTTCACAAACAAATCATCATGAAACAAATTCTTATGTAAATCGAAAGCATTTGTCTATATTACTAATGATCTATACATCTAGCATCGTACAGTAAAAATGCTCATAACGAAGTGCCAGGGACGGGCAATTTTACTTCGTTTCAAAAGTAATTCGTTATGTCCGTCAAGTTAACAACATGTAATAAAGTCACGGGGAATAAAAATCAATTCGCTGTAAGCGCCAAATCATTATAAGAGTGTTCGCTATGTTTAAGTTTAAATGTTATCACATGGCCAGGTAATCAATTTTGTATTAAGTCACAAGTATGACGCAGCGGCGACGGAAGACCTCTTTGTTGCTTTGCGACGAGCTCGTTTCTAGTTTATTTGTCTTATTCTAAAGTATATTTTAACGAAAAGAATAGTTGGCGATTAAAAATGTATCGGAAAAATATGTTATTTCATAAAAACATATTAACATGTAGTTCCTGATTTCCTGATTCAAAAGGCCCTTAAGTGAAAAGTGAAAAAATGAGATTTTTCTTCGTGGAATTCAGACTCAAATGTGTTTCGTGTTAAATTAATAAAAATCAAAATTAACAATTAAATTTAACAAGAGGCCCAGGGGCCACATCGCTCACCTGAGCAACAATAGCCTTAACTCTGATCAAATAAGCATTACAGTATCAAAATCAAAATATCTTGACAACTAAGTACAGTAGATCTTGCTCAAAAAATTTAAAACATCTGCCGAATTTTATCCACATATTTTTATGGTAAATACATAGCCCCTTTTGTTGTTGTACCTGTAAGAAGATTTTTCTCTATCCCCCCCCCCACTTTGTGGCCCCACTTTTCTCTAGGGAATCATGGTTCTGCACAACCCGTGCTTTCACACAAGTTACTACTTTTTGTACTAAAAACTTTCCCAGAATATTTTTAAAGATTTTCTCTATATATTCCTATGTAAAAATGCATCCCCCCATTGCGGCCCCACCCTACCTCCGGAGACAAGGATTTAAACAAACTTGAATCTACACTATCTGAGGATGCTTCCACTCCAATTTGAGCTTTTCTGGCCTAATAGTGTTTGAGAAGAAAATTTTTAAAGATTTTCTCTATATATTCCTATGTAAAAATTCATCCTCCATGGTGGCCCCACCCTACCCCCGGGAACCATGATTTAAACAAACTTGAATCTACACTATCTGAGGATGCGTCCACTCCAATTTGAGCTTTTCTGGCTTAATAGTTTTTAAGAAGAAGATTTTAAAAGATTTTCTCTATATACTCTTTTGCTTTCTGCCAAGTTTGGTTGAAATCTGCCCAGTGGTTCTCGAGAAGATGAAAATGTGAAAAGCTTACAACGACAACAACACCACCGACGACAGATAAGGCACAAATTTTGATCAGAAAAGCTCAGTTGAGCTTTCAGCTCAGGTGAGCTAAAAACACAATGCGATTGTTAATGATTAAGCAAATAAATAAATTACAAAAGATAATTTAAAAAGTAGATTTGCTCTGACATCGTGATTTCTTATGAATGAACATAATGTAAAATATAAACAGTGAGATAAGTTCTGGTAAAAAGACCAACTAAAATTTTAGTACCTTTTTTCAATAAACTCTCACCAAAATGTTTTCTTTTAATATTACACAAGAGGGTTTGGATGTTTTTGATAATGCTGAATCATGAGTTACGAGTATTTTATACGGCGAGTCGCTCTAATGATTCTTAACATGATAGAGAGATGTAATAAAAATTGTGTTTTTTAGAATAATTATATGTTTTTGTTTGTAACTTTGATACAAATTAAATAAAAATAAACCGACAAAAGTAAACAAAAGCTATGGACACCGCTTTTAAATTAAAACACAACACGCCCAAAAAAACAGTTACGGGTAAGCAATCTTGTTTGCTTAGGTTGAATTCTAAAAAATGCTAAAAAGGTTTTAAAAAATTACGTTTTTCCAATATCATAATATAATATTTTTTGTTGCACTAAACAAGTGTTTATAGATATTTGTTTTGTTAATGCATATTTAAAGTTATTTCTCCTACCGTGTGTAGTCCTAGTGGTTCTCGATTTGACTGGAGTTGATTCAATTCCTGTGAGAAAAAATGAATTTTAAAATGAAGATATATTTATGATGGGTAATGTGTTTTAAAAAGACGTTTAAATTGCTGATTTTTCGTTACTGATGTACTTCAGCTAGGAAAATAATATTGTATTACATTTTATGTAAAGCGCTTTAAGTTTTAAGTAAAAGATTACAATAATCGAATTACATAGGGTATCTGGATTGAAGTTACTGATTGATAAAATTGAAATTGTGATGAGAACTCGTTTTTTAAAAAGTACAGGTACTCACTTTAAAAAGGCATTAAAAATTAAAATAAATTCAAAATATCAAATGAAATTGATAGTTTAATAAAAGATATTTAACAATATTTTAAAGGTTAAATTTGAATACTTAATTTTTAAGTATGTAATTTTTGTAAGATTTTTCAAAACTTAAGCAACCACCCACCCACCCGCCCCCCCCCCCCCAAAAAAAACCCCCAAAAACAAAAACAAAACAAAAACAAAAAAAAAAACCCAACAAAACAATGAACAATGACAATGACAAACTGTCAACCATCTCTATAATCCATAGAGCGAAATGCGAATTTAAAGCAGAGCAACACGGACCTCTAAAAAGATAGAGGTGGGATCAGGTGCCTAAGAGGAGTAAGCATCTCCTGCCGACCGGTCGCACCCGCCGTGTGCTCATTGTCAAGATAATTAAAAACAGAAAAAACCGTAGTCAGTCTGGTTTATAAATAATGGTCTAACAAGTATGAAAAACGTCAGTCAGCATGTGTCCTAATGAAACATTGAACTTGCTGACAAGGTCATTGAATCGACAATAGAACTTCCGTAAAGGTGATTTTAATCGACGTTTGTTCAAATTTACCAAGTGGTTCTGAAGAAGAAACTGAAAATGTGAAAAGATTAAGACAACGACGATGACAGATCAATGACCATTTCGGCTCAGGTGTGCTAAAACAACAACAAGATGCCTAGGTACCGCATCGCTCACTTGAGCAACACAAGCCATAACTGATTAGAAAAGCTTTAGAAAGTATCAGATTCAAATTTTCTAGACAATTAAGTAGCGTATATCTTGTTTATAAAGATTTTGTCATCTTGCTACTTGATTTTGGTGATGCA